>JAJOZX010000189.1:992500-1017500 GCA_023014485.1 Bathynomus jamesi
CTACCATATTGTGATCGCTATTGCTCAACGGTTCTATTACTTGAAGATCAGTAATTAGCCTATCATCCGTAGTTATTACTAAATCTAAAATACTGTCCAACCTCGTAGGTTCCCCAACCTTTTGAATAAGAAAGCTATCCTCGAGAAAATTAACTAAACGATTACCTTCCGCGTCTCCTGCATTGTATCGTAATTCACGTTGGCGCAATTAAAGTCACCCATAACTAAAGCCTGCTCACTACCGATTATTCTCTTTAGTTCACGATATAACGCTTCGTCCGTAGCAGCTGTTTGATTTGGGGGCCTATATATAACCGCAACAAGAAGTTTGAAATCGTTCAATTTAAGTTCTGCTATAGTCGAATCTATCGGTTCTGGAATTGAGTGCTTTACTTCTATAACGTTCGCAATATTATCTTTGATATACAACATAACACCGCCTCCTCGCCTACCTATTCTGTTTTTAACAAAAAGTCTATAACCTTTAATTTGATACCCCTACAAAGTCACGTGTTTCAGTGCTAAGCCACGATTCATTTATCGCAATTAAATCATAGTCTTTACAAGCAATTAAAGAAAAAAATTCGTTTATTTTATTTCGTAGGCTACGAGCATTTAAGGATAGAACCTTCAAATTGTTTGTAATTGCGACACCTTCGCGAGCGCGGGGGAAATTTGTGGAATTTACGCTGGGACCGTTCGGCTTACGGCAGCCTGAAAAGAAGAGACAGTATTATGAAATAGTCTTCCTAAACGCGCAGCTCCAACTTCATTAAGATGAAGTCCATCTTCGAGGAACAAGTCCCTCCTGCCGTAGAAACTGTTCCAAAAATTAGCAAAATGCACTCCTTCCTGTTGGCAAAGAGAGTTTAGGTTATTGTTAATATAGGTCGCCTTGCTGTAGAAATCGCTTCGTTGGATAATTCGAGGAAGTATACCTGTTAAAACAATCTTATTAGTTTTCTCCTTTAATCGCTCTAATAAGTCCCTGTACCTAGCCAGCAGTTCTTCCGATCTAGAATTTAAAACGTTATTAGTACCGACATGAATAACATACGTTGTGTCCTCGGTGGTACTGTCTGTAAAATGGTCAACATTATTAGTTATATCCTCCACCCTTGCACCAGGGTAGCAGTAACGGCGCCTACGACGAGGGTTTCTCCCACAGAATTCCTCGAGCTGCCCTCGAACAATGGAATCGCCAACGAGTCGTATTTCCGGTTCATCAGTATCTTCGAACCTAAAACAGAAAACTTATTGCTTGTTATTACTGGTAGACAAGGCTTTGCTTTTCTCAATGGGGCTCCATTTCGCACTCGAACGAAGGGTTGGGAACTAGGGGAAGAGAGAGGGCTATTAGTACTATTTATATTATTAATAGAAACTGAGGCAGGAGGGGTCGTAACTGGAGTCTCAAGGGATTCTAATTTTGCCGTCAGGAGCATCACGCTTTCTTCAAGTCTCACCCTGGCCTGCCTCTCACGGTCTAATTCGTTCCTCAGCACTTCCATGCTTGAGCACCACCTGCAAACTAACTGATCATTATTATTAGCCATTGTGAAACGTGTAAGCAGCAAATTTCCCTTCACAGCGACTGCAAGTACTTGACGGGGGTGCCATGCTTTTAATTAGTTAAACAACAAAAAACAAAAGAAAAAACAAAAAAAGAGCGTTTGGAAATTAATAAATTACAACGTAGGTCCACCGCGTTCTTGAAACGCAGAAACAGGATCTTGTAACACAAATTTATTACTAAATTAATATAGAATTAAGCTACCGACGAAAGAAATGTTAAAGAAAAAGTATTAAATGGAACTTATCTGGTCGTTGTTTACTGACTTAATCATATATATATATATATATATATATATAAGCAAACAACCACAGGGAAAAGGAAACACAAAGTCGGAGCGCTTTCGTGATATATTCACATTATCAAGGAGGAACAGAAAATAGACGGAGATTACAAAGTAAATGAGTTAAATAGACAAGCAAATAATTCACAATCGGCACCTCAAATTAAAGGCCTTAAAGCCCTCTAAAGATTTTTTCAATTGATAACATAATCTGTAGGCTGCTAAATTACTAAATATAAAAGAAGTATACTGTATAGATGAATTAGACAAAAAACCAATACAGAGAACATAAATTATTATAATGGTTATTAACACTAATATTTAATTAAAGCAGGCAATTAATTGGCAAGAATTAATGAAAAACGAATAGATAACGTAGATAACAAATAGATAACAAATCTGTAGGCTGCTAAATTACTATATAGATGAAATTAGACAAAACACCAGTACAGAAAACAAAAATTATTATAATGGTTATTAACACTAATATTTAATTGAAGTAGGAAATTAAGTGGCCCGAAATTAATGAAAACAAAGGGAATGTTGCCATCGTCTTACAGATTATTACAAAATTTCTACAAACAGTCTGGAAAAAATTGTTTTCCCAAAAGCAACCCAGTTCAAAAGTCCAATAAACCCCCAGCAACCAAAATTATACACGAAAGAAATATTACAATTAAATAGACACATAAGAATGTTAACAGTTCTTACAATAATATTTATTTATTTAACCAGGGCAAACCATTAAGGGGCAAGAATGCAGTTAAGAAAACAGTAGGCCCTTCGGTAGCTTTCTGACAATGCACGAATCTAATTTGTACAACCCAGGGCTAATATTAAGGACCAAATCCACATTATTCTTGATCACACTTGATTCCAGTATATTTCTGCTAACAATAGATTTACTAAACCTTAATTTGGAAGCATTTTTCCAATCAATGGGATGATTAGTATCTCTTACGTGAATGAAAATGGCGTTAGATTCCTGGCCACTTCTTATACTGTATTGATGCTGTTTAATACGTAACTCAAGGGTCTTACCAGTTTGGCCAATGTAAAATTATTACATATTGTGCAAGGGATTTTATATACACAACCATGTTCACTAAAGGGAGTTCTTAATCAATGAATTCTTAATTACATCTAAATTTTTGAACGCAATATTTACGTTAAAAGTCTTCAGCAGATTCGGCAGAGCAAGGAAATTTTCTCTGAATGGTAACACTAAAACATTTTTTGTGTTATAAGGAATCTTATCCTTTACTTCGTAGTAAAGGTTTTCTTTGCCATTTTTAAGGACTGATCTATGCAGTTCTTTGGGTATTTTAAATCAAAAGCAATTTTGTATATTTTACTAATTTCGTCGTCAATGAACTCAGGGCTACAAATTCGTAGGCCTCTTAGAAACAAGTAGAAAGAACGGATCGTTTTACATTAATGTGGTGATCAGAATAATAATGTATATAGGAACAAATTAGGGTTTCGTAAATATTGTACTTAAACTTTTTCCAGACCTATATATTAAAACATCTAAAAAAGGGATCGAAGAATCTTTTTCTATTTCAACTGTAAAATTGATAGAGGGAATTAAATTATTAAGTTTGGGTAAGAATTCATTGAGTTTAAAGTCACTGGCCAAAGACAAAGAACATCATCTACATATCTAAACCATGGACATAATTTGGCAGAATCTTCCATAATAACTTACTTTCAAAAAACTCCATATAAAGTTACTCAAAATGGGGGAGAGAGGGTTTCCCATCGCCATACCAAATTTCTGCCTAAAATATTCATTATTGAACACAAATTTTGAGTCTACTATGCACAGCTTAATTAATTCTATAATTGTGGCCACAGGTAAATGGCAAATTATGCTTAACCAATTCTTCCGAAAGAAACACTAATAGATCCTCCACCGGGACTCTTGTAAATAAAGCGGTAACATCAAAGCTTACCAATCTAAAATTGTAATTGACACTGATACTATTTAATTTTTCCACAAGGTCTACATTATTATTTATGTGTGATTGTGAAATTGTGCCAAGGAGAGGATTAAGAATGGAGACAAGCCATTTGGATAGCTTATATGAGATAGATCCTATAGAACTAACAATAGGCCTTGCAGGATTATTTGGCTTATGAGTTTTAATCAGGCCATACATATAAGGTAATGACGGTGAAGTACTCAAAAACTGTTTAAGTAACATTTCATTCCCCTTCAAAAGTTGTTTAATTTTCTTGTTAAATGCACTGTTCACAGTTTCAAGGGGATTGTTCCTTAATTTCACGTAAGTGTCCGCATCATTCAAAAGATCATACATTTTTCCTAGATAAACGTCTTTATTGAGGATCACTAAGGCATTTCATTTATCAGCTTTGGTTATATGTAGATTCTGATCTTTTCTTAAAGCTTCATAAGAGTCGAAAAACCTCTGTGGACAATTTGGAATAGAGGGTTTAGACATGGCACTATATACTATACCTTTACAAATATTCACTTCCTCTATAGGTAAATCATTATATTTTTCTAAATTACAAAAAGCCTTAGCTATTTCTACATAGTCCACCTCCTTTTTAGCTGCTGAAAAATTTATTCCATATCCAAGAGCCGTAACCATATTTTTATTTAACACTTTATCTGATAGATTTATCACAAATCCGGGGTTAGCATCCGTAGTCCAATCACTTCTTTCAATTAGAATTTGTAATTTAATATCCAGTTTCCTTTCCACAACACAACATTCTCGTCTAAGTTTGTTATAACAATAGTCCAGTAACCGTTGTTCCAATTCAGGTGGAATTGCCATATCAAAACTATATCTTCTCGCCCTAGTAACTTTAAAAGTTTCTTCGACTTCAATCTTAGTAATTTCTATATGCTTCTGCAACACTATTCTCTGGAATTCATCGAAGGGGCGTTCTCTCAAATTCAAAAGTCTATTAGGGAGTAAAGAGGTGGGGAGAACTTGTTCAATTAGACATCTTCTTAGAAATGAAATGTTACTTAAACAGTTTTTGAGTACTTCACGGTCATTACCTTATATGTATGGCCTGATTAAAACTCATAAGCCAAATAATCCTGCAAGGCCTATTGTTAGTTCTATATGATCTATCTCATATAAGCTATCCAAATGGCTTGTCTCCATTCTTAATCCTCGCCTTGGCACAATTTCACAATCACACATAAATAATAATGTAGACCTTGTGGAAAAATTAAATAGTATCAGTGTCAATTACAATTTTAGATTGGTAAGCTTTGATGTTACCGCTTTATTTACAAGAGTCCCGGTGGAGGCTCTATTAGTGTTTCTTTCGGAAGAATTGGTTAAGCATAATTTGCCATTACCTGTGGCCACAATTATAGAATTAATTAAGCTGTGCATAGTAGACTCAAAATTTGTGTTCAATAATGAATATTTTAGCAGAAATTTGGTATGGCGATGGGAAACCCTCTCTCCCCCATTTTGAGTAACTTATATATGGAGTTTTTTGAAAGTAAGTTATTAAGGAAGATTCTGCCAAATTATGTCCATGGTTTAGATATGTAGATGATGTTCTTTGTCTTTGGCCAGTGACTTTAAATCTCAATGAATTCTTACCCAAACTTAATAATTTAATTCCCTCTATCAATTTTACAGTTGAAATAGAAAAAAGATTCTTCGATCCCTTTTTTAGATGTTTTAATATATAGGTCTGGAAAACAGTTTAAGTACAATTTACAGAAAACCCACTAATAATTGTTCCTATATACATTATTATTCTGATCACCACATTAATGTAAAACGATCCGTTCTTTCTACTTTGTTTCTAAGAGGCCTACGAATTTGTAGCCCTGAGTTCATTGACGACGAAATTAGTAAAATATACAAAATTGCTTTTGATTTAAAACACCCAAAGAACTGCATAGATAAGTCCTTAAAAATGGCAAAGAAAACCTTCTACGAAGTAAAGGATAAGATTCCTATAACACAAAAAATGTTTTAGTGTTACCATTCAGAGAAAATTTCCTGCTCTGCCGAATCTGCTGAGGACTTTTAACGTAAATATTGCGTTCAAAAATTTAGATGTAATTAAGAATTCATTGATTAAGAACTCCCCTTTAAGTGAACATGGTTGTGTATATAAAATCCCTTGCACAATATGTAATAAATTTTACATTGGCCAAACTGGTAAGACCCTTGAGTTACGTATTAAACAGCATCAATACAGTATAAGAAGTGGCCAGGAATCTAACGCCATTTTCATTCACGTAAGAGATACTAATCATCCCATTGATTGGAAAAATGCTTCCAAATTAAGGTTTAGTAAATCTATTGTTAGCAGAAATATACTGGAATCAAGTGTGATCAAGAATAATGTGGATTTGGTCCTTAATATTAGCCCTGGGTTGTACAAATTAGATTCGTGCATTGTCAGAAAGCTGGCGAAGGGCCTACTGTTTTCTTAACTGCATTCTTGCCCCTTAATGGTTTGCCCTGGTTAAATAAATAAATATTATTGTAAGAACTGTTAACATTCTTATGTGTCTATTTTAATTGTAATATTTCTTTCGTGTATAATCTTTGGTTGCTGGGGGTTTATTGGACTTTTGAACTGGGTTGCTTTTGGGAAAACAATTTTTTCCAGACTGTTTGTAGAAATTTTGTAATAATCTGTAAGACGATGGCGACATTCCCTTTGTTTTCATTAATTTCGGGCCACTTAATTTCCTACTTCAATTAAATATTAGTGTTAATAACCATTATAATAATTTTTGTTTTCTGTACTGGTGTTTTGTCTAATTTCATCTATATAGTAATTTAGCAGCCTACAGATTATGTTATCTATTTGTTATCTACGTTATCTATTCGTTTTTCATTAAATTCTTGCCAATTAATTGCCTGCTTTAATTAAATATTAGTGTTAATAACCATTATAATAATTTATGTTCTCTGTATTGGTTTTTTTTGTCTAATTTCATCTATACAGTATACTTCTTTTATATTTAGTATTTAGCAGCCTACAGATTATGTTATCAATTGAAAAAATCTTTAGAGGGCTTTAAGGCCTTTAATTTGAGGTGCCGATTGTGAATTTTTTGCTTGTCTATTTAACTCATTTACTTTGTAATCTCCGTCTATTTTCTGTTCCTCCTTGATAATGTGAATATATCACGAAAGCGGTCGGACTTTGTGTTTCCTTTTCCCTGTGGTTGTTTGCTTATTAATAAGGTCACGTGTTATTTTGTGATTTTAGTGCATATATATATATATATATATATATATATATATATATATATATATATATATATATATACATATATATATATATATATATATATATATATATATATATATTATATATATATATATATATATATATACATATATATATTTATATATATATATATATATATATATATATATATATATATATATATATATATATATATATATGTATAGAAACGACGTAAGTATAGAGGAGTGTTCTGCACACGAGGAAGAGAAATAACGAACAAATGAAAAATGAGATGACCGCCCGTGAATCGAACCCAGGACCCTCCGATTGCCGGTCAGACATGCTACCACTACACCACGGGCCTCGATCAGTCAGAAGCCGCAATTCTCCTACATAGGGCAGAAACCAATGCCTTAAGAGGGCACACTCGCAAATCGTGAATATGTACATTTAACTGCAATGACCACGCAGTATATTAATGTATAGAAACGACGTAAGTATAGAGGAGTGTTCTGCACATTTATTCGTTATTTCTCTTCCTCGTGTGCAGAACACTCCTCTATACTTACGTCGTTTCTATACATTAAATACTGCGTGGTCATTGCAGTTAAATGTACATATTCACGATTTGCGAGGGTGCCCTCAAGGCATTGGTTTCTGCCCTATGTAGGAGAATTGCGACTACTGACTGATCGAGGCCCGTGGTGTAGTGGTAGCATGTCTGACCGGCAATCGGAAGGTCCTGGGTTCGATTCCCGGGCGGTCACCTCATTTTTCATTTGTTCGTTATTTCTCTTCCTCGTGTGCAGAACACTCCTCTATACTTACGTCGTTTCTATACATTAATATACTGCGTGGTCATTGCAGTTAAATGTACATATTCACGATTTGCGAGGGTGCCCTCTCAAGGCATTGGTTTCTGCCCTATGTAGGAGAATTGCGACTTCCGACTGATCGAGCCCGTGGTGTAGTGGTAGCATGTCTGACCGGCAATCAGAAGGTCCTGGGTTCGATTCCCGGGCGGTCACCTCATTTTCATTTGTTCGTTATTTCTCTTCCTCATGTGCAGAACACTCCTCTATACTTACGTCGTTTCTATACATTAATATACTGCGTGGTCATTGCAGTTAAATGTACATATTCACGATTTGCGAGGGTGCCCTCTCAAGGCATTGGTTTCTGCCCTATGTAGGAGAATTGCGACTTCCGACTGATCGAGGCCCGTGGTGTAGTGGTAGCATGTCTGACCGGCAATCGGAAGGTCCTGGGTTCGATTCCAGGGTGGTCACCTCATTTTTCATTTGTTCGTTATTTCTCTTCCTCGTGTGCAGAACACTCCTCTATACCGTACGTCGTTTCTATACATTAATATACTGCGTGGTCATTGCAGTTAAATGTACATATTCACGATTTGCGAGGGTGCCCTCTCAAGGCATTGGTTTCTGCCCTATGTAGGAGAATTGCGACTTCTGACTGATCGAGGCCCGTGGTGTAGTGGTAGCATGTCTGACCGGCAATCGGAAGGTCCTGGGTTATTCCCGGGCGGTCACCTCATTTTTCATTTGTTCGTTATTTCTCTTCCTCGTGTGCAGAACACTCCTCTATACTTACGTCGTTTCTATACATTAATATACTGCGTGGTCATTGCAGTTAAATGTACATATTCACGATTTGCGAGGGTGCCCTCTCAAGGCATTGGTTTCTGCCCTATGTAGGAGAATTGCGACTTCTGACTGATCGAGGCCCGTGGTGTAGTGGTAGCATGTCTGACCGGCAAACGGAAGGTCCTGGGTTTGATTCCCGGGCGGTCACCTCATTTTTCATTTGTTCGTTATTCTTTCCTCGTGTGCAGAACACTCCTCTATACTTACGTCGTTTCTATACATTAATATACTGCGTGGTCATTGCAGTTAAATGTACATATTCACGATTTGCGAGGGTGCCCTCTCAAGGCATTGGTTCTGCCCTATGTAGGAGAATTGCGACTTCCGACTGATCGAGGCCCGTGGTGTAGTGGTAGCATGTCTGACCGGCAATCGGAAGGTCCTGGGTTCGATTCCCGGGCGGTCACCTCATTTTTCATTTGTTCGTTATTTCTCTTCCTCGTGTGCAGAACACTCCTCTATACTTACGTCGTTTCTATACATTAATATACTGCGTGGTCATTGCAGTTAAATGTACATATTCACGATTGCGAGGGTGCCCTCTCAAGGCATTGGTTTCTGCCCTATGTAGGAGAATTGCGACTTCTGACTGATCGAGGCCCGTGGTGTAGTGGTAGCATGTCTGACCGGCAATCGGAAGGTCCTGGGTTCGATTCCCGGGCGGTCACCTCATTTTTCATTTGTTCTTTATTTCTCTTCCTCGTGTGCAGAACACTCCTCTATACTTACGTCGTTTCTATACATTAATATAATGCCCTCTCAGGGCATTGGTTTCTGCCCTATGTAGGAGAATTTCGATTTATGATTGATCGAGGACCGTAGTGTAATGGTAGCGCATCCAACCGGCAATTGGAAGGCCCTGGGTTCGATTCCCGGGTGGTTCGCCTCATTTTTCATTTATTCGTTATTTCTCCTCCCCGTGTGCAGAGACGCTCCTTATTACTTACGTCGTTTCTATTCATATATATATATATATATATATATAATATATATATATATATATACATATATATATATATATATATATATAATATATATATATATATATATATATATATATATATATATATATATATTATATATATATGTAAAAATGAACCATAAATAATTCCCATATTCCTATATTATCTTATCCTTCATGTAATTCTTGTATTCATTTATATAGTCTCTGTATCCATTGTAAGAAAAAGTATCCATTTTAAAAATTCATGTGTTATATGGTTCATGTATTTATATAATCCTGTATATTCTTATATATTTAACTTTATATAATGCCTATACTCATATGTATGTACGTGTGTGTATTCATTTTTACATAAGGACCAAAATCGCCCAACGCGAGTTTGGATAAAATTTTTGATTTGCTTTCTACTTTGCTAAATAATTGGTGACCTTGTTTTTTTTAAAATCTCATAATCATTTTTTTAGATTTCGCTTAATAAGGAATTGCTTAAGCTTTGCAATGTTCACATTTTGTATACACTCTCTTTCGTTATAAACAATGAGATCATGTCTTGCCTAAGCATTAAAATTGTACATCTTAAACCTTAAAATTTCACTCATATGCATATTTTAGTGTAAAGATGCATAGTCCGATTTCCACTTTTAGTTAACTTGGCAGATCATGATAACATCAGATCTGAAAAGTCGCGGTTTAAGATAAAAATATGGTTTCGTCTTCAAATATTTTGTTTACTCGTTCAAGCCTTACCACAGCTAAAAAATTTACTTATTTTAAATATTGTGCAAAAATAATACAGCCTTTTTAGCATTTAATAATAATAATGTTAGCAGTTTTTGGGTATATAAACCCACTAAAATTATTCCATTGTCATTCAGAAGCTAATTCAGAGGCTGAGCACTACCTGTACATTTTAACAGTAAAATTACAGTTGAAGCTAGTTTTTATCTTATCCTTCGAGCCTTGCTCTCTTCAGAAGAACTTAGTCATTAAACTTTCCGGATACGCTATAAGAAGAATCCGGAACCTTCAGCATTTTGAGTAAGTCTATCAGAGTCCTCCGAGCCACTATAGAAGAACTCGGAGAGTAATATAGAAGAAAACTACTTCAAGACACACATCCGTTGCTGCCACCTAACTAGAACCCCCGTCGACTTCGAACCAACACGGGCCATAGACGGAGGGGTTAACAACTGGCGACCCTTTAACCAGGATCTTCACGACTCCAGGATTCTTCCAGTCTTCCAGACCCTGGAACCAGAACCAACACCCAGTTGACCGGCGTGTCACGACTTCTAGTTCGTCACATCCACCCAGTTGACCGGCGTGTCACGACTTCTAGTTCGTCACATCCACCCAGTTGACCGGCGTGTCACGACTTCTAGTTCGTCACATCCACCCAGTTGACCGGCGTGTCACGACTTCTAGTTCGTCACATCCACCCTTGGACCGGCGTGTCACGACTTCTAGTTCGTCACATCCACCCTTGAACCGGTGCGTCACGACTCCAAGTTCTCCACGCCTAGTTTTCATCCAGGAACAAGTGGCCAGCAAGACACGTCTTCAGGACACGTCTCTAAGGATTTCGCCGTAGGAATCTTGTTAAGTACAAAACTCTTTTTTAAAATAATTTCTAAACATTTGAAAAGTCATTATTATTAACAATTAATATTTAGTATTGAGCCAGAATTAACACAAAACACAGTGAACACTTCAGACACCAGTGATACATTTTTTTTATTGAAAACATATTGTCACAGAATTATTTCAGTATTTTCACAGTTATTTTCACAGTTATTTTCAGTTATTTTTACTATTCTAGTTAGTATAGTATAATTTTATTTAATGTACCAAACATAGTATTACCATACCTTCACGTACATTCGAGTGAAATTTTGTTTACATTTTTATTTTTGTTTGCAATCTTTTCAAATTTTCCCCTAGTTAGGCAAATTGTTGTGCATTTATTTTTAGATAGTGTAGTTAGGAAAACCCCTTAAGTGATCATTCCATAAATTAAGATCGGTCAAGCAGACCTAATTAGAACACATTAATAAGTACCTTCACATATGAGCGATTCAGACGGTGCGCTTTCTGACATCGAAAATTTACCTACACCCATTTTTCCACCTACCCCGCGCCCTTCAAACATACTCCCAAACACACAAGCCAATATGTCTCAGTCTCAAACCCCCGCCCCAGCATACATTAACTTAGGCAGACTAGTAAACCTTCCTCATACTGTTTTAATTTTTAAGGGGACCATAGATAATCGTTTTGTTGAACCACGCGTAAGACCTTGGGTTGAATCTTTAGAGCAACATTTCTTACGCGAAAATATTACCGATGATGATATAAAAATTAGGAAGCAAAAAGATTTATTGACCCGAAAGAAGGGAATGCTCATGACACAGTCACTTACGTCCCATCAATTAGCGAAGCTACAACATGGGACGATTTTAAACAAAACTTATTAGAATTTTTTAAAGAAATAACCCTTGCACAACCCTTAGCCACATTAGAAGCAGTCTTCCAAGCTAAATGGAAGAAAGAGGAACACGAAGATTTAAACAATTTTATTACACGTACACATAAACTTGTAGGAGAAGCCCTCCGGGCCGCAGAAAATGCATGTGGCATAACTTTCACGTCGAAACAAAGAAATCTAATAGTAGCCACAACCATTTACCAAAACCTACCCGGAGCACCTAAAAAAAAGTTTCAGGAGTTTTTAAATGTTGACAAACCTGTAAGTGTAGCCATAAACAAAACACGGGAACATTACCCCGATTTAGCAAACCAAAACTACCGAAAGGGTAGAGAAACCCCTGTACATTATATTCAGCAGCAGCAGCCACAACACCAACAACAACAACCCTATAAATCGAGGCTAATGCAGGGAACACCCCAGAAACAAGCCCCCCAAACCCAGAATACACGCCCTCCTCCACAGTGTTTTAACTGCGATAGTTTTGGGCACATGATAAGTCAATGTAATTACCCCTCGTATTGCTCCCACTGTCACGAACATGGTCATCGCCGTGGCGATCGCCAAAAGTGTGCTGATAAAGCCCCTGCAGGGTATAGACCCCACTTTCAGAAACCAAACCAACCACGTTCCCAAAACGTATCCCAAAAGTCATCCAATCCCCAGAAACCAGTCCATTCCCAGCCTCAGTCGAACTACCAACCCAATAGATCACGACCACAGGGTCAACCACACTCTTACCCCATGTACAAACCTCAATACAACCAGCAAGGTCAACTAGTTCGGTACGTAGAAGTACCCGGGAGGAATCATTTTCCCCAGAGAACAGTTTTCAAGAACACCCTCCAGCGTATGATATTCCCGTAGAATATGACCCAGGTCCTCCCATAGAAGACCATTCGAGCCCTTTTTTAGACCCTACATTGGAGGCGGCAGTTCAACCTCCTCCCTCCTAAATTACAGTAATGAACCCAGATACGCACACAAACTCCCCATCAGGATAATAGGTGCGGACCTCCTAGATTTAATAATAAATTGTAGCACCGATAACCAAGAATTAACTGCTCTCCTAGATACAGGAGCACACGCGACGTTAATTAAGAAACAATGTGTAGATGAATTACTAGAGAGTACAAATTACAAATATGAACTTAAGGCACCATCCTGCCAACTCAGAGGAGTTACGGGCACACCCATACCCACATATGGAGAAATTGAGTTATATTTAGAAGTTGGAAACGCGGTATACCCCGCGAAATGTTGTATAGTGGACACAGTCGCCACCTTTCAGACAGACATCCTACTAGGTATGGATTTTTTTAACCGGAATCAATGGGAGATTTACCCAGCCGGAAAGTTAGTAAAGTGTCGAAATAGGACACACCATCTCCGCGAGAATGACAGACAACTTAATGCTAATAGACTTAGCTCAGTTCAGATTTCCGAAAGAAATAGGAAACCCCTCCACTTGATAGCAGATCAAGTCAGCCGGTTGCATCCAGAGGGACAACCGCTCCAGAAATCAGACCCCAGGGTAATCAGTTCCAGTTGTTGAATCCAGTTGGATCAACACAGCCAGTTTTCAGTCAGTCAGTTTCCAGTCAGCCAGTTTCCAGTCAGCCAGTTTCCAGTCAGCCAGCTTCAGTTCAGCCAATAAGGCAAATTTTAGTCGCCGAACCAGAATCAGATTCACAATTTTTCATATGCCCTACCGAGCATATAACAGTAGCACCTTATGAGAAGATTTGTTTCCTAGCAAAAGTAGTTAACAGTCAAGGAAAATTATTAGAGTCAGAGCGTACTCTGATTACAGAGAAAAGTAATTTCAAAAGAGATGTTCTTATTGCCCAAGTCCTTAGTCAGAGTCAGAATTCAGCTATCCCTGTTGTTTGTTTAAACAAAGGAGAAAGTCCTATAGAATTAACTTCAAATCAGAAAATAGGAACTGTTTCCACAGTAGAAGTAGATTCAGATTTCCCCATCAGTATGATAAATCGTGTTTCCAGTTCCTTAGAATTAAAGCCTTCAGTATTAAAAGAAGAATATAAGAAATGTCTGGAGCACTCCCTTCAGGAGTCACCAGCTTTACAGGATCCCAAACTAATGGAATCACTTCTCGATTTCCTGATAAGAAATAGAGATGTGATTGCCCTAAAAGGAGATCCTCTGGGCCGAACTAATTTGGTCCCTTTTGAAATCAAGTTGGAACCCAATTCCAAACCCATTTTCATTCCTCCCTATCGGGTTCCACATTCCCAGTTAGTCACTATTGAGGAACACATCAAGGACATGTTGGAGCAGGATGTCATTCAGCCTTCAGCTAGTCCCTGGTCCGCTCCCATGATTCTCGTCTCCAAAAAGGACGGAACATCTCGCCCTTGTATAGATTTTAGACGCCTGAACAACATTACCATCCCAGACCGTTTCCCGATTCCAAACATGCAGGAAACAATTCTGAACGTAGGGAAAGCGAACTTCTTTTCATCCCTCGATTTAGCATCGGGTTATTGGCAAATGGAGGTCAGTCCCGAATCTCAGGCATTAACTGCTTTCTCCACTACCGAGGCCATTACGAATTCCAGGTTTTACCTTTCGGAGTCCGAAATGGGCCTGCTAATTTCTCTAGGTTGATGAATATAGTCCTTTCCGACCTATTAGGTGTCGAAGCTCTCGTTTATCTTGACGATATTATCGTCTACAGTTCGGACATAAAAACACACTTTCAACGCCTTCAGAATGTGCTATCACACTTGAGAAAAGCACACCTTAAACTGAAGCTTGCAAAGTGCAATTTTTTACAAGAATCCCTGGTATACCTAGGATTCCTACTCTCGTCCACAGGAATTAAACCTGATCCAGCCAAACTCGAAGCCCTGGAAAGGTACCCTGTACCCAAACCATCGACGACGCCCGTGCATTTATTGGTTTTGTCGGATTCTATCGGAACTTTATCCCCCAATTTTCGAATATTGCTAAACCCATTACTAATTTGTTCCAGAAAAATTCGAAATTTAACTGGGAATCCGATCACCAACATGCCTTTGAAACTTTAATTAATAAACTAACCTGTCATCCCATTTTACAATATCCTGATTACACAAGACCCTTCATCATAGCCACAGATGCTTCCTCCTATGGACTAGGAGCCGTCCTGTTACAGGACGTAGACGGTGTGGAATTACCCATTGCTTATGCCAGTCAACTTCTCTCTGCACCTCAACGGAATTATTCCACTACGGACCGAGAGGCCCTAGCGGTATATTGGGCTTTGAAAAAATTCCGAAATATCGTCTATGGCTACGATGTAACCATCAAGACTGATCATAAGCCACTCACGTACCTCTTCAAGGACAAGCTACTTGAAGGACGATTGAGTAGATGGGCTCTGTTGATTCAGGACTTTGCAGCGAAAATCGTATACAAACCGGGAAAACTGCAAGTTATTCCAGACGGATTGTCGAGACTCAAGCCCGACGCCCAAGTGAATAAAATAGGAATTCTTCCTGTGTTCGACTACGAGTGTCTGCAATACTCCCAACAACAGGACCAACACACCCAAACCTTCGGGCGCGCCTGGAACAAAAGGAACCATCGAAGGTAAAAGAACAGTACAACCTCAAAGATGGGCTCGTACATTTCAGGAACGAAGATGGAAACGACCTCGTGGAGATACCAAAGGATCTCGTCGATATAGCCATTGGACTTTGTCACGACTCACCTTTGTATGGACACATGGGGCCGGATCGCACCATCAAGAGTCTTTTGGAGCGATACCACTTTCCCGAGATGAACAAAAAGGTACAAGAATACATCGCCGAATGTCCGTCGTGTTTAAAGCATAAGGGCAACGTACCATCCACAGCTCCGATGCATAAATATCCAGTATGCCAAAGGCCCTGGCAAAGAACTGGAATGGATATACTGGGACCATTTCCCAAAATCAAAGGGAAATCAGTACATCATTGTGTTTACGGACCACTTCTCGCGTTACAGCGAAGTAGCCGCCATTCCAGACCAGACCTCGGAAACTGTGGCAAGAGCCCTAGTGGAACGCGTCATCCAAAATCATACCACTCCTTCCATCCTAATCTCGGATAACGCCCTTAGTTTCACTTCCAAACTGTTCGAGTCACTCTGTAACATGTGTAAAATTAAAAATACACACATTGTGGCATACCATCCGCAGGCAAACGGCTTAGTGGAAAGGCACAATCGAAAGATCTTGGAAGCCCTGCGCCACGTTGTCGATGCATCCTCCCGTACATGGGATGATTCCCTTCCCATGGTACAAACAGCCATCAACAATGGCTATAATGTGTCCATCGGGGACACCCCTCATTTCGTCCTCTATCACTACGACAAGCGTCTACCTTTTGATTTGCCCGACCAAACCGACCCGGCAGTTCTAACATCTTCCGAAATGGCAGAAGCAAATCAGCAACTAGCTGAACGATCTTTCAAGATTTTTGACATAATCCGCTATGCCCTCGACCAACGAAACCAACAGATGGAGCAAGAGCAACATAGGCGTCATCCCCGTCAACGGACTATAATCGTCGGTATGCGATGTTATCTGAAGAGCGTGAAACCGCCAGGTGCTCATCGCAAATTATACCCAAAATGGGATGGCCCATATAGGATTATGAAAAACCTCGGAAAAAATCGTTATGAAATCCTCGACCTCCGGGATCATTCCAAACTAAAGATCATTCACGCTGACAATTTGAAGATAGCTTCCGAACAACACCTTCCCAAAAAACAGCTGCCAGGCGTTCGAGCCGCCTATCCTTCAAAAGGTCAAGATATTAACAAATCGGGCAGGGATAAAAAAACTGAAGTGGTCACCGCGGGAACCGCTACCCATGACGAAGATTGGTACCTCGTAATACCACCAGTACTCGAGGCAATCTCTGAACAAGAGGAGGCCCCAGAGCCAAGCGTCCCATCGGACCCAGACCCTGGAGAAACCCCTTCGAGAGGATCACTCAGTGGAACTCCACCATCTCCTCCAACTCCACCATCTCCTCTGTCACCACCCTCGCCGATTGATGATCGACGCACGGACCCTACATACCGCCCGCAAATGCATCACCCACGTGAACTAGAACCTTCACATAAGAAACGAACCCGCTCAGAATCCGAGCTCAACGGTCGACCCCCATTGCCACCAAAACGAGGCCGACCCCTTCGCCCACAAACACAAGTATCCACACAAGTATCCACACAACTACCCCCAGCTCCGTATAACTTAAGGCGTAGAAATGAATAAAATTGTCCCCCTTATAATTTTCCAAATTATTTACTCTTGTAGACCTAGCATTAAAATTTCTACCGGAGTTGTTATAGAAAAACTTGCAGAAGGTAAATTTTTGAAAGGGCACGCAGACCTTTATATAAATTTGCAACCCCCTGCTAGAATTAAAATCAATCTCCTTCAGATACAAACCCAATTAAAAACGTTTGAAAGTAAAGTCCAGAATTCTTTCCAAGGAAAAGATCAGATTAGTCGCGTTCTGTTAGAAAATACCCTCGAAAATATTCAAACTACAGCACGCGCCCTATCAGAAATATTAGCCTTACCATGGATACAAACTGAAACTAAAAATTCAGAAAACTTTAACCAAAGAAGTAAAAGGGGACTGATAGATATAGGAGGGAAACTGTTCAAAGGTTTATTCGGATTAGCAACCGAAGAAGATATTAAAATAATTGAACTTAAATTGAATCTCTTCGCGCGAAATCGACAATATAATGGACGGTTCTAGGACAGTTCATACCAGGACAGCTCATACCAGGACAACTTATACCCAGACAACTCATACCCGGACAACTCATACCTAGGACAACTCATACCTAGGACAACTTATACCTAGGACCAGAAAAAAAATGAAAAATTAATGAAAACATTTATTTTGTAAAATTAAAACTTAAATTTAAACATTTAGAAATCATGCAAGTTATTAATGAAAACATTTTGAAATGAAAACATTTAATTTTAAAATTAATGAAAACATTTATTTTGTAAAATTAAAAATTAAATTTAAACATTTAAAATTCATGCAAGTTATATATATATATATGCCCAGTTAGGTTCATTGAATGCCCGGTTAGGTCAACTGAATACCCGGTTGGGTTCATTGAATGCCCAGTTAGGTCAACTGTACGCCCTTGACGATTGGTTAGGTTTAGTCGTGATATTTTCGTTAAAACTAACGAAAATATCACGACTAAACCTAACCAATCGTCAAGGGCGTACAGTTGACCTAACCGGGCATTCAAATTTTATTCTATGTAAATAATGGTTCTCTATTTATTATATGTTTGCAATAAGTAATAAATTTGTTCTTATGTTTTCTTATTATTTTGGTTAATTTGCAGAGTTTAAACTTTCGGAGTGGATATAGATGAAAAGATCAACATTGGGGTGGTAATTGATGAAGAGAGTATGAGTTGTCCTAGGTATGAGTTGTCCTAGGTATGAGTTGTCGGGTCTCAGTTGTCCGGTATAAGTTTTCCGGGTATGTGTTGTCCTGGTATGAGCTGTCCGGTCACGATAATGGACACATGTTAGAACAAACTATTAGGTCATTACACGAAAACAATCGCTTCCTCCACTCCCTTTCGGACAGAGATTCAATACCTTGAATCCATGTTAGCGCAATACAAAAGAACACAAAAGATATACAGAATTAATAAGATAATGCATAATAAGAACCCTAATCGATAAATACTTACAACGAATAACTACGATTCATTCAAGGTTTTGCGTGCAAAGCTAGCCCATGTAAAAATCTCTTTCCACCCTAATACCATGGGAAATACTTCAGTCCTTGATTCACACCGCCCAGTCACAATTAAAATTATCACCCATATTCCCACTCAACCACACTAATTACCCTCAATTTCTAGAATACACCTGGACTGTACATGGACCACGCCCCTACACATACCTCATAATTATACCATTTTTCGATGTCCTCACTTATGACGTATATAAATTTCACCCTTTCCCAACACCCTACCAAAATAACTCTAATGTCTATCGATTGTATTTACCCACCGTACCACCTTACCTTTTCCTCACCAAAGATCTATCAGCTTATTCTATGATGTCAGATCGCGACGTCCGGCATTGCCGATTCCCGCAACCAAATAAACAACTCGTCTGCCCTCCACTCAAACCAGTTATTCTTCCAACTACTAGGTCTTGCTTTATCGATTTAATTCGTGACCGGCATGCCCCCGTATGTTCATTTAAAAAATTTAATTCCCCTAAAACCATCCAACTACGAATTGGACCAGACATCTGGGTTTCTTTCGCGAACAGGACTGCCGCTACCCTCGAGTGTCCATCGAATTATTCCCTCATCACAATCCCGATGGTTATTCGGCTACCAATTGGTTGCTCCTTGCGTTCAAAAGCCCTCCAAATATACAACCCGTATAAGGTTACCCTTAATAACTCATACCCATTCCCGTCGCAAATTAAATTTAAACCCGTCATAGAGATCTTAAATCTCTCCATAAAACCTGTAACCATCCTACCCGAACTACATGCCCCTGAATGGAATGATCAATTGAGCCGGTTTAAAATTTCGGATGATAACCAAAACAACCTCTTACAAATACTACAACCGGTAACCATTTTCTCAACATCTGCCGTTAGTATCATTATTGTATGTGCTATTATCCTCGGTATATTTGTGGTGAAAAGATCATTCTAGGAACAAAGAAAACCAAGTGACACGGAACATGAAACTATTTATGCACGACCAAGAGTGCGTACCCAGACCACGTGAACTAGACTTAACCACCCGACTTATGTTGTATATATAAATCTGTATTATAAAACCAATAGTTATCATCTAGTTAGCATTAGTTAGGATGTTACATTATTATATTAATATAATTCTAGAGGGAAGAGCCCTGTAAAAATGAACCATAAATAACTCCCATATTCCTATACTATCTTATTCTTCATGTAATTCTTGTATTCATTTATATACATACATAGTTCTTGTATCCATTTTAAGAAAAATTATCCATTTTAAAAAATTCATGTGTTATATGGTTCATGTATTTATATAATCCTGTATATTCTTATATAGTTAACTTTATATAATGCCTATACTCATATGTATGTACGTGTGTGTATTCATTTTTACATAAGGACCAAAATCGCCCAACGCGAGTTTGGATACAATTTTTGATTTGCTTTCTACTTTGTCAAATAATTGGTGACCTGTTTTTTTTTTAAATCTCATAATCATTTTTTTAGATTTCGCTTAATAAGGAATCGTGCTTAAGCTTTGCAATGTTCATATTTTGTATACATTCCTTTCGTTATAAAAGATGAGATCATGTCTTTCCTAAGCATTAAAACTGTACATCTTAAACCTTAAAATTTTACTCATATGCATATTTTAGTGTAAAGATGCATAGTCCGATTTCCACTTTTAGTTAACTTGGCAGATCACGATAACATCAGATCTGAAAAGTCGCGGTTTAAGATAAAAATATGGTTTCGTCTTCAAATATTTTGTTTACTCGTTCAAGCCTTACCACAGCTAAAAATTTACTTTACTTTTGAATATTGTGCAAAAATAATACAGCCTTTTTAGCATTTAATAATAATGATGTTAGCAGTTTTTTGGGTATATAAACCCAGTAAAATATTCCATTGTCATTCAGAAGCTAATTCAGAGGCTGAGCACTACCTGTACATTTTAGCAGTAAATTTACAGTTGAAGATAGTTTTTATCTTATCCTTCGAGCCTTGCTCTCTTCAGAAGAACTTAGTCATTAAACTTTCCGGATACGCTATAAGAAGAATCCGGAACCTTCAGCATTTTTAGTAAGTCTATCAGAGTCCTCCGAGCCACTATAGAAGAACTCGGAGAGTAATATAGAAGAAAACTACTGCAAGTCACACATCCGTTGCTGCCACCTAACTAGAACCCCCGTCGACTTCGAACCACCCCGGGCCATAGACGGAGGGGTTAACATATACACATATATATATATATATACACACATATATATATATATACATATAATATATATATACACACACATATATATACATATATATATATACATATATATATATATACATACATATATATATACATATATATATATATATATATATATATATATATATATATATATATATATATATATATATATATATGTACACACACACATATATATATATACATATATATATATATACACATATATATATATATATATATATATATACATATATAATATATATACATATATATATACATATATATATACATATATATATAATCACACATATATATATATATATATACATATATATATATATATACATAAATATATATATATATACATATATATATATACATATATATATAAATATATATATATATATAACGGAATATATATAACGGAAGTTACCGATAAACCGTTAACGTTAACTTTTATTATAAAAAAAATGAAAAACAATATATATATATAATTTAATTTTCCCTCTTCTTCTCGTTCTCCATTTTGTCCATGAGATGCATGTTGCCCTTCATGAAAATTAGCATATCAAAGTTTTCATCAGACAGGGATGATCTCTTGGCCCTCAGGATGTCCTTGCCCATAGAGAACAAACGCTCCACTGCAGCACTGGAGGGGATGGCTGTGTTGAACTTGATGAACAAGTCCACCAACACTTACTCACCCAAGAAGGCAGCATCTGTCAGCAAGTCCTTGGAGTTGGTCTCGAGCCAGGTCTTGACCAAGTTCTGGGCCTTGCCCTTGAGTGACCTGTGGCTTCTGCTGCTCTCTTTTGTCTGGATGACAGCACTGAAGAAGTCATCCTCCTCCTCCTCCTCGTTGTTGCTGCCTCCACTGTTGCTGCCCACTTCGTTGGACTGCTGCTTCATGGCCTCCTCGACTGTACCCTCCATGCTTTTCCTCACCCTGGCGACCTTGGTGTTGTCATACTTGTCCAACCAGATGAGGCGAAACCTGGGATGGAAGGCAGCAGCCAGCTGGCATTCGTCATCCTCCAGGAGGGGCCCAAACCTTTTGTCGATGCCTGCCAAAAGTGCGTCGACCAAGGCGCTGCAGTAGACGAGGCCCTTGGACTTCAAGTCCTTAAGCCTGAAGATTGTCGCAGCAACTGTTGGCAGCAGAGTCCCAAGGTAGGCTTGTTCCTCCCCCTGGATCTTGTCGAGTGCTTTGGCCACAGGTGACATGATCTGGAAATAAAACAATTGAGAATTAGTAAATTGTAGAAATTCAAATTTGTATTATTCTGCAATATTATTCTGCTTTATATTACTCAATAAATAACGATAATTGAATGAGCAAAACTAAAACGTATCTACTGGCTGGTGTTAAGAAAAATATAACTTTATTGCAATAAATAAATATAGTTGGAATAATTGTATTCTTAAACGTTTACGTAAACAACGCTATTATTGTATCAAGATCCCGCATTTAATTGTAACCAGAAAAAAAATTAATCGTGGAATTTCCACGAGTCCCGCTAGTTTATTATTAATTTATAAATATATTACCTTGACATACTCTTTCATTAAGTCGACATCCTGGTCTTTGAAGCTGTTGACCTTCAGCTGGGTCATGACTCTGTGGAGAGCAGGCCTCTTCGTCTCCAGGATTGTGTTCAGGACCACCACAGAGTCATAGGTGGAGTTCCACCTCGTCGTGTTGGGGACAACCAGCCTCCTCCCCACCTCAGCGTAGATGCTGTCTGCTGCCACAGTGCTGCGATCCTGCAGGTTCCAGAGGGCGCGTGCCTTGGCCATGGCAGCCCTGTAGGGCCCCTTGAACACTGAACTCTGCAGTGCAGCATCTGCATCCTTGCTGGCCACTAGGTTGAAGGTGTGGGCAGCACACCTCATGTGGGCTGGCAGGTTGATGGGATTGCCAACGATAGTGTCGACATCGTCAGGCTCAACCACAGACACAGCCAGGGAGTCTGCCAGGGAGACATACTCCAACTCCTGCTCGTCCACGGATCCAGACAACAGGGCAGCCACAGTAGCATCATCAGGGTCGGCGTCCACATCCTGAGCCACTGGCAGGCCTGGCAGTGTGTCAGCCTCTGCCCCAAACTGGACAAAGGCCTTCACAAAGTTGCTGCCATTGTCTGTGGTAGTCCTGGAATAGAAAGACATTCTAAGTTTTTTTTTTTTAAATTACAATTACGAATTATCAAATATTACTATTGAATTTAATTTATAAATAGAAATAATCTACAATTTATTTGAAAAAAATTTCTGATACAAATTGTTAATAGACTAATAGTCTAATATTAATATAATATCAACTATCTAACCTGGTGACTTTTTTCTCAATGTGGAATTCATAGTGGACGTTGATCATGGCCTGTGCAAGCACATCATAGGTATGATGACCTGTCAGCCTGATGCACGCGAGCACTGCTTGCTGCCTCTGCCTGGTGGTGGGGTCCAACCAGTGGACAGTCATGCCCAGGTAGCCTTTCTTGTGGGCAGACCAGCAGTCAGCTGTGGTGGCCACCCACTGAACATCGCCGAGAACTCTGAAATTTGAAAAAATATAAGTTTTAAATTTTTATTTTTAAAGTTAAAATTTAAATATTGGGAATATAAATTAACTCAAGTATAAAAAAGATAAAAATTATGTCAATTACCTGATCAAGTACTGCTTCAAGTCAGTATGAGAATTAACGATTCGCCTGCCCAGTGTCCTCCTCGAGATGGAGCTCTTGCTGGGGTTCAGCGTCTTGATCAGTCTCTCGAATGTGTCAGACTCTACAACGTGGAGCGGCAGCATGTTGGCTACGAACAGGTCCACAATCCTTTGATCCACAGCAGCCTGGGGTACGCCACTGCCAGTAGCAGCAATGCAAAAGGACTCGCCAATGGTTTGCTGGCGTGCTTTCTTGGCAGATGGAGGTGAAAACAGACTCGATATCAAAGTGCTGCTGTCGCTGCTGGAACCAGAGGAAAACCTCTGCTTGGCTTTTCCACGAGATGAACCTGCCTTGATCTTCTCATCAAACTGCATGAACTTGGCTGGGTGGTTCCTCTTGATGTGCTACTTGAGGTTGTTGAGGCTTGTCAGGTGCCCCTTGATTGGCACAGTCTTGGGCAGGCACAGCTTGCAGTTGAAAAGCAATTTGTCTCCTTCCCTTGACTTGAACAAGAAGTAGTCGTCCAGGTGGGGCCAGGGGTTCTGAGCTTGTTCTTGTTGAGATGCCATCATGATTTATAAAATTCAAAATCACACAAGTGTCTGTATTGAAAATCAGAAAATAATCAGAGCTGGACAGCGCAATCAAAAATTAAGTTGCGCAAGCGCAATCCACTGTTCACTATCATGCGCAATCTGACTATTTAGCTTGCGCAATGTTGCAAAGCGCAAGCGCAATCTTGTGTAAACACATGAGTTCAAGTTCAAATATTTCCACAAAATTAAAATAGTCATCCATAAAATTGAAAGAAAACCAAAAGAAAAACGATGTAGACTTATGCCCCTTTTGTCCTGTTGGTACTTAGAAGTTGACTCAATAAATCCTTTATTATTTCACACTTAAAAATAATAAACAAGAACAACAATTGTTTGAAGCATTCTTGAACATTTCAAGAACAAGATAAAAAATAAAATAACCCTTACCTTTGTTACTTGGAACAGATATGGCACAGAATATTCGGAAGTAATTGCACTGAAATTTCTTCGGTCTTCACAGCAGAGATACTAAAGAGTAAACAGCCTCTGGCGCCACACGCTCACATTTACTTCTCAACGCCATCTATTATCT
>JAJOZX010000189.1:1022500-1037500 GCA_023014485.1 Bathynomus jamesi
TTTTTTTTTTTTAAGTAATTTGTAAACATTTGAAAAGTCAGTATTATTAACAGTTAATATTTAGTATTGAGCCAGAATTAACACAAAACACAGTGAACACTTCAGACACCAGTGATACATTTTTTTTAGTGAAACAGTAATTTTCACAGAAGTTAAAAGTAACAGAAGTTAAATATAACAGAAGTTAAAAGTAACAGAAGTTAAAAGTAACAGAAAGAGTTAATTTCAGAGAGTTAATTTCAGAGAGTTAATTTCAGAGAGTTAATTTCACTATTATAGTCAGTATAGAATAATTTTATTTTATGTACCAAACATAATAGTACCGTACCTTCGCGTACATTCGAGTGAAATGTTGTTTACATTTTTTATTTTTGTATACAATTTTTTTCAAATTATTGAATTGAATTGACTTGCAAATTAAGAAAGAGAGAGTTGACAGAGAGTTTATAGAGATTTAAAGAGATACTTGATTGCATTTCAAGTAAGTCGGTTGCACCAAGAGGGACAACCAAACCCCAGAGGTTAATAGTTTCCACTTGATAGAGATCAAGTGCAGTCATTTTCCGTTTTCAGTTAATTTCAGTTAGAGAGTTTATCGTTTATAGAGATACTTGATTGCATTTCAGGTAAGTCAGTTGCACCAAGAGGGACAACCAAACCCCAGAGGTTAATAGTCTCCACTTGATAGAGATCAAGTGCAGTCATTTTCCGTTTTCAGTTAATTTCAGTTAGAGAGTTTATCGTTTATAGAGATACTTGATTGCATTTCAAGTAAGTCGGTTGCACCAAGAGGGACAACCAAACCCCAGAGGTTAATAGTCTCCACTTGATAGAGATCAAGTGCAGTTAATTTCAGTTAGAGAGTTTATCGTTTATAGAGATACTTGATTGCATTTCAAGTAAGTCGGTTGCACCAAGAGGGACAACCAAACCCCAGAGGTTAATAGTCTCCACTTGATAGAGATCAAGTGCAGTCATTTTCCGTCTTCAGTTAATTTCAGTTAGAGAGTTTATCGTTTATAGAGATACTTGATTGCATTTCAAGTAAGTCGGTTGCACCAAGAGGGACAACCAAACCCCAGAGGTTAATAGTCTCCACTTGATAGAGATCAAGTGCAGTCATTTTCCGTTTTCAGTTAATTTCAGTTAGAGTTTATCGTTTATAGAGATACTTGATTGCATTTCAGGTAAGTCGGTTGCATCAAGAGGGACAACCAAACCCCAGAGGTTAATAGTCTCCACTTGATAGAGATCAAGTGCAGTCATTTTCCGTTTTCAGTTAATTTCAGTTAGAGAGTTTATCGTTTATAGAGATACTTGATTGCATTTCAGGTAAGTCGGTTGCACCAAGAGGGACAACCAAACCCCAGAGGTTAATAGTCTCCACTTGATAGAGATCAAGTGCAGTCATTTTCCATTTTCAGTTAATTTCAAGTTAGAAGGTTGCATCCAGAGGGACAACCGCCCCAGAGATTTCAGAAGTATTCGAAGTCAGTTTTTATTCGAAGTCAGTTTTTATTCGAAGTCAGTTTTTATTCGAAGTCAGTTTTTATTCGAAGTCAGTTTTTATTCGAAGTCAGTTTTATTCGAAGTCAGTTTTTAAGTCCAAGTCATTTCAATGCAGTCAATTGAATTCAACTTTTTCTTTGTAGTTTAAGAGAATTTAATTTAAGAAAATGTAATTTAAGAATTTAATTCAACCTTTATTTTTGTTGTAAAAGAGAATTAAATTCAACCTGAATTGACCGGTTTGCGTCTTTAGATAACCTTTTTTTTTTGTAAGAAGGAAATTCACCGATTTGTCTTTTCTTTTCATGCATTGTTGCGTATATAAATATATAGTTATGTATTTTATTATTTGTAACCAAAACCGTTTTTACAAAGGTTGTAACGATTTGGATAATTATTGTAATGTATATGAGGAACATGCCGTCCCTCCGTTTTGTTTCAACTCTTTTAATTTTTGGTCTAAGTAGTGTGACAAGCAATCTTTAAAAAAAAAAAAAAAAAAAGAGCAAAGTGCTCACGAAAAGATGTAATTGTCAATTTCAGACTTATACCCCTGCTTAGTCACTCAATTCCCGAATGTCGTACTCAGAACTTTGTCTTTTTATTTTATTTTATTTTAACACCCCCAACCCCAGTTGAACCGTGTCAACCAGAGAAATGGTTCAACCATGGTTAATTCCTCTTTGGTACTATGGAACATAACCTCAATTTATGTTGTTATGTTTTTTTTATTTTTAAGTATATTATATGTTTAGTTCATTAAAATGCATAATTGATTTCTATTTTTAATTTGTATTCTTAATTTTCTTAATTCAATTATCGTACCGATACTTCTGGTTAATGTTAATGGTTATATAGTTCATATATAGCTAGGAATGTTACTAGTCGAACTGAATTCCATCTTGAAAATTTAATTTTTAATACCGCTAGATTTACTTTCATTACTTGTAAGGTCCTCTAAGTACGTTTTTTTATTACCTTAATACGTGTAACTGATGTAATTAAATACTTAAATACTACCTTGAACTTAAAGGATTTTATAATAATAATAATAATAATAACCCTTAAACGTTTACACACACACGTATGCACACTATATATACTATATATATACAAATCTTATGCTAAAATCCTTGGATATCACAGTAAACTCTTTCATTGCGTGTAAGTGCTAACTTTGCTATTTATATAGTCTTAAGCATTTTTGCTTATTATATATAAATTTTTGCTCAGGCATTTATTCAGTTAATTTAAAAATCCTCTCAGCTAATCTGTCCCTCAAAATTATAAGATACACACTTTGTATCTAATACACACAAATACACACTAGACCACAGGTCTATACATCATCCACTACGTAATTCGATTTGTACCTACAATAGTCAATAAAAATTAGTTTATAGATTGTACGATTTACGTTTTTCCCTTTTATCTACTACTCATTATGTATGTAATTTTTCCCACAGAAAAATTAAATTTTTTAAAAAAATTTAACAATATCATTGTTTGTCAAACTTAATTGTTTGTCTAAATTAACGTATTAATCCTTTTATTCTGTTTGCATAAAATTAAAGTTTTAATCTTTGAATTTTTATATTTTATAATAGCCCTCTAAGCGAGTGTCTTGTTAAAAATTTGATTACTCTGCATTGTACCCAACCACCCGAAGTCACTTGTTCTGCATAAAACTTGTAATGTAAAGAAAAATTCGTCATCTAACTTGAATTAGTTAGGATGTTATTCTCTTAATTCTATTGTATTAATTGTACCCAATCATATTATTGTATACATATCATTGTAAAGGGGAGAGCAATGTAAAAATGAACAATGAATAATCAATATTCATTTTTACATAAGAACCAAAATCGCTTAACGCAAGTTTGGATAATAATTTTACTTGTAGCCTTCTCTTTTTGTTTGTGTCACAACCCTACGATCTACCATTTCTATGGTTTAGTCGTATTCATTTTCCATTTGTTATAGAAGTTATTATAATTAATTATGATTGTCTTGCATCTCACCCTAGACCCTAGATTATGCATACACATTGCATATAACAGGATTGGAACCCGTAGTTGTACTTCTTAGTCATTAATACCCACTCTTTGTCTCTAATTCGTTCTTGTAAATCTTCCTAATAATGATTTGAACTATACGTACAAATTCAATAACTATGACGTCATAAAGTATCTAAATTCTCTTCACGTTTCCATACCGCCAATACTGAATCATCCATTTGGTATGTGGATATCTTTCATGTTCAATATATGGTAAATTCTTTAATAGTAAAAACTTCATTCTCTATACATCATTATTTATATTGTGTCCTACCTATTGTCTACTGATGCCTAGCCTATCAACCTATCAGTCCATATTTTACGCGTGTCTATATTACGCACACAACCTATTGTGTTACGTACATGTAAAATACGTCCACATGTATTTTTTTTTCTTTAAAGTGCGTTCACCCCTCACAAATTCATAAATGCTTGGATAAGTGGTCGAATTCGCTGATGAGAGCAAAGTCGAACGCTTCTGAGATAAAAATCTCCTCTCGCTCCGATCCAAATTTATAACATATTATAACATAATATAACATATTATGTTGTATATAAATTATCTTGTATGTGCTCATGTACTTGTGTTGTATTAATAACCATATATAATAACCATATATAATAACCATATATAATAACCATATATAATAACCATATATTATAACCATATATTATAACCATATATTATAACCATATATAAATATATAAAAAACACTGTAAGAATGGTAAACGACGTAATGTACTTCAATGAAACTGTAATTGAATGTAATGACTTAATATATAATGTAAGAATGTACTTTAATAGAACTGTAATGGACAATCATAAGCGAATGTGAAGTAATCCATAATTGCAATCATAACTGGAATAAACCCAAACGAAAATGTACTCAGTCGTGTACTTAAATTGTACTTATGTACTACTATGAAATGATATCGCCTTCAGAAATGAAGACTCGGCAAAAAAATACGATTAGTTTTTTATTTTTTTTATTTTTATTTGGAATCTTTCAAACATCTGATCATGTGTTTAAAAGGGGGAAACTTAACCTTCAACTGCCTTCCCCCAACATTTAGGCTTATATTATACATGTATTTGTAAAATGAACTACACTTCATTACGGGACTCTGCTTTGGTCACTGCTACGACTCCCTTGTTAGCAGCCTCGATGCGGGGAGGGGGCAGAGGCCCCTTGCCTCCTTAACTTTTTAGATTCCGGCCTGAGCCATTGTCGAAAGAGGTCGAACCTCTACCCATGTAAAATTCAGACCACTACCTGAAAATTTTTAAGAAGTAAATTACAGTAAGATAAACTTTTTATTTTCCCCCTCGAGTTGGACTATTTTCAGAGGAACTTAGTCAGTAAAGTCGATAAGTTATAAAAGAAAAGTCGATAATTTTAGTCTCAGAGAAAGTATCAGAGTATTATAGCAAGAGAAGAATTAATAACTGTCGACCCTAAAGCGAGAGAAAAGAATTAGAATGTTATAGAAGAAATATCCGTTGCTGCCTCCCAACTAGAACCCCCGTCAATTCGAACCACCCAGGGCCATAGACGGAGGGGTTAACATATATATATATATATATATATATATATATATATGTGTGTGTGTGTGTGTGTGTGTGTGTGTGTGTGTACATATATATAGGTTATATATATTATATATATATATATACCTTACCTTACAGCCTTACAAAGGTTTCGCGCGATGATTTCTCATTTCGCGAAGGTCAAGCTTGTCGCCCCTCCTCTCAAGTTGGCCTGGTGAAGTAGTGAGTTGGATTCTTGCGCTCTCCACCTCACACAGCCAGGTACGCCCTGCTCATCGGGGATTGTTCTGAGCCAGGCGTCTAGTCTTCTTTTGAAGATTTCCACTGCAACTCCCTTCGTGTTTCTTACGTCTTTGGGCGACTGTTCCACCGTTGTTTGGGGAGTTATAGGATTCAGAGTAAGATTAGAGACTAGTTTCTCCATTATTTTCCAAGTGTAAATAATGGTGTATCTCTCTCTTCTCCTTTCAAGTGAATATAGGTCTAGTTCGCGTAACCTTTCCCAGTAATTTCGTTCTTTGCACCCATTGATCTTGGCTGTGAAGCTTCTTTGGATTCCTTTCGGCTGTCTAATGTCTTCTTTTTTATATGGGGATGTTAGGGCCGAGCAGTGTTCCAATTTGGGTATTATCAGGGTTTTCAGTAGAGGAATCATTACATTCCTATCCCTTCGTTTAAAGGTTCTCAATATCTGACCCGTTATTCTCTTTGTTCTGGTTACTGCTATCTTATTTTGTGTTTCAAATTTCGCATCATCTGTCATTACAACCCCTAAATCTTTTGCTCTGGAATTTCTCTGAATTTCCTGTCCATTTGGGGTATAATATTCCATGGATTTTAGGTCTTCTCTTTTTCCGTACCGTAACAGCTGAAATTTCTCGGTGTTAAACTTCATATTGTTATCTTCCGTCCATTTGTAGATTCTATTTATGTCGGTTTGTAGAGATCCTATATCTTCTGGGTTTCTTATTTTTCTACTGATCTTTGTGTCATCCGCAAAGGAAGTTACTGTGCTGTCTCTGGTAACGTCCTCGTCTATGTCAGTTAGCATGATTATGAAGAGTAGTGGAGCTAATACTGTTCCCTGTGGTACCGAGCTGAGGACCTCTGATTCTGATGAAGATACTCCTTGTACTGTAACGACTTGCCGCCGCTCACTAAGGAAATTATATATCCATTTCCCTACTTTTCCTGTTATTCCCATATATTTCAGTTTATGTATTATGATTCGTGGTCACACTTGTCGAACGCTTTAGCAAAGTCTGTGTATAGTACATCATAGTTTTCATTACTCTCAAGTGAATCAATAATGTTGTTGTAGTGTTCCATTAGTTGTGATAGGCCAGATCTGCCTGACCGAAACCCGTGTTGGTTATCATTGAATTTGTTCTGAGTTTCCAAAAAGTCATAGATTTTCTGTCTAACTCTTCTTTCAAATATTTTAGTGAGATGGGATGTAAGCGATACTGGCCTATAGTTTTTGGCCTCGGATCGATCTCCTCCTTTATATATTGGGACTATGTTCGCGCTCTTCAGGATGCCCGTTATTTCTCCCGTGTCAAGTGATCGTTTCCATATCCAGTATTGGGGCTCAGCGATTGCATTCTTGCAGTTTTTGATCAGTGTGGCATTCCATTTATCCCGTCCTGCCGCTGAGTCTGTTTTTAGTTTCCCTATGACTTGTGTAATATCATCCGTCGTGAAGTCGAAATCCGTTATACTTTCCCATTGTGGTTCTTCTTCAAAGAACGCGTTTCTATCGCATATCAATTTGTCAGTTTTTGTGATACTGAAAGATGGTTCGTACTGAGCTCTTAATATTTCAGATACTTCTGTTAGATCATCAGATAAATCACTGTTCTCATTTTTTAAAGATCCGATAGTCGCATGGTTTTTCGACTTTCTTTTCGCGAAATTATAGAAGTACTTTGAGTTAGCCTTTATCGCTTCTATAGCGTCATCTTCATCTTTTTCTGTATGCTTCTCGATTAGTTCCTGTATGACGACGATATTTTGTAGTTTATCATTTAATATTTTTTTGATGTTGTTATCTTTACAATTACTTAATTTTGCAGTCACTCTTTTTCTCTTTCGGAACAGTGCCCTCTTTTGTCTTTCGAACCTGCTTCTCTTTCCTCTTTGTTGTATCTTTGGGACATGTTTTTCCACAATTTCTAACGTCTTCTCCTCTAAAGTCATTAGCATCTCCTCCGTTGTCTTGGCTTCGAAAATGGTTTTCCAATCTATTACTTTCATTCTGGATGTCACATCTTCCCAGTTTATAGCTTTGGAGTGAAAATTAAAAATTTCGAATTTGCTTCTTTCTGTTGTGCGTGTTCTTTCCTTTCCTGTTGCCTTTATATTAGTTGTTATTTCAATGATGTTGTGGTCCGATATCATAGTTGGGGATATTGCTACATTATCAATTAGATTACTGTTGTTTGTGAATACCAAATCTAGGGCAGTTGTTTTTTTCTTGTGTCTTCTGTTATTTCTTGCGTTAACATAAATTCATCAGCTAAAGCTAGTAGCATTTTTACCTGCTCCTGGTCTTCTCGTGTGCCCCCTTTGTCCTGGTGTATACATATATTTTTTCCTATCCTTTTATATTTCATGAATGGGAAATTAAAATCACCACAGAGAAAAATATTTGGGGTTGGAGAGTGTAGATCTTTTATCAAGTTTCTTACCTCTGTAATGGAATCTGAAAATTTTGAGGTTGGCATGTTTGGGGGTCTGTACATTACAATTAGTACCATATTTAATTTTTCAATTTTTGCTGCTACACATTCTACGTAGTTGTTTGAGGTACTTATAGCCATTTCTGCTATGTGCCTTTCGCGTGTGTAAATAGCACATCCTCCTTTACGTCTCACTGTTCTGTCGGCTCGGAGGATGTTATAGTTGTCAATTTGTATTTCTTTTTTGTCAATACAGGACTCACAATTTTCACAGTTCGCCTGGCAGTCCTTTAGATGTGTTTCCGTGAGGCATGCAAAGTCTGCTCCGGCTTCTTGCATGAGTCCTTTCAGGTATACAACTTTGTTCGTGGAATGGTTTGAGTTGAGGCCCTGTATGTTGGCTAGGATTATTTTTATTTTTTCTCTTTCTTTTTCGCATACAGGTGGTTCCGATTTGTTTTCCAATGGGGGTGCCAGTTTCGTTGCCTTGTGGTCCTCCGAGAATTTACCTCTTTTTATCTTTGTCGGTACCTGTTGTCCCGATAACGCATGAAGTGCCTTTGTTCGTACCTTCTGTCCGGCTCTCGGATTCCTATATTTATATTTGTCAGCTGGTTTTGGAATTGCTGGAGAGTATTTAGCAGCTGAAATATGTTGGCTGCGTCTAAAAAATTGGTACTCTTCTTTGATGTTCGTTTTTTCTGTTCCCTCGTTGCGTTCCTTTGAGGGTGGTGGTATCGGCATTTTTTTTCGTATTTGCAACTCCCATATCTTTCATAAGTGTTGCAGACCGTAAGATGGTGGACCATGCATTTCTTACCAAATTTGCAGTATCCACTTGTGTAATGCGTTTTGCATAATGTGGGATGTGCATATATGCATTGCCCATCCCGATATCTGCAGTTTTCTTTCGCGTAGTATTTACATACGATATTTTCTACGCTTCTGCTCTCTTTCTTATTATTTTCAAAGTTCTTAATTTTGACATCATTATTTTTCTTTGGCTGTTTATTTTCTACGTTTTTAGTTATTATCTTTTTATCATTTCGCTCGTTCGACCGTTTGTCTACTTCGCAACTTTTACTTATTTCTTTCCTTTCATCTATGTCTTCCTTCTGTATTATATTGTTTATATCGTTATTTGTTATTAAATTGTTGTTCGTTATTATGCTGTTATTCGTTATTTCGTCTTCTCTCTCATCCACCCGGTTTTTCATTGGGACCATTCCAGACCCATGTGTCCCCATTATTTCATTCTTTTTTGTAACTTTCGAGTCTGCTACCTCCATCTCTTTAAAGACCGCGAAAGAATTTACGGTCTGTGTACATGCGCCATATAGAAATTTGATCCCCACGACGTGTTTCGCGTTCGAGACAAGAGTTATTTCCCTATCATTCCAGTTCATGCAGTTAAAGTCGTTTAGTCGTTGGCAGAAATCACATCTAATTGCCAAGTTTTCTGCTTGGTTTCAAACTTTTTCGAATGCCAACCGTATTTCGTTTTGAATATATACGTTAAAATTGGTGATAAGTTATGTAAACTGTATTGCACTTTCTTAATTTTAATGAATTTCACTTTATAATTTATATGCACGGATTCACTGATACTTTATACACTTTCGGGTGCAAACAGAATAAACCGCCGAGTAGATTATTCCCTTTTAATTTGGGTGTTAAATAGAGAGAGCAAAACAGCACGTCCATTCACCACAGGGTATATATATATATATATATATATATATATATATGTGTGTGTGTGTGTGTATATATATATATATATATATATATGTGTGTGTGTGTGTGTGTATATATATATATTAACCCCTCCGTCTATGGCCCTGGGGTGGTTCGGAGTCGACGGGGGTTCTGGTTAGGAGGCAGCAACGGATCTGTTACTTGCAGTAGTTTCTTCTATACTACTCTCCGAGTTCTTCTTTAGTGGCTCGGAGGATTCTGAGAGGCTTATTAAATTCTCTGAGGGTTCCCCCGATTCTTCTTGTATCGTATCGGGAGATTTTAATACTAAGTTTTCTGAAGAGAGCACGGCTCGAAGGAGAAGATAAAGACTTTCTCTTACTGTAATTTACTCCTAAACTGTTACAGGTAAATGCTCAGCCTCGTAGTTGGAATCAGAATGAACATGGAAGAAATTGGTGGGGTTTATATACCCCGATTCTACTAACATCATCATTATTAAATGTTGAAGAGGCTGCATTATTTTTGCACAATATTTGAAAATAAAGTAAATCTTTTAGCTGTGTTAAGGTTTAAACGAATAAACAAGATATTTGAAGATGAAGCCATATTTTTATCTTAAATTGCATATTTTCAGATCTGATGTTATCATGATCTGCCAAGTTAACTAAAAGTGGAAATTGAACTATGCATCTTTACACTAAAATCTGCATATGAATAAAAATTAAAGGTTTAAGATTTACAATTAAATGCTTAGGCAAGACATGACTTGATCTTTTATAACGAAGAAAGAATGTATACAAAACATGACATGGCAAAAGTTACTCAGGATTCATTATTAAGCTAAATCTAAAAAAATGATTATGAGATTTTAAAAAAACAACAGGTCATCAATTATTTGGCAAAGTAGAAAGCACATCAAAATTTATTCCAACGAAAATAATAATAAAAAAAATAACAACAGTATCGCCGATTCTACATAATGTCGGGTCGGACATTGAGTACATTGTAATTTTGGTCTACTGTAACTATGATTATAATTACCAATTCATTTATTATCGTTAACTACAATTCCATTAAAGTACATTGACTACGTCATTTACTACATTACATCATTAAGTACAGTTTCATTAAAGTACATTACATTATATTAAATTAAAGTATTACAGTTAATTATAATTAAACAGTTACTATAACTTTGTTTTGTTCCAGTGTTTCATATTAATAGACAATTAAGATGTTAGAAATATAATACAAAGTACATGGGCACATACGGTATGGATGAATATGGTTGAATAATAATATTTATACTACATAACATATAAATAATGACTTCAATAGAGTGTACAGTTTTTATTATGATGATAAATAATTTTCATACATTGAGTACTAGAGATATGATGAAGGGAAATTAATGAAGGGAAAATGTGACGTCATAGTTATTGAATTTGTACGTATAGTACAAATCATTATTAGGAAGATTTACAAGAACGAATTAGAGACAAAGAGTGGGTATTAATGACTAAGAAGTACAACTACGGGTTCCAATCCTGTTATATGCAATGTGTATGCATAATCTAGGGACGAGGGTGAGATGCAAGACAATTCATAATTAATTATAATAACTTCTATAACAAATGGAAAATGGATAATGGATACGACTAAACCATAGAAATGGTAGATCGTAAGGTTATGACACAAACAAAAGTAGAAAGCTACAAGTAAAATTATTATCCAAACTCGCATTAAGCGATTTTGGTTCTTATGTAAAAATGAATATTGATTATTCATTGTTCATTTTTTACATTGCTCTCCCCTTTAAAAATGATATTTATACCATAATCTAATAGGGTACCATTAATACAATACAAATGAGAAAATAACATCCTAACTACTTCAAGTTAGATGACGAATTTTTCTTTACATTACAAATTTTTATACAGAACAAGTGAGTTATTATATAATATAAAAAATTCAAAGATTAATACTTTAATTTAGACAAACATTTAAGTTAGACAAACAATGATATGGTTAAAAAATTTTACCAAATTTTATTTTTCTGTGGGGAAAATTACATACATAATGAATAGTAGATAAAAGGGAAAAATATAAATTTTAAAGTTCATGGATTTTCAAGGTTACCATGATAGTACAATTCATAACTAATTTTATTGACTATTGTAGGTAAAAATAGAATTACGTAATGGATGATGTATAGACCTGTGGTCAAGTGTGTATTTGGGTGTACTAGGTACAAAGTGTGTATCTCACAATTTCGAGGGACAGATTAGCCGATAGGATTGTTCAAGTAACTGAATAAATGCATGAGCAAGATATATTAGAAAGCAAAAATGATTAAAATTAAATTACATAGTTAGCACTTACGCGCAATGAAATAGTTTATTGTGATATCCAATGATTTTAGCATAAGGTTTGTATATATAGTATATATAGTGTGCATACATGCATTTTTATTGACTGTTGTAGGTACAAATCGAATTACGTAGTGGATGATGTATAGACCTGTGGTAAAATGTGTATTTGTGTGTATTAGGTACAAAGTGTGTATCTTATAATTTCGAGAGACAGATTAGCTGAGAGGATTGTTAAATTAACTGAATAAATGCATGAGCGAGAATTTATATATAGTAAGCAATAATTATGATGTATTATAATGATGATGTTTGCATACGAGTTTTAATGCAAAAGTGACTGGACGGAATATGTGTCAAAAGTAATAAAATTCAATTAGGATTATAGATTTTACATAATCAGTTACACGTATAAGGTAATTAAAAAAAACGTACCTAGAAGAACTTACAATTAATGAAAGTAAATCTCACGGTTTTAAAATTGAATTTTGAAGATGGAATTAAATTCGACTAGTAACATTCCTAGCTATATATGAACTATATAACCATTAACATTAACCAGAAGTATCGGTACGATAATTGAATTAAGAAAATTAAGAATACAGATTAAAAATAGAAATCAATTATGCATTTCAACGAGCTAAACATAATTTTATAATATTTTTAAAAAATAAAAGTAAATCGAGCCATAGATGAATTTCGACCAAGAATAAAAAAGTTATTGAAATGGAAGGAAAGCATTTCGAACAATCTTTTCTTTTAATAATTTCTGGTAAATTTTACATTAAAAATTATTTTTATATAATAAAAAAAAATATTAAAAAGGTTTTAATAATTTTTGCATGTTAAGTAGAAAAATCATACTTTTTCGTTAAATGTTGATAGAATTTGAATTATTTGATATTTTAGTCTGAAATTGACAATTACGTTTTTTTTTTGTTTTTTTTTAAAGGAAAGAGATTGCTTGTCACACTACTTAGAACAAAAATTAAAAGAGTTCAACAAACGGAGGGACGGCATGTTCCTCATATACATTACAATAATTACCAAAATCGTTACAACCTTTGTAAAAACGGTTTTGTTACAAACATTAAAATACATAAGTATATATTTATATACGCAACAATGGCATGAAAAGAAAAGACAAATGGGTCAATTTCCTTCTTACAAACAAAAAAAAAGGTTAAACTAAAGACGCAAACCAGTCAATTCTGGTAGAATTTAATTCTCTTTTACAACAAAAAAAAAGGTTGAATTAAATTCCCTTAAATTACATTTTCTTAAATTAAATTCTCTTAAATTACAAAGGAAAAGTTGAATTCAATTGACTGCATTGAAAACTGACTTGGGACTCGGAATACTTGGGACTCGGAATACTTGGGACTCGGAATACTTGGGACTCGGAATACTTGGGACTCGGAATACTTGGGACTCGAAATAAAAATGACTTGGGACTCGAAATAAAACTGTCTAACTTGAACTCTATCAAATATCTTGAACTAACTTGAACTCTATCAAATATCTTGAACTAACTTGAACTCTATCAAATATCTTGAACTAACTTGAACTCTATCAAGTATCTTGAAACTAACTTGATCTCTATCAAGTATCTTGAAATTAACTTGAACTCTATCAAGTATCTTGAAACTAACTTGAACTCTATCAAGTATCTTGAAACTAACTTGAACTCTATCAAGTATCTTGAAACTAACTTGAAATGCTTCAAGTAACTCTATAACTCTATAAACTCTCTGTAAACTCTCTCTTTCTTAATTTGCAAGTCAATTCAATTCAATAATTTGAAAAAATTTGTAAACAAAAATAAAAAATGTAAACAACATTTCACTCTAATGTACGCGAAGGTACTGTACTATTATGTTTGGTACATAAAATAAAATTATTCTATACTGAATATAACAGTGAAAATAACTCTGAAAATAACTCTGTGACAATTAACTCTGTGGCAATTAACTCTGTGGCAATTAACTCTGTGGCAATTAACTCTGTGACAATTAACTCTGTGACAATTAATTCTGTGACAATAATTCTAGGACAATAATTCTGTGACAATATTGTTTTCAATAAAAAAATGTATCACTGGTGTCTGAAGTGTTCACTGTGTTTTGTGTTAATTCTGGCTCAATATTAAATATTAACTGTTAATAATACTGACTTTTCAAATGTTTTAGAGATTATTTAAAAAGGTTTTGTACTTAACAAGATTCCTACGGCGAAATCCTTAGAGACGTGTCCTGAAGACGTGTCTTGCTGGCCACTTGTTCTAGGATGAAAACTAGGCGTGGAGAACTTGGAGTCGTGAAGCACCGGTTCAAGGGTGGATGTGACGAACTAGAAGTCGTGACACGCCGGTCAACTGGGTGTTCGTTCTGGTTCCAGGGTCTGGAAGACTGGAAGAATCCTGGAGTCGTGTAGATCCTGGTTAAAGGGTCGCCAGTTTTGTTAACCCCTCCGTCTATGGCCCTGGGGTGGTTCGGAGTCGACGGGGGTTCTGGTTAGGAGGCAGCAACGGATCTGTTACTTGCAGTAGTTTCTTCTATACTACTCTCCGAGTTCTTCTTTAGTGGCTCGGAGGATTCTGAGAGGCTTATTAAATTCTCTGAGGGTTCCCCCGATTCTTCTTGTATCGTATCGGGAGATTTTAATACTAAGTTTTCTGAAGAGAGCACGGCTCGAAGGAGAAGATAAAGACTTTCTCTTACTGTAATTTACTCCTAAACTGTTACAGGTAAATGCTCAGCCTCGTAGTTGGAATCAGAATGAACATGGAAGAAATTGGTGGGGTTTATATACCCCGATTCTACTAACATCATCATTATTAAATGTTGAAGAGGCTGCATTATTTTTGCACAATATTTGAAAATAAAGTAAATCTTTTAGCTGTGTTAAAGTTTAAACGAATAAACAAGATATTTGAAGATGAAGCCATATTTTTATCTTAAATTGCATATTTTCAGATCTGATGTTATCATGATCTGCCAAGTTAACTAAAAGTGGAACTTGAACTATGCATCTTTACACTAAAATCTGCATATGAATAAAAATTAAAGGTTTAAGATTTACAATTAAATGTTTAGGCAAGACATGACTTCATCTTTTATAACGAAGAAAGAATGTAT
>JAJOZX010000189.1:1040000-1062500 GCA_023014485.1 Bathynomus jamesi
TGCATGAATGGGCCTTATAAGCTACTTTATAAGCTAATTTAATTGTAAATTGCATAATTTATTAGAGGTAATATCCGCATAACATCCGCAGTCAGAAGTGCGGATGCGGATGTTAAAAATGATGCGGATATCCGGTCCACTATTAATATATATATATATATATATATATATATATATATATATATATATATATATGCCGTAATGAAAGTATAAAGAGGAATTATTTCTTAACTTTGGTAAAAACTTTTATACTTCATAAAGTTTGTGCTTTAAAACTCTTCAATTAAGAACGAAAGTGAGAAACAAACCTTCGACCCAGGGCTTGCAATTGACGATTGAATGAAGTCCTTGTACAGTTGTGTTTACTTGTCCTGGGTCAGCAACGTCAAATAGAATTTCAAGAAAAAACCTTCCGTCAATTTCTTGAATTTTAAGCATTGAATTCCTGTCGTCAAATGTGAATTTTAAATAGTTCCAACCAACACGAAGATGTCTTCCCGGAAGTAATACGGTATTGTTTGAGGCATTATGATTAGTCATGGTTGGTGGTTGTACGATCATTTGCAATTGATCGCAGTTAATTTTCAAGATGTCGTCATCGGGTGAGTTTCCCCAATCGACGGGGATGAAAAATTCGATGTTGAGTGTCTCAGATGTGTTCCATTGACGTAGTACTCGATCTTCCTTATAGAGGCAGCCTGAAAAAGAAATAACGAATTAGATTCACTGCAATATTAATTAGGAAATGTTTTTAATAAAATTATTTCGGTGACAGATAAACCAAAGAGTCTGTTTAATATTATTTCTTTTATACAAAAAATGAAATCGACCTATTGACCTATTATTTCATACTACCTTTCACTAAATATATACTGTATATGTTACACACAGACCGTGAATGGAACAAGGAACTCTTCTGGGAAAATTAAATCCACTATAGTCCGAATAAGTAATGGTAAATGACAAACACTATAGTTTTTTCCTTATCATGATGTTAGCCCGACGTGGGCAACGGGTCACTCGCAAAAAGGCCCCAAAATATAGCTTCCCTCACCAGCTATCGGTATAAATAAAGTTAGTAAAGTGTTAATAAGCGTATAATTAATCCCCCCCCCCCGGTCTCCCTTGCATTGTTTGAATGATAACGGCTTTCCACTCGGTCACGTCTACCGTATTTATAAAGTATAGCGAAACGAGTGTAAAGAGAATGATGAGGAAGTGTAAAGAGAAATTGAATAAAAAGTAAAGTAAATAATTAATATAATAATGAAGGAATGGGCCCTCAAAGAAATTAACTACTACACACCGACGGTGACAAATTGAAAGCGCCGCGACATCGTTTCGTGTTGCCAAGAAGTCTAGTAGGAGAATCCCTGAAACTGTCACACGATTCTAAATTAAGTACTCACGCGGACTTTGTAAAAACTTTGTTTTGAAGTAGGGAATGTTTCTATTGACCTAATCAAGCCAACTATCAAGAAATACTGTCAAACGTGCCTCCTTGTCAGAAAAGGAAGACGGGGAGATTAAATACGGTTATTAGGCAAATTTCCATTCATCGGTAGGCCCTTATAACGCTTGGGACTCGCTCTATAGTAACTTATTTAAGTAACAAGTATATACTCGTGATTGTAGATCATTTTACACGATATGTAGAGAAATTCCTCTGCAAAACAAACGTGAGAAACTGTCGTTGATGGGTTGTCATCATATATCTGCAGAAATGGATGTATGGGTGAAATAGTGAGTGATCGCGGGTCGGAAAACGTGTCGAGTACTTTCCAAGAGGTATGTAAATATTTAGAAATAAAATCTTCATTGACAACAACTTATCACCCGGAGTCCAACAGGATCACAGAACGATTTAATCGAAGTATAAAGGAGAAACAACTGAAGCAGGCTACGTCATTCTGTCCTTGAATTCTTCGTACCAACGGTCAGTCAAGGACATTCCGTTTTACTCGTTTCACAGACGTGATTATAACTTGCCGTGTTCAGATTTGCTCCAAAATCGAGTTTTGGATTACTCCAGTGGAGAGTTTTTTTGCCAGAAGCACGGACGCGACTGAATCATGTTTTTCAAGAGGCGCAAAAGCATTTCGAAGAGGCTCGCAAAGAAACCGAGAGGTATTATAATAGGCGTCAGCATACTTCAGAGATTCTGGAAGGTGACTTGGTTCTGGTACGTAATGAGACCAAAAGTGGGCCAAATATGAGAAAACTAAACGTCCACTGGAAGGGGCCTTATCGAGTAACCTGAGTGCTTCCCTCTCAGGACGTGCAAATGAAAGGCATATATATTGATCGGAAAATTCAGATCGTCCGCATAAACTGATTAAAGAAGGCTTTTTTACCAGAGGAGATATTTCCGGTAATAGAAGATCCTAGTTTGATGGAGGAAGATGAAAACACGATTGAAACCGCAGAGACACCAACACGCATATCCAGCGTGATATAATTGGCTACCAGCCAGACCACGACCAAGGGAAAACCTTGCGTTCGGTCCAGTGCCTGACGAAGAATAGGTACAAAGTAAAACGCTCGAAACAAAACAGTAGTAAGAAAAAGGTTAAAATTGTTTAGTTATTGGAAAATTGGTAACAGTGTACAGTATATAACGGATATGTAGAATAGGTAGTAAAATCCAAACACCTAGGTAGGAACAAGCCCACAGAGAAATGCAGATTTTACTTTGTTTCCCGAGAATGCGCGCCAAGCAACCACACTACCAAAGCGTCTATAAAAACGCGAGTCCACTTCAATTCGTCCTCATTTTTGTTCTCTCCTCAATCCTCATTCTTCACCGGACTCACTCTGTGTTCTTCGACCTTCGTCACTGAAGCTCTGCCCCCTCTCGACGGCGATCCCGCAACCTCACTCGATGCCATTCTCCTCCGACCTTTGCTCCACTCAGCATCCATCTATTCAACCTTCGAATTTTCATTTCCATTCAACAAGAATTTCATCAGTTATCCTGGTTATAGGCTCTTGCGTCTCACAACCTATACCCACCACCAAACCCAGGTCTACAGTGTTTTACTACATCGTGATAGCTATTCGTATTACAACGCCTATAACCTCAACAAACTCTGTCTAACCGAATTAGGCTTTAAGAAGTGCCCTCAATACCGTCAATCTAATCCAAGCATTTAAGCAATTAGGCCTATCTCATTGTTGGGTATGAATATCGTATTTTTCGTTACCTCAATTATTGCCTTTAACACCATTGTATCATTTAACTCTTATCCTGCATAAAAATCATTCCTATTGTCAATAATCATTCATTGTAATATTGCACGATTTCCCTATAAAATAATTGTTAATCACTGTTAACAAATAATTCACTTATTTTTCTAATAATTAAACGAAAACTACAAAGTCATTTCTGTTTCCTTTATTAAATATTGATTATTTCATCGAAACACCAAATTGGTGACCCCGAAAATATTTCATTTTTTAAATCAATCACTTTATTATAGTGGGCCTACCGTCAACAGGCCCCTATAGATATTATGGTAATTAAGTTAAATGATTGTTTATTTGAATTATCTGGTAACTGATAAAAGGTAATATTACAGGTAGACAGGTGGTTATATGGGTTTTATGGGGCAACAGTATATACATAAAAATCAATTCTTGTTCCTTAGGAAGTCTACAGGAGTTTGCCGTCAAGGGATTCCAGCTGTAATTTACTAACATATATTTGTGTGCTACGTAGTAGACATGCAAATTTCCACCTTATTAAGGTCAAAGTGGTAGAAATAAAATATAATCCATGATTTTCAGGTTATTATGTACGTGTTGTCTAATCAATGTGTTCTATATGCAGCATCTTTGTTTCAGTCAAAGTAATTTTGAAAATAAAATGGAAGGTAAAAACATTTTAGTTGAGGGGATTCAAGGGGGAAGATCAGCGTAAATATGGCCCTGGAGTTGGGAAAGCAATGAAGGAATCTTCCACCAGCGCTTCAACCAACACCGTGTTGTATATAGAGGATACTCCCATCTTCCTCCACCCTAGTCCAGATGATTTATCCTTATATTGATCCTACAGTAAGATTTCCTGTTCATCTTTAAACTGCTCAGTGTTATTAGGAACAATTATTTTTCTTTTTCTTTCCCCCATCGTCCCAGTTTATATATATATATATATATTATATATATATATATATATATATATATATATATATATATAATATATGATTGAACTCAGAATGGTCCCCTGAGGTTTTTTCGTGATACACACAGACCGTGCATGGAACAAGGAACTCTTCTGGGAAAATTAAATTCATTATAGTTCGAATAAGTAATGATAAATGACGAACATGAAAAACATGAAAAAGAAAAAACTATAATCTTCGTCATTTAGGACATTTACCATTACTTATTGGGACTATAGTGGATTTAATTTTCCCAGAAGAGTTTCTTGTTCCATGCACGGTCTGTGTGTATCATATATATGTTAGGGCCCTGCGAATCACAATTTTTTTTTCGAATCGAATCTCGAATCAAATCATCCCAAACAATTCAAATCGAATCGAATCGACTGTACACATATAGATTAGTGTTTCTACACACAATTAGTAATAAGCATAAAATTAATTAAATCTTCTTGAGAACAAACGACAAAGTAAATCCTTCTTAAAAAAATGTATTAAGTATTTGATCATGAGGAGGAACAATGGTATTAAAGTATGATAAAAGTGTTATTGCGCGAGAGATTGGTCTCAGTATATATCATAGACTGAATTATAATCTAAGTAAAAAGAAAACTGTTTATTTACGAAAGTGTTCAAAACAACATCACTTATGTTGTTTATTGAACTTAATGGAGATTCGAAAATATCGAATCGAAGCCCAAGCTAACGAATCAAATCGAATCCTCTCCTCCGATTCGAAATCAAATCTAATCTCGAAGCTTCGCAGGGCCCTAATATATATATATATATATATATATATATATGTGGGATAAAACTCAGAATGGTTCCCTGAGAACTTTTATATTGCACACAGACGGTGCATGAAACAAGGAACTCTTCTGGGGCAAATTAAATCCACTATAGTCCGAATAAGTAATAGTAAATGACAAACACTATACAGGTTGCCCTCGCGTTGTGCAAGAAAAATTCGCAATTATACGACTGGCCGGGTTGGATGTGCGAAGCTTGGTGCGACTAATGTAGGCGCGCGCGGACTCGCTATGCAGTTGGTGCGGGTGAAGCGGTGACGCAGCCCGCACGCTTCCCAGGGCTTCCATTTTAGGTAAAATATCCTTGACTAGGGTCGCTTCCTCAATCTTCCTCACTCAGTGTCGCATTGTCCAAATTGTTGTGTGTTGGCTTACGCTAATCGCTCTCATCTTGTAGTCTGTGGATTTGCCATTACTGTTGACTTTAGTGCAACGAGTATTCAAGTAAATACCTTTTTCCTCTGCAGGAAGGAGGGGCCAAGTTCGAATGCCTGCAAAAAGCGCTCCCCCAATAGCAGAAGAGATGCCAAGACATTCTGCGTTTGAAAGATTGAAGGTCATAGACAGAGGGAAAGATGGATTGAGGAAGATTATTCCAGAGTTCACCGGCTGAGTAGATGAAAGTTTGAAAATACCAATTAACTCTTGCTTTAGAGAGTTGGACAGAAAAAGAATGAGAGTGTCGAAAGTCTGGTGCTGCGTGCTTTCCTTAAAGGAGGAGGCTTGCAATTTGAGAGTTCAAAAGAGAAGTGTCCGTTATAATAGCGATAGTAAAGAGAGAGTAAGGCAACATTGCAGCGAAGAGAGAGGGATTGAAGACAGTCAGTAAGAGGAGGGGAACTGATGAGACTAAATGAATTTGATTCCACCCGGTAAAGTACAGCTGTGTGGGTTGAGCCACCCGATACACGAGAAGCATACTCCATACAGGGGTGGACAAAACCCCTGTACAGAGACACCAAATGAGCGGGGTTGAAGAAACTGCTGAGCCGGTACAACGCATCTAACCTCTTAGAAGCTGTTATTATTTCCTTTTAATCAGGGATGGGAAACTGAATTGAACTGGAATCGCTAAACTGATAAAACCGATATTATTTTATGAAATGAAATCGAAAAAACTCGAACTGAAAAATATTCTGACAACTAAAATCGAAATTCGAACTGAAATTGAAAAACAATCAAAAACTGAAATCTGAATTCGAATAGATCAAAAATAAGTTTTGCCTTTCAGTTTTGAGGAGCATTTAGATTGCAAAAAAATATAAATAACGTGAATTATTTTCCTTTTTTTGCGACTTAACATTTGTATGGATTTAAAATATCCATTTATCCTTTAATTCGATGTAGAAAATAACGCAGCTGCAAGAACTAGAGGCAATGTTTTTAAAAAGAAAGAAAAAGAATTAGGGAGGAAAATTTTTATTCCATATCAAAATACTTTTCAGTAATGACTGTGCTCCTTTCGTTGATCTAAGTTTAATCACTTGGTAAGGACGCTTTCAGTTTTTTCTGACCATTAAATTTTTCACTTCGATAACAGCTATATTATCTATATCTACATAAGTGAGTGAGATAATCTGTGAGAATGACCAAACTTCAACTCAAATGTTAATCCTATAGAATGTTGTGACAATAAAACCCACACTAATATACAGAGTTTATTTGCACAACAGTTTCGATGCCCACTGGCATCCTCTTCGGGTGGATACAGAAAAACGAATGAACAAAATCTCTCTCTTCTCCTTTCCAGTGAATATAGATTTAGTTCGCGTAACCTTTCCCAGTAATTTAGTTCTTTGCACCCCTTGATCTTGGCTGTGAAGCTTCTCTGAATCCCTTCCAGCTGTCTAATGTCTTCTTTTTTATATGAGGATGTTAGGACCGAGCAGTGTTCCAATTTGGGTATGATCAGTTTTTCAGTAGAAGAATCATTATTTTCCTATCCCTTCATTTAAAGGTTCTCAGTATCTGCCCAGTTATTCTCTTTGCTCTCTTTACTGCTATCTTATTTTGTGTTTCAAATTTCGCATCATCTGTCATTACAACCCCTAAATCTTTTGCTCTGGAATTTCTCTGAATTTCCTGTCCATTTGGGATATAATATTCCATGGATTTTAGGTCTTCTCTTTTTCCGTACCGTAACAGCTGAAATTTCTCGGTGTTAAACTTCATATTGTTATCTTCCGTCCATTTGTAGATTCTATTTATGTCGGTTTGTAGAGATCCTATATCTTCTGGGTTTCTTATTTTTCTACTGATCTTTGTGTCATCCGCAAAGGAAGTTACTGTGCTGTCTCTGGTAACGTCCTCGTCTATGTCAGTTAGCATGATTATGAAGAGTAGTGGAGCTAATACTGTTCCCTGTGGTACCGAGCTGAGGACCTCTGATTCTGATGAAGATACTCCTTGTACTGTAACGACTTGCCGCCGCTCACTAAGGAAATTATATATCCATTTCCCTACTTTTCCTGTTGGTTATCATTGAATTTTTTCCGAGTTTCCAAAAAGTCATAGATTTTCTGTCTAACTATTCTCTCAAATAATTTGGTGAGATGAGATGTAAGCGACACTGGCTTGTAGTTTTTGGCCGCGGATCGATCTCCTCTTTTATATAGTGGGACTATGTTCACGCTCTTCAGGATGCCCGGTATTTCTCCCGTGTCAAATGATCGCCTCCATATCCAATATAAGGGCTCAGCAATTGCATTCTTGCAGTTTTTGATCAGTGTGGCATTCTATTTATCCGGTCCTGCCGCTGAGTGTGCTTTTAGTTTCCCTATAGCTTGTGTAATATCATCTGTCGTAAAGTCGAAGTCCGTTATACTTTCTCTTTGTAGTTCTTCTTCAAAGAACGCGTTTCTATTGCATATCAGTTTGCAGAGCTGGGCAGTAACGCGTTACAAGTATCGGCCGTTACGTAACGCGGTACTTTTTAAGTAACGGTAGCGGTAACGGCGTTAAATTTCAAATCAAGTAACTCTTTCAATAAGGACGTTACTCGTCTTACTCGTTACTTTTTTATCGTAGCTCGCAATTATCATAGTTTCTTTCGATCCTCACTCACTATTCATTAACCGTTAAAAGTTTGTCCCTTCACTATGAGCGAGGTGTGCATGTTGGCCGTTGGCATGCTAGCAGCCTACCCCCATCCACCCTCTCCCCCTACACTGACAGCACTGTCAAAGTGAAAAAGCGAAGAACCCTGGAGCAGGGAGGGACCTACGTTCAACAGAGGTTTCGTCGTTCCTCTCATCTGGGCCTTCACGGCACGTTAGCTCTGCATCCTTCCCATCTACTAACTTTAAAAATACGTTTATTAAACTTAACACTCATATAGCATCTAGTGCCGCTGTTGAGCGGTTTTTTTCAGTAGGGAACGATATACTGTGTCCGAAACGAGGCTCGCTCTTAGATGCAACTTTTGAGAAGTTTGTTTTCTTAAAGGACAATAAAAATCTTTTTGAATAATAGTTTTTAAGTTTGCATATTTAGCTAATAAATTTCAATTATCATTGCCATGCACAATAATTCATTTGATTCATTTCTTTAGTATTTCGTATTATTGTTTTGCAAAACTAAAATTTCCTGGTATATTCTAGCATTAGTAAATTAGTATCAATAGTATGCTACATCCTCTGTTATGTTGCAATTCCTAGTAATAAATCTTGCAGTAATTTTGTTTAACTTCTTTTAAAAATATTATGCGTTATAAGTCATAAAAACGCAATGAAGGCATGCACAGCCTTCATAGCCTATGCATTAACCAGTGGATACAAACCAACACATACTCGCACAAGCGAATGTTTATATAATATAATATTTTATGTATATATGAATTATAATATACCTATGCATATATATATATTTACAGTTCATTAAAAGTAACGGTGCCGTTATTCATTACTTTTTTAAAATGGTAACTGTAACGATAACGGCATTACACTTAGACTGTAGTACGGTAACGGTAACGGTATTGCATTTATAAAGTAACGAGCACAGCACTGTCAGTTTGTCAGTTTTTGGGATACTGAAAGATGATTTGTACTGAGTTCTTAATATTTCAACCACTTCTGATAGATCATCAGATAAAGCACTGTTCTCATTTTTCAGAGGTCCGATAGTCGCATGGTTTTTCGACTTCCTTTTTGCAAAATTATAGAAGTACTTTGAGTTAACTTTTATCACTTCTATAGCGTCGTCGTCTTCTTTTTCTGTATGCTTCTCAATTAGTTCCTGTATGACGTCATCGATACTCTGCAGTTTATCATTTAATATTTTCCTGATGTTATCTTTACAGTTCCTTAGTTTTTCAGTCACTCTTTCTCTTTCGGAACAATGACCTCTTTTGTCTCTCGAACCTGCTTCTCTTTCCTCTATTTTTGGGACGTCTTTCCACAATTTCCAGCGTCTTCTTTCTAAAGTCATTAGCATCTCTTCCGTTGTCTTGGCCTCGAAAATGGTTTTCCAATCTATTACGAAAGCGCTTGAGCACCATTCTGTGTTTCCTTTCCTTCGTGGTTTTATTCATCATATATATATTATATATATATATATATACAGGCCCGGATTTAGCTATAGGCGAACTAGGCGATCGCCTAGGGCCTCGCGCCAAGCCGTTTTGCGCGTTCTGTTCAAGTGATATTAATGAGTTACAGTAGAACTCTATGAAGAACTTAAAGTACTTTGCAGGTTTATACCTGAGAAAACAGATCTCGGAAATGCCCTTGTTTATATAGTGCAAAAACAACTAAGTGAGATTTATCCTAATGTTTATGTTGCACTTCGAATAGTATTAACCATCCCAGTTACTGTTGCTTCGGCTGAAAGAAGTTTCTCGCGTCTCAAACTTATTAAAACATATTTGCGTTCCACCATGTCTCAAGCGAGTTTGCAATCATTAGCTATGTTATCAATAGAAAACGATATAACAAATTCATTAGATTATTCTCAATTAATTGAAGAGTTTAGCTCGAAGAAAAGTAGAAAAGCATTGCTGTAATATTCAAGGAGCATCTGAACCAAATATTAAAGCATTAATATTTAGCCTGATAAGTCGATCGCTCACTATTATAAAAAATGAAATGTCAACATCTCTTATACATCACATATGAAAAACGTTTGTATACTATGAAAAGTCATTACCTATAATATTATATAAATCTTAGAAATCATTGTCTTATATTTTCGATACAAATCTTGATTCATATTATAATTTATACTTATTTGTATGGTTTATTTATATTTCTTATACAATTTCCATGCGTGATTATTTTGGTTTGGTTTAAATTTTAAGTGCTGGCATAGTTCTGTCTATGCGGGATTCTAATATTGCTGGTATAGTACCGATTATAATTAAGTCCATATTTTCATATATATAGGCCTAGGGCCTCGCAATTTCTAGATCTGCCTAGGGCCTCGCAACTTCTAGATCTGGCCCTGTATATATATATATAACCGATGTGCCATAAAAAAGGGGTACATTTTAAAAAGGCTATAAAATCAACATTTGTCATTTAATTTTAATAAAACTTCTACATAATAAAACATATGTATTTATCTATTTGCAAACACGTTTTCAGACTAAAATATTAAAATATTCAAATTCTATCAACATTTAACGTATGATTTTTCCACTTAACATGCAAAAATTATTAAACCTTTTTAATATTTTTTCATAAAAATAATTTTTAACTTAAAATTTACCTGAAATTATTAAAAAATTGTTCGAAATGATTTCCTTCCATTTCAATAACTTTTTTATTCTTGGCCGGAATATGGGCGAACTTATAATATCAGAGCGAGTCTACAGGACTAGGATAAAAGATGTCGCTCATTTACGCGAGATCATCATTCAAAAATGGGAAGAGCTTCCACAGGAACAAGTAAATCGAGCCATAGATGAATTCTGGCTAAGAATAAAAAAGTTATTGAAATGGAAGGAAAGCATTTCGAACAATTTTTTTAATAATTTCAGGTAAATTTTACGTTAAAAATTATTTTTATAAAAAAATATTAAAAAGGTTTAATAATTTTTGCATGTGAAGTAAAAAATCAAACTCTTTCGTTAAATGTTGATGGAATTTGAATTATTTGATATTTTAGTCTGAAAACTTGTTTGCATACAGATAAATACATATGTTTTATTGTGTAGAAGTTTAATTAAAATTAAATGAAAATGTTGATTTTATAGTTTTTTTAAAATGTACCCTCTTTTTATGGCACACCCGTTATATATATATATATATATATATATATATATTAATATATATATATATATATATATATATATATTATATATATATATATATATATACTGTATACTGTGTGTGTGTGTGTGTATATATAACAATAAAACCAGTTGAACAAAAGTTATTTTTAGTTTTTATCAGTTTTCACTAATTTCACTAATAATCGTTGCATATACTAAACTGTTCTCAGTTTTTACTACTATAAATTAAATAAATATAAAATGAACGTGTGTGCCTACTTTAAAGTTTGTGAAGTTGTTATACTATAAGAAATACCAAATTATTGGAAATTTTGTTGAAAATTCATCTTAAAATATTTAAAATATCGTTTAACGTTGGCTTTCTTTTGGCTCACTGGTTTTGCGCAAACAAATACAAGCTTTTAATACAAGTTACATAAAGATTTTGAATAAAGAGGAACCAAATCAAGTCAAGATAATTATAATCACCTAAAAGGACTAACGCAAACTTGCGTAAATAATCACGTTTCAACTGTTTGTAAATTACCTTTGAGTATTTACAAAAGAAATTAACTTCCTAATATCCTGTACTTACTTCCGCGATAGGAAAGAGGTTCTTCATACCAGTATCCTGAAGATATTTGGTACATAAAAACAAGGCACAAAATAGACCGGACGAGCATGTTTTTCAAGTATTTTAATTAATTGTTTGGTACCTAAATAACAATAAACAGAGAAAATTACTTGATTACGAAAACCAAATAGATGGTTTTTCTATTTGCCAACCAACTTAGATGTTTAATCCAACCATGGTTGGATTAAACATTCTGATTCGCTGGCAAACAGTTATCCGAGTCTTTGGTTGTTGCGAACAAGATTTTTCTCTGTATAACTTTTAAAAAAGAAATATTTTAAAAGTGTTCAAATCGTGAAAAGATTTAAGTCCTAACTTATATTACTGACAATATTTTGAATATTCACCATAATGTTTATTCACTAATACTTGGGTGTTTATTTACTATTACTTAAATGTTCACTAATATTCATTAATATTTCTTTTTGGTTCAGAACTGAACCAAAATTGCGTAAGTGAATTACGGTTGTGTTTGGGTCACGCAAAATCTTCTCTCATCCGTCGCGTCGGTCGCAATATACCAAAATCTTATCGTTTCTCATTTCCTTTGAAACGAAATTATTTTAAATATAAGTGGAAAAACCAACTACGCACAGTGGCAAATTACACTGGTCTGCGTCATTTTTGAGGTCAAGGTTTTTTTAGTTGTTCTTTTATAATTTTTGCATGCTGAATTAAAAAATGTAACTCATTTTGCTCAATCAGGTCAGGTTTTTATGCTCTCTCAATTTTAAAAAAATTAGATAATCGTTATGAAATGAGCAAGTTTATTTTTTTAAAACAGACTTACATTTTAGCCAAGTGTTAGCCAAGCTCTATATAATAAACAGACACAACTTATTTCTAATTACGATTGTCATTACTGTTTTTCAGCATGAATAGAATGTGCAAGAATGACCCAAACAGGTTCTGCTACATCTGTGGTAAAGTCACTATGTCAGACCGGCAGTCAAACATCACACATTTTGTGAGGAAAAGCTATCACGCCTACTTTGGAGTTAAACTTGGTGACCAGGACAAAGCCTTTGCCCCTCACATAGAGTCAGTGGCGGTTCCTCATATGGGCAATATGGGCAGCCGCACAGGGCGGCATTTGTGGAGGGGCGGCATGAGCGCCTGCAAAAAAAAAAAAAAAAAAAAAGAATAAATAAATAAAGAAATAAATAAAAATAAAAAATAAAATAAAATAAAATAAATAATAAAAGATCAATAAATATATTTTTATTAATAAAAAACCATCTATTGCATTTTCCATAAACCTTCCCATAAAAGACCTAAACAATGCAAAATGCTTCCAGATTAATATTATTGGGAATAAAGGCCCATACTTTAACATATGTAATGTTATTTTTCTGGGTTTGGTTAAATAGTGAAATGTATATTATTTATTACAGAACGAATCTTCACACTAAGCCACTAAGGTCTGTCAAATAACCGCAAATGGATAAGAAGAGGTCAAAGCTATCAGGTGCTCAGTTTAGAAAAAAGAGGAAAGAAGAAGAGGAGAAACGAGCAAAAGATAAAGGTATAGAGCTATGTCATCTACTCTTCACTGCTATATTGCACTGCTATTTTGTGATATAGCTTTCTGAGTCATTTGAAGTGTACTATTATGTATATAATTAGCCATTAACCAAGGAGGTTGTATTATTCATTTGTTTCCTATTCTAAAAGTTTAATAAATTGTGCTTAATAACATGTTAAATTAATTGTACTAGCCTATTCATGCATTGGTCTGTTATGTTCTATTTTACTATTTGCAGGGGCACTTTTGAAATATTTTGGAACACCCTCTGCCACTAGCCAGGATGAGAAGCCGTCTACTTCTGCCATTATTGAGGCTGAGGAGCCATCTACCTCCTCAGCCTCACATATGTCTCCACAAATGCAGTCTGATCCTGAGGATGAAGACCCATTTGCTTCTACTTCTCCCCGGCAGGACTCTTCAGGTGAGTTTGTGTGCACATATGTCTGTGAGTGTGTGCGTGTGTGTGTATGTGTATGTGTGTGCATCCCTGCAAAGCATTTTGCAAACAGTTATAAATTATAATGTTATTATCACTGGGTCTGGGTTACTGGGTATGTGTGGTGTTTCACCACCATAATTCCATAACACCACCACCATAACAAAGTGCTGTGAATAATGTGTTATCTAACTTAGGTGTGTATACTAATGAGTAATGCTCTTGTTCTTTCTATTAGAAAGCCTGGAGCAGAATCGCCTCCTGAGGATGAGTCTCTGTCCACCGACCCTGCTAACTGGCCTTCAGTTCTGACTGAGAGAATTCGGACACAACTGGTTTCCAGGGGACCAAGTCAAGTACCATCTGACTTTGTATTCCCTAGAAACGACAGTGACGGAAGAAGTTTCCACCATCAATACTTCAGGAAGTCATTGGTTAGTGGGGAAAATATAACCAGAAGTTGGTTGGTCTATTCCTTAAAAAACAACAGCCTTTTCTGTTTCTGTTGTACATTATTTTCCAAGAGGAAAATAAATTTAACAAGTTTGGGACTCTCGGACTGGAAGCATGCAAGCTCATTGCTCACATCACATGACAACAGTTCAGAACACCTAAATTCTATGAAAATCTGGAAAGAACTGGCAGTGAGGATGAGAAAGGGGGAGACCATTGACAAGCAGGAGATGGCACTTCTGGAGGCTGAGAAGTTGAGATGGAGAGCGGTGCTGACACGTCTCACTGCTATTGTGCATTCTCTGGCAGTTAGGAATTTGGCACTAAGGGGACATACAGAAAAATTGTTCTCACCATCAAATGGCAATTTTCTGAAAGAAGTTGAACTGATGGCACAATTTGATCCTATAATGCAAGAGCACATTAACCGTGTCCAAAAAGGGACCTCCAGTCACACCAGCTACCTCGGCCACCACATACAAAACGAACTCATTGATTTGTCGAGCAGCAAGACCATTTCAGCAATGGTGAGCGACATCAAACAATCAAAGTTTTTTTCAATAATTCTAGATTGCACTCCAGATATCAGCCACACTGAACAGTTGTCAGTTGTGATTCGGGTTGTGTCACTGGAGGGGAAGCCCCATATAAAGGAACATTTCATGGGGTTTTTGGAGGCAGAGGAGTCCACTGGTCAACATTTGGCATCTCTGATTCTGAAGAGACTGGAGGAGCTAAAAGTTCCTTTCATGGACTGTAGAGGACAATCATACGACAACGGGGCCAACATGAGGGGAAAAAACAAGGGTGTTCAATCCAGGCTCCTAGAAATTAATCCCAGAGCTCTGTTTGTTCCATGTGGGGCTCATTCTCTGAATTTGCTTGTGGCCGATGCTGCTAAGGGATCTATTGATGCCACAAGTTACTTTGGCATCTTGCAGAAGCTTTACAACTTGTTTTCAGCCTCCACACAACGATGGGCCATTTTGAAAAAACATGTGAACATCACATTGAAGATGTGGTCTGATACAAGGTGGGAAAGCAAGATCAAGAGTGTGGAGCCCCTGAGATATCAGGCAGCTGCAGTGAGAGATGCACTGATCGAGGTGAGGGACCACACCAAAGACTCTGTAATAAAGGTCGAGGCTCAATCTCTGTCAGAGGAGGTTGGGTCATACCGCTTCGCCATTTGTTCAGTGGTGTGGCATGACCTGTTGTGCCAAATTCAGCATGTGAGCAAGCAGATGCAGTCTCCTAGCATGCACGTTGATGTTGCAGTAAATCTCCTAAAAAAAACAGAGAGAGGTCTCCGCAATTACAGGGCAACAGGTTTTGTGGCTGCACAAATGGCAGCCACAGATATCTGTGAACAAATGAATGTGGAGGCTGTGTTAAAACAAAAACGGCTGAGGTCCACAAAGCGGCACTTCTCCTATGAAGCATCTGATGAGCCCTTGATTGATGCTTTGAAGAAGCTGGAGGTGACATTTTTCAATGCAGTGGTTGATGCTGCAACATCAGCCATTCAGGAAAGATTTTCCACGTTGGAAATTGTGGGAGAGAAGTTTGGAGTGCTGACACATTTCCAAAATCTCACATTTGAGGAGCTGACAGAACAATGTGTGAACCTTAGTACTACACTACACTTTAAGGGACAATCTGACTTGGATGGCAGAGAGCTTGCACAGGAGCTGAAGAACTTGCCTGACTTGCCATCAAAGACCATATCCTTGCTTGAACTGCTGACATTTATCCATGAAAGGGAGCTCTCTGAAATATATCCAAATTTGTGGACTGCTCTCAGAATTGGTCTTACTCTTCCAGTCACTGTTGCTGAAGCAGAGAGGAGCTTTTCAAAGCTGAAGCTCATCAAATCCTACCTGAGGTCAACTATGTCACAGGAACGCCTTACCGGTCTGGCCATCATCAGTATAAATCATACAATTGCTGAGCAGATTTCATATGATGATTTAATTCATGACTTTGCATCAAGGAAGGTAAGAAGAGTCAGGCTTTAGATGGCAGTTGTGCTGTGGTGCAATTTATTTTGTTTCTTGTTCAAAGTGTAGCATAATAATTACCCTCTCTTAAGTGTCTTATTCTATTTATGTGATAGAGCATTTGTACAATTTAGAAATTTGATTCTCTAGTTTATTTATGGCAGTTGTGCAATTTAATTTGTATTTTTCCTGTTCATAGTATCATAATTACATTCTCTTAAGTGAGTTATTCTATTTACGTGATGAAGGATTTGTAAAATTCAGAAATTTGAGTCTTTGTTTTGGTTCTGAAGTTCCAACAATTAGTCCAATAAAAAGTTATTTTGTGAAAGAGTTATGTCTGTCCTTTATTTTGGGGGGATTCGAATGTGTGTGTGTTGGCGAACAGGGGGGGGGGCGCTGAAGGTGAGGTTCGCCCAGGGCGTCATGTAAGCTAGGACCGCCACTGCATAGAGTGTCTACCTTTTGGTGTCCCAATGGTGTGGAGGGAAGGAAGAGATCATACTACTGACTGTTATTTCTGTATGACAAACCTACAAGGTAAGTTAATATGAATTTAGTATGAATTTCATTTTATACTTACAAAACTATGCCTGACAATATATGAGATATGTCTTTATCTTATCTTTATCTGTCTTTACCTGTTTCCTTTTAGGCATAAATCGAAAAAACAAGCAACACGTAAAGTATCCAGACGTGCCATCTGCCATAAAGCCAGTGCCTCATGGACCAGAAATTCCAATTCCAACACCGCCCGACAACTTTGATTCGTCGTCCGACTCAGCTGAAGAAATGGATGACGGTGACATATCTGGTACATACCAACCTACTGCCGAGACAAGTCAATCCAAACTCTTGAGCCAAGCTGAGTTGAACGATTTGACAAGAGATTTGTCTTCGCGAAAATCGTTCGTTAGCTCCAGAAACAACATTCTTCTGGTATCGCAGCCGCGAAGAAGAGTTTCGAGAATATTTCACGTTGGACGAAGAAGCTTCGCTGGTTTACTGTAACAATGTCAACTGCTTCATTGCAGCTATGGGTTTAGCGTATGACCCTACAGAATGGCGGCTCTTCATCGACTCCTCAAGCAGAAGCTTGAAAGCAGTACTACTCTACAATGGTAACAAGGTCACGTCTGTTCCGGTGGGTCACTCGGTGCAGATGACTGAAAGTTATAGTAACATGGAGCTTTTGCTAACTGCTTTGAAGTACAAACATCACAATTGGATGATATGCGGAGACCTAAAGGTATGTTTGTGTCTACAAAAAAAATACAAATATATATATATATATATTATATATATATATATATATGTACTATATATAGGGTGATCCAGAGAAATGGGACCCAAAAGAAACCCCTGTAACTCTTAAAGTATAAGTCCTTTTATAAAATCATACGCATCATTCGAAAGAGGATAGTTACAAGTTTGTACAGGATTGTATAGGTTTTGACAATACAAGACAAGATAAGATACAAAACAAAATAAAAGTGTTAGTTAAAACTAACCCTTCAAGATGACTGCATGGACTGTGGAACAGCTGCGTTTCATAACTGAGCAATATTATGAGCATGGAAGAAGTGTGTTTCAGCTCAAAGATCTTTCAAGACAAATTTTCAGATGGCAAAATCACCTTCTAAGAAAGTAATCCGTCGGTGTGACAGAAATTTTTCCCTAACTGGCAGCATTGGAAAAAGAAAACCAACTGGAAGAGTGCGCACAGCAAGGATAGACGAGATCATTAACAGAACTCATGAAATTGTACAGGATAATCCTAACATAAGCATCAGACGTGCTTCTCAGCTGTTAGGAGTTGGATATGGAACAACACACCGTATATTCAAGCAAAATTTAATGCTCTTTCCATATAAAATTCAAACAGTGCAACAACTAAACGATGGAGATTTCGCACGAAGACGACAATTCTGTCAATGGATCCAACAGAAGGTAAATGACACCACCAATTTTCTAGCAACTTTGATTATGTCAGACGAAGCCCATTTTCACTTGAATGGAACTGTAAACAAACAAAATTGTCGTTTCTGGGCAACAGAAAATCCATTGAATATTACCGAAGTCCCGTTGCATAGTCAGCGTGTAACTGTTTGGTGTGGTCCTACTGCATCTCAGATCATAGGGCCGTACTTTTTTGAGGATTCCACCGGAAACACGGTCACTATAAATGGTGATCGCTACGAAAAAATGTTGACCGATTTCCTTATTCCTAAATTAAGAGATCTTTGTCTAGAAAACCACTGGTTCCAACAAGACGGAGCTACCTGCCATACCACGAGGAACTGCATGGCAGTTTTGCGTCAAACGTTTCCAGGCGAGTTAATCTCAAGATTTGGAGACGTTGAATGGCCCGCAAGGTCTCCGGATTTTTCTCCCTTAGATTATTATCTCTGGGGATATTTAAAGAGTAGGGTCTACAGAAATAACCCAACGACCTTGCAAGAATTGAAGGCCGCCATCACAAATGAGATACAGGCCATACCACCGCACACACTTGCAAAAGTGATGCAGAACTTACAAGCGAGAACACTGGAATGCTTGGCAACTAATGGAGCACATTTGAAAGGAGTCATTTTTAAAAAATAAATATTTCATAATAAACTTGTAACTCTACTCTTTCGAATGATATATAGTTTTTATGAAAGGAATTAAATATTAAGAATATTTTGCTTTTTTTTATGGGTCCCATTTATCTGGATCACCCAGTATATTTAGGCCCTGATATATATATATATATATAATATATATATTATATATATATATATATATTATAGTTATAGCCCTAGTGCTGGGTCTACAAGGCGGCTACACCAAATACCCCTGTTTTCTCTGTCTGTGGGACAGCCGAGCAGACAAGCAACACTACGTACAACGCGACTGGCCAGCAAGACGTGGCCTGGAACCAGGTTCGCACAACGTTCTGTCACACGCTCTCGTGAATCCGCAGATGATTCTACTTCCGCCGCTGCACATCAAGCTCGGACTTATGGAGAATTTCGTCAGAGCACTCAACAAAGAAAGCCGAGCTTTCGCTTTCCTGAATCAGAAATTTCCACGCGTCAGTGAGGGCAAACTGAAAGCAGGTATTTTTGACGGCCCTCAGATCAGGGAGCTAATGAAAGATGCTCAATTCGACGAAAGTCTGCACTTTAGCCAACATTTTTCTCAGTCACCATGAAAATAACTGGCTACTCCATTGCCCCACCCTATATATACCCTATAAACACCATTAATATCACACGTTTATTTAAATATATTGTATAAGTTTCCATTCAATATATTTATTCATTTTTTATCTGATTTTATAATTTTAACACTGATGATGGAAAATGAAAATTTCCGAAACGTTTGTAAATAAATAAGTATCATCTCTTCGTCCTCTTATTCCTTGCTAAGCTACAGTTTCCCAAGAACAAACCATTCAATGAAGTGTATATATATATATATATATATATATATATATATATATATATATATATGATGAATAAAACCACGAAGGAAAGGAAACACAAATGGTGCTCAAGCGCTTTCGTCTAATGACATCCTCAGGAACACTGAAGTACATAAAAAGGTTAAGCCTATATATAGGTTACAGAAAGAAAAAAAAAAAAAATAAATAACATACATACACACACACACACATATATATATATACATATACATACATATCTATATATACAAATACATACATACATACATACATACATATATATACAATAAACAGAGAAGTAAAAATAATAAAAAATTAAAAATTAAAACCTTAAAGGATTACCAGTGAGGCGTACAGATTTGTAAGGAAAAATATCGATTTTTAGCACAAGATCAAATGGATTATAAAAATACAAAATTATACTGGAACTCTGCCGGGTTTTAACACAATGCTGCCTATGGTCAGGTTTCGATATAAAAAAAAAAAAAAAAAAAAAAAAAAAAATGCAAATTAAAAGTTAATCGATTTTTAGCACAAGATCAAATGGATTATAAAAATACAAATTTATACTGGAACTCTGTCCGGGTTTTAACACACTGCTGCCTATGGTCAGGTTTTGATATATATAAAAAATAAAATGCAAATTAAAAGTTAATAAAGTAGAAGACAAGTTTACCAAAGATTTAATGTTTTACCCTAAACGTTTTCGCAATAGCCTCTCACAATTAAAAGAAGATGGGGAGCTCCATATTACTAAAGCAGACAAGGCTAACACCATAGTTATTATGGACAAAGTGGACTACATCGGAAAGATGAACGAGCTTCTCCAGGACCCCGCCACATACACCAAACTTAGGAAGAACCCGCAGGATGACGTCATCAAATCATTTAATAGTGGCTTGAAACGCCTTCTCAAAGATCATAAGAACTTAATTCCGCTTTTCATGTCCACTTCACCTGCTCTGCCCTACCTTTACGGTCTTATTAAAACCCACAAACCTGGTAACCCTATGCGCCCTATTATTAGCTCGGTGGGCTCTATTACTTATAAACTCTCCAAATGGCTTGTCAAAGTCTTGTCCCCCATTCTCGGAACTATCTCTGATTCACATGTAAAAAATTCCATGGATCTTACGGAAAAATTGAATAATGCACGTACTGAAACTAACGATAAATTGATTAGTTTTGATGTTTGTTCATTGTTTACAAAAGTGCCGATTGACGATATGCTTGACTTTCTCTCCCAAGAATTACATAAGTATGACCTGCCACTACTACCTTCACACATTGTTTTGGAACTCATTAAGCTTTGCATCAAAGACTGTAAATTCACTTTCAATAACGAGTATTATCAACAAGTTTTTGGGATGGCTATGGGCAACCCCTTATCGCCCCTCCTCTCCAATATTTATATGGAGTTTTTCGAAATTACCTATATTCCGAGAATCCTGGGGGTTGGCATCCCTTGGTTGCGGTACGTCGACGATATTTTGTGTATCTGGCCCATGAATCGTGACCTGGATAGCTTCCTCCTTCAGTTAAATGATCAAGTCCCCTCCATTAAGTTTACTTTAGAAGTTGAGCAAGACAATTCAATCCCATTTTTGGATGTGCGTGTACATAGGGAAAGCCCAGGTTTTAAGTTTAGTATCTATCGGAAAACGACAAACAATTTGTCCTACGTACAGTTTTACTCGGGACATGATACCCCCACTAAGAAGGCCATATTTTCATCAATGTTTCTCCGCGCCCTTAGGATCGCCAGTCCGGAATACATCGATGCCGAATTGGAAAAAATCAACGGTATTGGAAGTGATTTGTGTTATCCATCTGCGTTTATGGAATCTTGTCTCAACAAGGCAAAACGAACTTTCTATCGTGTCAATATTAACACTCGTACTTTGTCAAAAAATATTTTAGTACTTCCATTTTTCCGGGCTTTTTAGGCATTGCTAATGTACTTAAACTTTTGGATATTAATGTAGTATTTTCATATAACAATATTGTGAAAAATATCATAGTAAAAAATAGCCCTACCAATATTCAGGCATTATCTATAAAATTGGTTGTAAACAATGTGATTCCTTTTACATAGGTCAGACGGGAAAGGATTTGCACACACGTATAAAACAGCATCAATATTCCGTTAGAACAGGACAGTTGTCCAGTGCCCTTTTTGTCCATTTGTCAGAGTTAGCCCACTGTATTGATTGGAATAATGCTTCAGTTTTATTCCATTCAAGCAACATTGTTAATAGAAATATTCTTGAGTCTGCCATTATCCAACTTTCAAATAACTTCAACATAAGCAAAGGTCTTTTTTCAACTCGATCCTGTTATGTTGAATTCCTTTAAAAGAGATTTAAATAAGAAGGGTAAAACATTAAATCTTTGGTAAACTTGTCTTCTACTTTATTAACTTTTAATTTGCATTTTATTTTTTTATATATCAAAACCTGACCATAGGCAGCAGTGTGTTAAAACCCGGACAGAGTTCCAGTATAAATTTGTATTTTTATAATCCATTTGATCTTGTGCTAAAAATCAATTAACTTTTAATTTGCATTTTATTTTTATTTTTTTTTTTTTTATATATATCGAAACCTGACCATAGGCAGCATTGTGTTAAAACCCGGCAGAGTTCCAGTATAATTTTGTATTTTTATAATCCATTTGATCTTGTGCTAAAAATCGATATTTTTCCTTACAAATCTGTACGCCTCACTGGTAATCCTTTAAGGTTTTAATTTTTAATTTTTTATTATTTTTACTTCTCTGTTTATTGTATATATATGTATGTATGTATGTATGTATGTATTTGTAT
>JAJOZX010000189.1:1065000-1157500 GCA_023014485.1 Bathynomus jamesi
ATATATATATATAATATATATATTATATATATATATATAGTGTGTGTGTGTGTGTGTGTATACATATACAGGGTGGCGCAAAAGTCAGGAACCATAGGCACATTTTAATAATTTGTATTTTAATCCGTGTTTTTGTTCTTTTCAGATTTGTTGTTGAACCTATGGCACAGAAATTGACAATAGATGAACAGGTGGAAATAGTTTTCATGTGTGCAAGGCGTGGTAACACACACAGATCAGTTGCTACTGCTTTAAATGACAAACACCCTGAGAGGCCGCCAGTTGTTCAGGCATCAGTTGGAAAACTGTTCACTCGCTTCAAAGAAACGGTAAGTGTTCATGATCGGTCGCGTAGTGACCGGCCAAAAGTTCACCCGATGCAGCATCATCACTGACGGTACTCATTCACCTCGAAAACAGCCCACGTAAGTCCTTAAGAAAGTTATCCCAGGAAACGGGTGTCTCCAGAAGATCCATTCAACGAATTCTTACAACAAATCGTTTCCACCCCTACAAAGTCCAACTCGTTCAGGAACTGCACGGTGACGACACACACCGTCGTGTAGAGTTCTGTCAGTGGTTTCTACAACATCGACAACTTCAACGAAGGATCATGTTCAGCGACGAAGCGATATTTCAACTCAGCGGTCGTGTCGATAGGCATAATGCACGCTATTGGGCCAATGAGAACCCCCTCTGGATGGAGGAAGGACATGTGCAATTCGATCCACGAATTATGGTGTGGGCTGCGCTCTGTGGGGATCTGTTAATTGGTCCGTACTTTTTCGACGGCAATGTAACAGGTGAAACATATCTGCATATGCTGCAAACATTTCTCATACCCATACTGGACGACATTCCATAGGTAGAACGGGCGGAGATGTGGTTTCAGCAGGATGGTGCACCACCACATTTCGCAACCATCGTCCGGAGCTCTTTAGATGAAACATTCCCAAGCAAGTGGATCGGACGGCAAGGGCTCGTCGAATGGCCACCTAGGTCGCCAGACCTCACGTCTCTCGACTTTTTCTTGTGCGGCCATCTCAAGTCGGTAGTCTATGCTGATCGACCCAGAACCATACGTTCTCTAAAGGATAAAATTACATCTGAGTGTGCCAAAATCAGTAACAATGTGTTAAGGAATGTTCAAACATCATGCATTCAACGCGTCAGGAAGTGCCTCCAAGTGGAAGGCCACCAATTCGAACATTTATTATAATTTAATAAAATGTGCCTATGGTTCCTGACTTTTGCGCCATCCTGTATATAAATTTGATTGAAGGTTTGTTCTTGGGGAATCGTACCGCGGCATTTCAACCAGAACTTTGCAACCTTTAAATAAACCATCAAATTCAGACATAAGTGACCACTGCCATCTTGACGAACCCCTCCCCCCCACCACCACCACCTACACCATACCAGTTTCAAAATTATGGATTCTGCAACCCAATCAACCGACCTCCGTATCCTACAATCTGTGCACCCCCTCCATAAACAACGATCCCTCAACGACTACAGTTCCGCCTTCAACTTAAGCATAATGAAATAAACCTTTTTGTCTCACCATTAAAATGACCGCTGTTCTCTTTAATTAATTTTAAACAAAATTGTGCCGAAATGAAGGCCTTAGCATCCACTATTTGAATTAAAGTTAACAGACTTTTCTTCCGCAACCTTTATTTATAACCTCCAACTGAATTTTGGTAAGTCAACCTAATGAATTACCTTATAACCATATTCGGAGCTATTGAAGAATAGGGACCCCCTAGCCTTCTTTAGTTAGCTTTATAAGGCTAACTAACGAAAATATCATGACCTAACCTAACCAATCGTCAAGGGCGTACAGTTAACCTAACGATTGGTTAGGTTGTGATATTTTCGTTAGTTAGCCTTATAAGCCTAACTAAAGAAGGCTGGGGTCCCTATTCTTCAATAGCTCCCCATATTCCTATAAATTCACCAATAATTTTTTTACTATCCCCCTAATCCCATTATAGGTATCTACTCGTACTTTTAATTATTTGTTTACTTTTTACATCTTACCATTCCCTATATCCTTATTGTTTTATTATATCTATTTTATCATTTATTACAATTATTTGTTCATTTTTAACATTTTGGCACTGAAGATGGAAACTAATTTTCAGAAACGTTTCCTAATAAAACGACATGATGTACTGAATCTCCGTTCTCATATTCCTTAATATATATATTATATATATATATATATTCACAGAAGCTTCACACCCAAGATCAATGGAGGCAAAGAACTAAATTATTGGGGAAGGTTAATTCAATTTATATTCACTCGAAAGAAGAGAGAGGTACACCATTAGTAGTATAGCCGCAAAAGGGGAGAGTGCAGGAATGTTGCAGGTTATTATGTAATGTTGCAAAGGGGGTGGGGATGTTGCAAAGGGGGAAGGGGGTTGTTGCAAAGGGGGTTGTTGCAAAGGGGGGGTGGGGGGAAACTTGGAGGCGGCGTTATCCCCCAAGAGAAAGGAGGAGGAGGAGAAGAAAGGAGGAGAGGTGTTCACCTGGCAGGAGCCAAGTGCACACTAAGACTTCCAGCCGAGTTGGCGTTGTTTTATAGGCTCCTAATCAGCCAGAATCAGCCAGTTGGCTGAGCCAAGGTGAGAGAGACGCCTGAAGGAGAGAGAGAGACAGCTGAAGGAGAGAGAGCTGAAGAAGAGAGAGATGCCTGTAGGAGGGAGAGACGCCTGAAGGAGAGAGGATAGGTACACATGCAGGAGTACACATGCTGGAGGTACACACATACGTATACATGCAGGAGTACACATGCAGTAGGTACACATGCTGGAGGTACGCACACATGCAGGAGTACACATGCTGGATGTACACATGCAGTACACATGCTGGAGGCAAACATGCAGGAGAGAGAGAGAGAGACACCTGAAGGAGGAAGATACATGCAGGAGAGAGAGAGAGAGAGACACCTGAAGGAGGGAGAGAGACACCTGAAGGACAGAGTGGAGTTCTCCCCCAATTTATTTTCGTTTCCCTAACCTAAGAGGCCACTAAGGGGTTTACCAAAGGGCCAGAAATAGAAGGAGCAGAGCTCCTTACTCGGCCGGAGCCGAGGGGGGAATGGTTCTTCACCAGCTTCGCGATCTTTTATAATCCTCTATTCTGGCTGAGTTGCCAGATAGCGCAAGGTATTCCAGATAGCGCCATGTGTCCCATTAATCGTGTAACACATATATGACGGCTGTTATTCCAAATGTACTTGTATATATAATAAACTAATGAACCATATAAAATACCACAATATATATTTATATGGTTATACAAGATTCAACCGTATAAAATAACACAAGCGCCTCTTTCATTACGCTTTAATAGAATTAACAAAGTTACCCTATTTCGTTAGACAGAAAACGAATTTTTATAAGGGATACCCAACTAATTATCCACCAATCAATAAATAATAGCAAACGTGAATAAAGAGTTCCAATTCAATGGGTAACTATATCGACATAAGCTTATTATTGTAACGTTTGCTCCCAATATAAATTTTCCTAAATAACAGTAAAACCAATTAATTTAATTATGAAACTTCATTTAAATAATTTACGATACAATTCCACCAAACGAGATGAAAACTTATGAAACATATAGCCTCATTCCTGCGACGAAAAAATGAAAAAATGACGAAAAATAAAGAAATTATTCATTTGGAATTGCCCAAGCCACTATAGCGGGGTCGGACGGAGATTATCTGTTCTTTTAAACATCTTATTTCTGCTTATTAAATAACTTTTTAGACACTTGATTTTTATTATAAATATTTAAGTCACGAATAACAGTGGGAAAAACGTCCGACCCCGCTATATATATATATATATATATATATATATATATATATATAATAAACAACTCATGCACACACACACACACACACACACACACACGATGAAAGGCAGAAACTAAATCAGTTCGAATCGAGTCCCTAGAGACCTTTTTCGTTCGATCGTGTCCCTAGAGACCTTTTTATACCCAAAACATAATCCGATAGAGGAAAGGATTTCCGAGAATCTGCCCAACTCGGTCGGCCTTATTTTACCTTTCTACGAGTCAAATCAACCAAAACCTCGCCTCACTCCTTGTTTCAGCATTCATTCATTTCACGTTTTATTGTGAATTTCATCCCATATATATATATATATATATATATATATATATATTATTATTATTATTTCTACAATGAAACGGGGTCGGGCCGAAGAACGGGTGAGAGATCTCCCCCCCAATATATATATATATATATATATGAATTTACCGTGGTACACCATGTTTGGCAAACGCTTTAGTGGTGCAAGCCTCATTTACTGATGCATATTATATCTATCGGGCAAATAACTTTTAATTCAGTCACTGATTGACCCTCTAATACCGCAACAGCACAAATTATTGAGTAGAATGTTGTGTTCTATTACATCAAACAACTTACTCATACCCACTGCCATAATTTTCTTTTATCATAACTCAGCCGAGCAACTAAGCGACGTTGGATCTGAGTGGTAGTTGGATGGGGAGTCATCCACCGCAGCAGATAATTTACATTCGATAAATGTAATGAAATAATTAAATAAAATATGCATTTATTTTTATATCACGGATGGAGTCGATGTAGACAATGCAGGTCCTGAGCTTAAATTATCTAAAACCATAACAATACAAATTATTTCAATAGAATATTATGGTCTATTACATTATTACACCTTGCCCAGATCCATTACCAATAACCTCAATTTAGTAATAATAACAATTATCTCTCATACACTATATATATATATATATATATATATATATATAGAAAGAGAGCGAGAGTTTTGTTCAAATAAAGGATTCAATTTATAATGAAAAGGTACGACTTGGGATGTCATTCGATTACTGAGAGTTATTAGCAATGAAGTTCAGTAGAGATTACCCCATAGGACACGTAGGGTGCCCATTTATCTGCCAACCACTTTATTTTATTATGTGTAATGACCACCTTAGACCTACAGTTTAACGTTGAAACCGAATGTTATTTTTAAAATATAATTATGATATATTTCTTTATACCCTCTCGATTACATTAGTGACTAATGATGCGGGAAATTGAGTAAATGGAAATATTATTTTCTCGAAAACTATGGGTGATAGAAAACTTCTGAAACCATATTTGGAATCAATATCAAAGTTCTATACGAATCACCAAATACTTTTCAAAGGAGAATAAGAGCATTAATTCTATTAGTGAAAATATAAAGATGCAATTACTCGTCCGTACCCGTTATAGCGGAATGGTACACGTCATAGCTCCACCCAGCTACATCGGCAGCCAATCACGACGGACATCTGGTCTTTTGGGCGGAGCTTGGCGAATGTGCATATAAAAGGGGATATTTTCAGTTGGGAGTAACAGTAGCTATTTTCGCATCAGTGAATAATCATTCCTCGACCATGGACCTGTACGTCTCCCCAGACTTGTATGAAGAACGTGATACTGCAGCATTAACCACAATTAGTCTTTTCAATGCGGCTGATTGTGGCGAACTATTTTCGACGCAAACCGTAGAAGATATTTGCAGTGACGCTCCTTACAATCCGACGCAAGGGACTACCATAGAAATGTAAGTGTCCATAATTCGATTTTATATATATATACGGAGAGTTGTAGTATTTCGTCAAATAGATACTAGTCAAAAATGTCAATCAATGTTATTTCCCCATCATGCTAAAATCGAAATTGGTAATCGAATCAAAGATATCTTCACATAATGGAGATCTGTCTGTCTGTATACTCTGTATATGTTTTCATTATTCCTTTAAGGTCCGATGAGGATTTGACACGTGTTATACAATCTTTTGAAGGGAATACGGATGATATACTGATCAGTCAGCAGTGTCACACATCCTCCACCATGGACCTGTACGTCTCCCCAGACTTGTATGAAGAACGTGATACTGCAGCATTAACCACAATTAGTCTTTTCAATGCGTCTGATTGTGGCGAACTATTTTCAACGCAGACCGTAGAAGATATTTGCAGTGACGCTCCTTACAACCCGACGCAAGGGACTACCATAGAAATGTAAGTGCATATAATTAGAATTTTATATATATGGAGAGTTGTAGTATCTCGTCAAATAGATACTCGCCAAAAATGTAAATCAGTGTTATTTCCCCATTATGCTAAAATCGAAATTTTTATGGCGTTCACTCCTCGAACCAAAGATATCTTCACATAATGGGGATCTGTCTGTCTGTATACTCTGTATATGTTTTCATTATTCCTTTAAGGTCCGATGAGGATTTGACACGAGTTATACAATCTTTTGAAGGGAATACGGATGATATACTGATCAGTCAACAATGTCAAATAATGTAAGTGTTTTTCGATCTTTTTGGGATAAGAAGACACAATATATTTTCATAAATTTATTAAATGAAAGAAATCAGTACAATAAACGAATATACAAATATACGAACAAAAACATTATAATATACAACGAGTACGTACAATTGGAAAACGGTTTTTTATCTGTCTGCATACCATTTCATCGTTTCGGTGAGTGTGACACGGGTCAAATAAATTTAAAAAATTTATAAATTCTTTATCATTTGACATATGCATGAGAAATGAGACACAGTACATTCCGCAAACATTAGTAAAATATCCCTGCATACGAAATGGGTTCCATACAACTTCGGGAATATGTAACTGAGCGAGAAATTTTACAATAATAGGGTCACTCCAGGGTTGAGTACCGAGTGAATCAAAATAGTACAGGCGCTGTCTATTTTTAAAATAGACAGCGATCCAGTGAATCCCTTCATTACCGATGATGTCTGTGTTCACAATAAGACTACCGCATTCTCGCGTACTTGGCAAACTCAATGTTTCATTCTTCGCAAACACGCCGATAAATTTGGAACGTGTGACTCGCTCCATTACTTTCTGAAGTGTATTAGCATCCATTTTAAAAGTCAGTGATAACGCTTCTAAATCTATCTACTTCTATTAGGGCTTGCGATTCGAGATATACTAGTACACTAATAGGAGCGTCTATAGGCTTGGCGAATTCCAGTCGCACTGAGATGTTACCGCTCTGCTGTGGTGTTAAATGGGTATTTACGCTAGCAGATAAGTCAGGTGTAATGTCAAACGGATAAAGGTTAAATTGATCAATGAATTCTTCCTGCGTTACCCCATTACCAAGCTCATCACAATCACCTGCAATATGGGTCAGATTACTATAGGCTCTGGCACAAAGAGGTAACACAGCGTCTGATGAATAGTCCGTACCCATTGTTCCACCCAAAGCAGTGCCATTAACGTATAGAGTTATATTTTTAAGTCCGAAATTCTCGAATTTAAAGGCACTCTTTTTATATTTTCCATTCACCGAAGCGTGGTCCTGCATGCCGATTAATATCCTTTTAGGAAGATTTCCCAGGGCAAGTTTTCTATCTGCTTCGATGCCACCAACCCTGCAGGAACCGTATATAGTTTGATCTGCACTCTGTTAATAGGATATTTCACTGTAGCGTTTAGTAAATTTTTCTCAATTTCTAGTTGTTTTGGTGAACTTAATTTCACTCGCCGTACGCGCCATAGAAACAACGGTATTGTCATCCAGAATGTGAACCAACGGGGACTTTTTTGCACCCTCTTCTTGATTCGCATCCAGATTTAAGCAGATCTCAGGACTCGTGCGGGTGAGCTTTATTTTCATATCCACCCCGTTCACAAGCAACTTCTCCTGGAAAGTGAAATCTGTGTGCAACCGTCCAAAACACTCGTATATTTTCTTTTTAGAATTTTTAAATTTGTCCTTTATACTATTTTCATCTTTAGTTTGATAATATCCCTCCGCACTTAAAAAGGTAGCCTTCGCTTCTTTGGAAAAGTTGAGGACATTTTCCAAATAGGCTCGTAGATGATAGTACCCCGTGCCTGCCGATATGTTGGTCTGATTTAAATATACGTCACACTGGTTGAATATGGCGTGCAGAAAGTTTGTTTCAGGGTATACAGCATATTTGTCATCGCAGGCCGTTCCATCAGAATGGGCTATACGTAGCTTAGCGTACATGTGCACACAGCTTGGATCAAAAAAGTAAGGACCTGAGCTGGGTATCACGAATTCTATAGGTGCACTCGGTGAACTAATTGTGTTTAAAGGGTTAATTGTAATAAAGTCACTGTGCTCAATAGAAACTTGGGTTGGCGGGAGCTCAAAAAAGGACAGCTCCGATTTACAGCATTGTGAACTACATGGGTGGATGAAGCGTGCCATGGCGAAATAGTGACTCCTCTCTCGACAAGTGGTAAACAAACTATGATTCATGAGATCAATATCCTTAGCTTATATCAGTCAAAAAAGTGGTCAACCATAGGTTTCATTCGCTTACAGCATTTCTTTTTTGATAGCCTTTTACGTTTAATACCACGTGACCCCTTCTTCTTCTTCCGGGGAGCCCTCTTCTTCTTCCCGCCACCACGCATTTTTCTCTTTGCATCTTTGATGATTTCGTTCCGTGTACGCTTTAAATGTTTTTTTAGAGCTTCTTTAGGTTTAGCCCCGGCCAATATGTCTTCTGCAGTGTTAAGGCCTGATTGTAGCGCTTTCCTTCCAAGGTATCTGGCACCCCTCTTCAGCAAAGGAACAGCCGTACGTAGTATGGATGAAAAAATGGATCCAAGTCCACTACCGCGCTGGTATCGCATCCCTCGATAGACGGTGAAAGGCTTTCTATCCATTATAACTCAGTGCGTCGAAAGTGTAGCTTCACTGTTAAGCTCCCGTTACCGAATGGGAAGTTTTCGCCCTCAATCGTTCTTATATATATTGTGATATTGGTTATTAAATTAGTTGCGACATTCACATAATGGGGTCTGTCATATGTAATACTCAAACTCCTTCCTCTATGGTTGGGGATGTGAGCAATGCGCAGCAGGCGTGCCTGGGTATCCCCAACAAACTGGTGCTCCACTATATTACTGTAAATATAGCACATGTCTGGGGACCTTTCAGCCAATTTCTCCATCTTCAATTGATACATTAATCTGGACAAGTTATACTGTGTCTCGTGAAATGTGTCTCTTTGGAAGGCTGCGCTATATCGGCCGTTGGTTAGAATTTTGAACTTTCTATGTTCTTTAAGACATCTGTTAGTCTTTGATTTTAGGATTAGTGTATGTGCAGGGTTGTTTATTTCATATACTAAATCATTCGTAAGGTTTGAGTTTCTTAAACTTACGTTTAAGCCTCTCACAACATCCTCGGCCGAACCATATTGACCCGGCCCTAGTCTTACTTCTGTACTGTAATACCGTGCAATCTTAGTCCAAGCGATGCGCATAGTTTCATCCATAGCTACCCCAGCTTTTTCACACTCGTCAATGTCTCTAAGAATCGTAAAAACGGTTTCTTTATGTTCAATATTTAAAAAGACGGTGTCCAGCTGAATTTCGCATATCCCCACCTCATACGAATCACGACCCAATTCAATGTGCCCATGGAGTTCTGTTACAAAGTTGGCTAGCGTGTTGTTAGGGTGTACAGACAGGGACGAGGAGGACGGGAGTGTGACGTAGAAATGGTTAGGAGCCATGTTGCATACTATTTAAGCTTCATTATTGCATCAGCTTTTATATAGGTGTTGAAGCTTTCTGGGTACCCTAGCCATTTCACCAGGTACATTTTTCTCCTTCCTGAACCTTTGCTTCCTAAAATTTTCTCAATTTTAAACACATTTTTTTCTAAATTAAAAGCAACTTTCTGCAATTCCTCGCGGTAAAAGCCTCCTGAGATTTCTTCCCCATTCAAATCTTCAATGTAATACATCATTATCACACCTTTAGGTCTCACAGCCCTAACTTTAAAAATCTCGCGTGTCCATCCTTGCTCAAAACCCTTTGCGAATTTATTCCCCGAACGCGACAGCCTTACATAATCATTGATTTTGAAGCGCACAGAGTGTGGTGGTGGTGGTGGTGGTGGTGGTGATCCATCTCTTCTCGGGAGCGTACCTCTTTCTAAAACTTCGTTAGGTGTTGCCCCAATCGTGCGATGGTGTGAGCGGTTGTAGGATGATGCCAATGATTCCAGAATGTCTAGAAATCTGTATGTGTTTTTATGTGTAAAATAACGGTGCATGCGTTCCTTTATGGTGCGCTGAACTCTTTCAGCTAAAGAAGCCTTATGTATAGAATTGGTTGTGTAATAGCTGATATTAAACTCTGTCAACATATTCTGAAAAGCACGGCCTATAAACTCCTTCCCCATATCCGTACAAAAATAGCCAGGAACCCTGTTTTCTTTTAACATTAGCGTTTTGGTGGCTTTAGCAACTGTTTCAGGTGATTTATTTTTCAGAGGAACTAGCCACAGATATCTAGAGAACACGTCTATTATGAATAGAATGTAGCGGTAACCATCGTTATACACAGAATATCTTTGCATGTCTGTTAAATCTGCTTGCCAAATAGAATCAATCGAGGAAGCCGTTGTCTTGGCTGTTTTAAACCTTTTTCTCACAGGCTTATGAAGCGTATAAGCGTCCTGCTCCCTCAAAAATCTTTCAACATCTTTTTTTACTCCGTAAACGTACAGTCTATCTACGCCCCGTAAGAGGATGGGGTAGAAATGTCATAATAGCGTTTAGTTAATACGTTAGCCATTTGCGTATTTTAGAGGCACGTGGGTAGGGTTGGTTTAACCTCTTCTTGCTCCTCTTCAAAGGTGTTACCGCCGGGGTGACGGCGCCTTCAATTGTGTCACAGGTTGCATGTTCCAAGTCTTTTAACCTGTTCAGATTTCCTATCAACGTTTTAGGGACATTTATTTGTTGTAGTCTTGCTTTAATATGCTTCCATCCTGATGGTGATGGCCTATCCCACTTTCTCACCAGATCATGGACAATGTCTACGATATTCGATCCCTGTACCTTTGATCCTTCCACAATGATCTCCCCTGTATCGGTCCATTGTATGGCGGGATCCTCATTCAATAGATTATAAAGACTTAAGCCTTTACTCCTCAATGTAAGTGGGAGGGTATTTTTTAATACATGTTCGATATGTTGTGTGGCTAATCTTTTTGGTTGGTCAGCTGTGTCGTCGGGTACAGGTCCTATGTCGCCATCGTCCCCCGTGCTGTGCCTAATAACCACAGGAATCTCTGTAGGGCTCTTATAATTTTCGTACTCGTGAAGAAATTTCTGCAGAGCTTCTTGGTATAAGATTCTTTTCTCATCAGGTGTTTTTTCACTGTTTAATAGGGCTAACAATTCGCTTTCCATTCTTTTAAGTCTGCTTTTACGGGGATCTAGATCCGTGTCTCTTTGCAGTGAGGCGTACACCTCGTGGGGAATCACTACCACTTTCTTCATTATATTAATCTAGTCAGTAAAGGGCCCAAAACTGAAAATAAGATGGGGAGAAATGACCCTCCTGTTTGCACAATAACTCGTTTTTTCTTCGCTACAGTTTGACTTTTACGAGCGAGTGTACGTATTATGTTCTTGTAGCGGCGTAGGCGAGCCTTCTGATGGGTTTCATTGATACATTGCAATTTATAACGTTAAGACAGATTTCACAGATGCATTTTAAAAAGTCGGCGTCGATATTTTTAATAAACATCTGCTGCATTGCCCGGGGCAGTCGATGATAGATTTTTATTAATTCATGGTATTTCTTTAGTCTCTTTGTCATTCTGGAATATACACCGTTTCAGGCTCGTTTGGAAATATATTCGTTCGCAGAAGCACTCTAAACGTGTTTCGCGGATGAAGGTCGCAAAGCAAATATCCGTAACGCATGCTTGTAGCTTCTTTATAAACTTCCAAAAACTCCTTACGCTGATTCGGGAACATTTGATTGGCTAATACCCCAATTTGTGATACATCTCTACGTTGCGCGAATAAGACTAGATATTGCGTATTTAACGACACATCGCGCATGTATCTATTTTTGAAAAATAGATTCTGATTGATGAAGAACACGCTTATGTTAAGATGGTGGGAGTATACTGTAAATGTCTCGGCAAACGTTTTATCCATCTCCAACATGAGATCGTCAATTACAATGATTGTATGTTCAGTTCCCTTTAGCGAATTAACGTCATATACACCTTTGTGGAACAAAATATCATCTTGGTACTCGTTGAACACTGATTGATACGTCGAATAGCACCATATAACTTTATGCACAAATTTCGAGAACATCTCGCCCTTTTCTTTAATGATTTTAAGCATAAACACAGTTTTACCACATCCTGTAGGTCCAGATATAATACATGTGGATGGGCTCGTGAATCTGAATTTTTCTACAGAGTCCATTTCTAACACGTCACACTCCTAAGTGGGTCATTTACAAAATATTACAAATTTTGAGTGCTGATCCTTATATTTCTTCTCCCACAGAACCGACGATGAGGTAGAGCACCCTATCATTACGGATGACGATGACAGTGTAGTTGTGATCTCCTCCCCTGAACCCTCACCAGCGATACAGGTTGCACGTCCAAAGCGGAGGTATGAGAACCCCACATCAGGTATAAAGCGGCCGAAATACGTACCTGTTGCAGCAGACCCCCAACCCTCAACCTCTTACGCAACAACCTCCCCAGCAGCAGCACCTAATATACCCCCTTATTCCGCCCCCCGTTCTGTTAAGTCTACAATAATAGATCCCCAACCCTCCTACGCAACAGGGCCCCCAGCAGCAGCACCTAATATAGCCACTAATTCATCCGCCCCCCGTTCTGTTGAGGATGTTATTACGTTCGAGTTGTGCGCGCCGCAGCCCCCACCCCCGCCTTGACTAGAAATCGGTATAGAGTCAGGGTCGACCATAGAGCCCTGTATAGCAATGGAATTGAGCGCGGGATACGCAGGGTTGTAGAGCGTATTATAGAGTTTGCTCTTCAGAATCGCGACGAGCGTGAGGTCAGGACGAGTCTGTCCTTTGGGTTCGGGTCAGATGACGGTGATGTAGACGATTATTGGGTGATAGTACCGTTTAGACGTTTGGCTGCTGAAGATGTAGAATATATATTAGGGCGTATAATGCAAGCCGTCCAAAGTAGTATAGCCTTCAATATGGACAACTTCACGGTAAATATTGACCGTGTATTCCGTGTTGCGGGTCATAGTGCCATACCGTACACTCTTAACTTCAATTCTCCAACTATTTACCGAAGGCATATAAACGTCGATCGTGGTTGCGGCTTTATAGCAGTACTCTTAGCACGTATGTTTACTGTACAAAATACACGGACTCAAAAAATTTGGCTGCCTACGATCGTTGAGCGTGCCCGTAAACTAGCTGTAGACTGTGAACTTGAATTTGACTGTAATATGGGTCCTGAAGAGCTGAGAAAGGTAGAACAGGAAATGAATGTGCGCATAGTTATATTTGGTTTGGATGATCGCCGCCGGACTGTGTATGTTTTTAAAAGCTGTGTGAGAGATCGTACAAGGCCCCTACTTATTTTAGGATTGTCAGGGACAACGTATCTCCCCATCCGTAATATAAGGGGGCTTTACGCGAGTTATGACAAAAGTCGAAAATATGGGAGACATCATGATTTGTGTAAGGGGTGCCTCGAGTTTGCGGATGATATAGTGAGACATTGTAAAGAATGTCACATGGTATGTGAGCAGTGTAAAAGCACCAAATGTGAAAGCCGTGTAGTTGAGAAGAGAGACTGTGATGTGTGTAGACGCACATTTTTCAATAATAGCTGCTTTGATCTCCATAAATCAATTGGTACGTGCAGGAAAATGAGAATCTGTGAATGTGGTATGTTTCACACAATGGATAATTGGGGAAAATTTAAGCACAAGTGCGACGTAATTCACTGTCCTACATGCCAGGAGGAATATAAGGCGGATGGAGTAAAGCATGTGTGTTATATGAAAGATGCTAAGCCTAAAAATAACCCTTGTATAACTGTGTACTACGATATAGAAACATATACGAACGCTGAAACCAAAGAGGTAATTCCACATTTACTTGTGAGCCAGACCATCTGTGATGAGTGTATGGGTATCGAATGTGACGAGTGCCCCAAATGCGGTAAACGGACAAACGTTTTTAAAACGAATGTCAGCGATAGTCCTGTGAAACTATTTGTGTCCTATATTGTCAAGTTAGCCGACAAGTTCAAAAAAATGACTGTGTATATTCTCGCCCATAACGGGGCAAAGTTTGACACGCAGTTCCTTTATAAGGAGTTGCTTGAACACGAATCCTCTGAGATATTTACAGGTGATCCATTGAAAAGAGGCAACAAATTAATACAGATGCAGATAAGAGGCAATGTACAATTTAAAGATACTTTATTATTCACACCTTGTAAATTAGCAAAGCTACCCAAGGTGATGGGAGTAGCAGCTGAAGTTTCCAAAGGATACTTCCCATACACTTTCCTCACCAGCGAGACTTTAAACTACGTAGGCCCACCACCCCCCAAACATTATTTTGACTGCATGGATGAACGTGAAGACTTTGATCGATACTACGACAGTTTTAATGAAAGTAACCCTTATAATATAGCTGATGAATGTGAGCGTTATTGCGTGAATGATGTGCGCGTGCTTAGAGTATGTTTCCAGGCCTTTAGAAGTATGTACATAGCCCGTTTCAAATGCGATCCACTGCAAGTCGCAACCACCATCGCATCATTATGTTTTACGGTGTTCAAGAATAACTTCATGCCTAAAGACACCTTAGCCATTATTCACCGAAACAACCCCCGCAGTTACGGACACAAGGCTATTTACTGGCTCATACACCTGCAGCAACAAACAGGTGTATACATAAAGCACGCCCGCAACACGGGTGAAGTACCCATTAAGATTAATGGACGTGTTTTTTGGGTTGATGGGTTAAGTGAAAACCGTGTCACTGGTGTGAAGACTGTGTATTCCTTTAATGGATGCTGGTGGCATGGATGCCCCCGCCCTGAGTGCGGTATCGTCGGAGATATCCACGGTAGATCTCCTGCCGACTGTCTTGCAGGGACCCGCACCCGCGATCAACTTATAGGATCACAGTTCACTCACAAAGTCTTGTGGAGCATGAATATGATGCACGGATGGAGACAGACGATGTATACCGTGAGGAAATAAAAACGATCAAGCGTTCAATGGTGCTGGACCCTCTCAAATGTGGTGATAGCTTGTTTGGAGGACGTACAAATCCATTCAGACTATACTTTCCACCTACGGTGGGCGTGAAGCTCCATTACTACGATTTCTGTTCTTTATACCCATACGTGATGAAGAGCCATCCGTACCCCGTGGGCGCTCCTGAGAAACTGGTGGGACCTAGCATACCCTCCATCAATGAATTTTCAAAAAATTTGAATGATCATTACTTTGGGCTCTCTTTCGTAGACGTACTCCCCCCACGCAATTTATGGATGCCGATCTTACCTGTCGTTATCGACGACAAGCTCATGTTTCCCCTGTGCGTGAAGTGCGCGGAAGAGGATAACGGCGAATGTAACCATATACCCCACCAGCGTAAGATCAGAGGCGTATATACAAGTCCTGAGCTGGCCCTAGCCGTACGCCATGGTTATAGAATACTGAAGATACACGAGGTGTGGAGGTTTCAGAAGCTCCCCAACCTTTTCACACCATATATAAACGCCTTTTTGAAGGATAAGGTTGAAGCATCAGGGTATCCGCGAGGAGTTGATACCGAAGATGAAAAGTCTGCCTATATTCAACGTTACCGCGACCGCGAAGGTATACAACTTGATCGTGTCCAAATTGTAAAGAATCCTGGCAAGCGCTTTAGTGCAAAGTTGTGTCTAAACAGTCTATGGGGAAAATTTGCGCAGAATACCGGCAGAGGGAACATTCATTTGGCACAAAGTTATAGCGATGTCTGGGATTATGCCAATGCCCCCGATAAAGAGGTCATGGAGATCGTGAATGTAGGTAATACTTACGTATAAAGTACAACAACACTGAATTTGCCACAGATACCTCAAGGGTTACAAACATACCTGTGGCGAGCTTCACAACAGCCTACGCCCGTATAAAACTTTGGGGTCTATTGCATTCTCTTGGGCGGAGAGTATTGTATGCCGATACAGATAGCGTGATATTCACAGAGAGGGAGGGTGATTACATGCCCGCTATTGGGGAGTTCCTCGGCGAGCTCACTGATGAGATCAAGGATGAGTATGGGGACGACGCATACGCCGACTCTTTTATCTCAACAGGACCTAAGACTTATGGGGTACGGGTCAGGGTAGGGGATGAAATGAAATATATCGTGAAGGCAAAGGGTATTACGCTCAACCATGCGAATCGGGAGGTTGTTAACTTTGAGTCGTTGAAGGATCTAGTATGTTTGCAACCTCACCAACTAATTGTAGGCACCCACAATTTTCGGGCGCAGAAGCTGGGAGGCGTGAAGGAACTTAGGGGTACGATGGTGTGCCGTAACACCTATAGGAAACGTTACCAGTTACCTGGCACCTATGATACCGTACCCTTTGGATACCAATGATGCTTCTAACTCACACGTCTTGTATATAATCGTATCTATTTGTAAATATATATATATATATATAACTTGAATATCTCGTTTATTAAATCGTATTTGTAAATATATATAACTTGAATATCTCGTTATTAAATAAATCAAATAGCGTTTCACTTTCTCCTTTGTGTGTGTGTGTGTGTGTGTGTGTGTGTGTGTGTGTAGGTGAAAGTTCTAAGCTCCGCCCACTGCGTGAGTCATGCTACTATCTGGGAGTCCCTGCGTGGTCAGTCGACCGCAGTAAGCCCGAGAGATCAGACGTGTATCAGATCAGACGTATATTGAAATGGCTACCTTTAATATCGCTTGCACAACGTTTATGAAATGGTATTCAGTAAAGTGTGAGGATGTGGTGGATACCGAAAAACTTCCTATTCCCCCCTCCTATGCCTCTTTTAAAACCACATTGGATTGTGCGAAGTTCCAAGATGTACAAATACTCTACGGATGTTCTGGTGAGACTGTTGAAGGCTTTCGTTGCACAGACGATGTGCTGAAGTATGCTGCAGGGCTAAACTTTATAAAGTCTCACATACACCGTGAAGTAAAAGAAACAACGCGTGCAGAAGAGAAGCAGCAGGTATGGATAATGAGCCTTGTGGATGGGTGGTGTGACAAGCGGTATTACGTCATGCTACACCATGTCGATTACTCATACCCTACGTCTGAAAATGTGAATCTCGTGATCATGGACAATCTTAGGTGTTTTTATCACTATATTAACGTATATCATGATGAGGTTCATAGTGAGGTTGTGGCTAGTGCCATGCGTGAGTTTTTAACAGATTTTAGAGACGAGTATCGTTTGATGGGTAGAAAGGAAAAATATGAGCATATGTTCCTCTCAAATAGTGCGCCGGAGTGTGGAGATGATTAGCGCCTAGTTCTTATCCAAAGTGCGTAGGCTGGTAGTGACGAAACGGAAAAACAAATATGTGCAACAATTCGAGTCGTACGAACATGCCCATTCACGTATCATCGAGTCAGCCGCCCGTCGAACCATTCCTGCCTGTGCCTCACACGGCTCATAGTTATCTCAGAGCTTGAGCCGAGTGGACGTGCGCTCCTCGAATACGATGGAACTTCCTTTGAGCAGCATTCTCAACGCCTCGTACGATGTGTCCGTGACGAAATCGTTGCGCGTGTTCAGGCGTAATTCCGGTACCATTAGCTATGTACTGGAAACGGAATGTAGACCGACAAACAAACGGGTTTATTTAAGTATCGAGGAGATGAATAGAATCTTCGTGATAGTTGAGAAGTGGTGTGAAGATCGTTATAAAATACCTGCTAACGTAGGTACAAGAAGAGAGCAGATTAGTGACGCACCCTCATACGCCGTTGTATGTACGTTGTGTATAAATAACGATCGGCCGTGCATTGATATAAGGCTGATGTGGAAGAATGCTTCTGATAATAACGCTCTTATTCCTACGCGAAACCGTTTCATCCTCGACAGAATGTTTGAAATCGTCGGATTCCGTAAACTGAAACCTATATTAGACGCGCGTGTTACGGATATGTTTTATTTTGATACAGTACTTGAATACGCATACACTGCTCTGCTCGATGGGTTTACCGAGTGTAGGGCTGGTGAGAATGGTCTAGTGCTGGATGTTTATTTAAAAAGTTTAGACTCTTTGAAATACCATGAACTTTGGTACAAAGCAATTGATCGGTACAAGGCTGAGCTCACCTACACCGTTCACCCTGAAGAACTATTTCTTTATATAACGCGCAGTTGTCGTAACGATTTAGAAGATTATTTCAATTGCCGCTATGTTGAGTGAAGAGTTCACGATTGAAAAGCTCGAGTCGGTAGAAATAAACCCTCGATTGGAAAAGCGTTCTTATAAACTTGTGTTTAATAATGTAGCTAACGATGAACTCTTTGTGCGTGCTTTTGATTGTATTCTAGACGTGTTTAAAGATGACTTACCAACCGGTTGTAAAGTGGGAACAAAAATAGTACTGAACGATATGAAAGCCATTCATATCGAATACAGGTTTCCCTATACTTTAAGCGGTGAAATATTATTAAGCCGCATATACTGCGTAATGCAGAGCAATAATGATGTAATTGTAAACTCGATTAAGACCGAGTTTAGTATTTTGAAAAAAAAGTGAATTGTATATATATATTTTGCTTGACGATTATACGCATATTTCTATTGATTTGTGTTTATATATATATATATATATATAATTCTCCTGTACTGTTATGTACATATTGAAGTGTATATGAAATGTATATTTTATTTTATATATCACCATAATTGTGTGTGTGTGTGTATTTTCTCCTGTACTGTTATGTACATATTGAAGTGTATATGAAATGTATATTTTATTTTATATATAATTGTGTGTATATATTTCTGTTATACGCATATTGAAATGTATATTTATTTTCTATATATTTATAATAAAAAGAATGATGCAATGTTGTTTATTGTTATGCCTTCTACTACCGGTATTCTAATAATGTATACAACAGGTATCTGGCAATATTTAAGCCTTCTAAGCCAACTGGCTGATTAGGAGTCTATAATAGTGTATACAATGGAATACATGGCGCTATCTGGCAACTCAGCCAACTGGCTGATTAGGCGTATATAATAATAATGTATGCAATAATACTGCTAAAAAGAGGTATTTGACAACCAATTACAGCCAACTGGCTGATTAGGAGTCTATAATAATGTATACAATGGTATCGCGGTATCTGGCAACTCAAGCCATTTACGCCAACTGGCTGATTAGGAGCCTATAAAACAACGCCAGCCCGGCTGGAAGTCTTAATGTGCACTTGGCTCCTGCCAGGTGAACACCTCTTCTCCTCCTTTCTCTCCTCCTCCTCCTTTCTCTTGGGGGATAACGCCGCCTCCAAGTTTCCCCCCACCCCCCTTTGCAACAACCCCATTCCCCCCTTTGCAACAACCGCACCCCCCTTTGCAACATTACATAATAACCTGCAACATTCCTGCACTCTCCCCTTTTGCGGCTATACTACTACCATTATTTACACTTGGAAAACAATGAAGTAATTAGTCTCAAAGCCTACTTTGAACCCTGTAACCACTCAAACAACAGTGGAAAGTAGGAAAGGAAGAATGTGTCGTGTTCACAAATTAAAGGCTAGACAGGGAACATCCTCAACCCTGGAGGAAAATAGCTTTGTTGTCAGAGGGTCGAGACTGCTCAACCAGTTGTTCAAGGAACTAAGGAACACCAGTGGTAGAGCGGTGAATATCTTCAAAAGAAGTCGATACCCCTGGCTCAGAATAATTCCAGATGAGGCAGATGAAGTGGAGAGAGCATGAAACTATTTACTTCACCAGACCAACCCAAGAGGAGGGCAACAAGCCTGACCCCCCCCCCCCCCATGAAATGAGGACTCATCGCACGGAACATCTTAGCTGATCTTTTTCCGTGTCTCATCTACCCTATAAGCAGTCCAGCATGCTCTCAAACACACCCACTTCTCCCTCTATTCCTCACTATATATACATGCATCTTACACACTACTGACTACACAATCTTTTCCAAAATTATATTAAAAAATTATTAACACTAATATTTATATTTTGGCTCTCTTCTTCTCTTTCTATGAGGAGCATTTTTGCGGGCGTTCGCCCTTGGCCCCTCCTTCCTGCGAAATATATATATATATATATATATAATATATATATATATATATATATATATATAATATATATATATTATCCATTAATGAAAATCCCTACAAAGTAGTGAGAACAAATATAAATAGGCTACAATTTGTGTATAATTGTAGGCTTTCCTGAATGCAGTGCATATACCAAGTAAAAAGTTGCACAAAGACCGGATGTACAGAGTATCCACAAAGTACCTTTGCAGTACAGCCTATCTGTATGTTTCCCTTATTTTTCATGCAAAGGGACTTTGTGGTCACTCCGTATATCCTTAAACAAAAGGATATACAGATACTAAATTTTTTTCGTTTTCATAATGGAAACCCAACGCGGGCAACGGGTCACTAGCAAAGAGATCCCAATACTATAGTTTCCCTCACCAACTATCCGCTAAGCAGATAGTACCCAGTTTTGGGACAGGGTCTAAGGTTTAAAGCCAATCTAAACAGTCGCATTCAGAACCTCAATTTGGGTCAGAAACTCGCTCCATTCGCGTTGCTCGCGTTGGACTTCCATCAGGAAAAGGAAAATCTTCAGTATTTACCATTTACCATTCCTTATTCGGACGAGATTTAATATACGACAAGAATCGTTTGTTTCATGCACACTAGTTCTGTGTATTCTATAGAGGTTGTATATATATATATATATAACGTAAAGAACGACGCTTGTATAGGAGATATTCCGCGCAAGACGAGAAAGAGAAAACGGAACAAATGAAAAAATGAAGTACCACCTGGGAATCGAACCCGGGATCTTCCGATTGCCGGTCAGACGCGATACCATTACACCATGGACTCCACTCTTCCAAATGCCGTAATTCCTCTACATACTCGCAGAAACCAATGCCCCAAGGGGGCACCTCCCGCATGCCGTAACATTATATACATTCAACTGCAAAGAACACGCAGTATAAATAACGTAAAGAACGACGCTTGTATAGGAGATATTCCGCGCAAGACGAGAAAGAGAAAACGGAACAAATGAAAAAATGAAGTACCACCTGGGAATCGAACCCGGGATCTTCCGATTGCCGGTCAGACGCGATACCATTACACCATGGACTCCACTCTTCCAAATGCCGTAATTCCTCTACATACTCGCGTCGTTCTTTACGTTATTTATACTGCGTGTTCTTTGCAGTTGAATGTATATAATGTTACGGCATGCGGGAGGTGCCCCCTTGGGGCATTGGTTTCTGCGAGTATGTAGAGGAATTACGGCATTTGGAAGAGTGGAGTCCATGGTGTAATGGTATCGCGTCTGACCGGCAATCGGAAGATCCCGGGTTCGATTCCCAGTGGTACTTCATTTTTTCATTTGTTCCGTTTTCTCTTTCTCGTCTTGCGCGAATATCTCCTATACAAGCGTCGTTCTTTACGTTATTTATACTGCGTGTTCTTTGCAGTTGAATGTAATATATATATATATATATATATATATACACACACACAGTATATATATATATATATATATATTATATATATATATATATATTATATTTATATATACAGGGCGTCCCAAAAAAATGTATACACACTTTAAATAATTATAAAGGCAGTGTTTATTAAAATACATTTCATTTTCAAAATGTAATAGAATCTACAGACATATTTAATTGTTTTGTCAACGCCTGTTTTCAACTGACGTCCGTTCTGGTCCAGGCACTGCTGATAACGCGAAGCAATGGAATCGCAAACATCACGAAACATTTCGTTTGGTATTTGTGTGCATTCTCGTTCAATGGCTGCTCTCAATTCAGCGACTGTTGCAGGTTTTATAGCGTAGACTTTGTCTTTTAAGTATCCCAATAAAAAAAAGTCTAGTGGTGTGAGGTCTGGTGAACGCGGAGGGTATTCTACGAAGCCCCTTCGTCCAGTCCACATCCACATCGTGCCAAGTACCACTCGCAATACTCCACTCTTCGGTCCGGATCATCATCTTCATTAATAGCATGGACTAATCTTGGAATGTAACTTTTCCATTGACAGCGCTTCAAAATGCGTTGGACAGACGATTCTGAAATTTCTACCTCACGACTCGCTTGCCGCACAGATTTTCTTGGACTTTGGTGATACGTTTCCAGTACTCTTTCTTGCTTTGTGGGGCTTGTCGATGTCCGTGGTCTTCCGGAACGCTTCTTGTGGACATTCTGAACAGTTCCATCGGCTTCAAACTTATCTCTAATTCGAGTGATGGTAAGTCGCGTTGGTGGATCTGTTTGAAACTCCCTCCTAAACTGTCTTTGCACTTCAACTGCGTTTTCACACTTCCAGTAGCATTTTAGAATGAATTTCCTTTGTTCAAAGCTTAGTCTGACTGCCATTATTAATTCTAATGGGTTTAACTTGGAAAGAAAGAAACATCAATTGAGCTATCAGCTGTTAAAGTGTGTATAAATTTTTTTGGGACGCCCTGTATATACACAGTATATATATATATATATATATATATATATATATATATATATATATAATCGAACGGAAAATTTAACGTAGTGTATACAAAAATAAAAATAAAAAATATATGGAATCCGAAATATACAAATGAAAAATATCTTTGGTGTGGAAAACTGATACGTGTGCGTAGTTGGGAAGTAACGAAAATGGTCCACTGAGTAGGTAAGTAGTTAATCTACCAATTATTGAACTCTTTTTATGTCAATGACTGGGTAGATGAAACCAATTGGTTGCTGAGCAGAGTTAATCTCCACACTAGTATTTATATCCTGTGTGATAGAGCGTGCTTGGTAGTATTGAAACAGACACTACCAATCAACCAACCAACACAAAAGAAGCTGGGGGGAAAAAGCCTGAAAAAAGGATATGTGAGAAGAGTGGCATGGCGAGCGAAGAGGCTTGAAACGGAAGATAAACATCAGCTTAAGTACGCTCAACTAAATTAAGCAAATACTGTAGAAGAAAGACACCAATAAGAAGATCAGGCCTGACTAAGGAAACCAGGACTTATCTATGATGATAACACTTGGTAAGTGAACCGTTGTATTTCTAAGCCCCAGTTTAGTGATAACATTTTAAACTAGGTCCAGTTAAATTAAGCCTACATTGTGGTCTAAGACCTAGCGTCAACTCATAGTTTAATAAAGGCTACAATAAATTACCCTAATCTAATTTGGTGAAGAATCCTACTGTGGACCTGAATTTACTCTACCCGCTCTGGACCATTTCCATAATCTCTAGGCTGACCCCTACATGACTAGGCTTAACCTACTCTACAGTTAGACTGGAGATGTTAGGAGTGAGTTAATTGGGGACCAATTCATAAAGAGCATTTTTCACATAGGTTTAATGAAGAAGTCAATTTTTTCTTTTGTGCGTGTATCGGCCTATTATCAAAACTACGCTCGTTTCGAGGGCGCAAGATGCGTACGTACCTACACTGGGACGAATTGGCAAACAGCTAATGAAGAGGTAGGATCGTGGTCACATGGTGCCACACCACGAAGTTGTCCAATCAGGAAGAAGCTAGCCATCACGTGATGTTAAACCCTCTCCTCGACCAATTAAATTGCAGAGAAATAATGTAGGGTACTTACGTATTATAATGATTCCAAGGTCTTTCGTGTATTCAGCAATACACCTCGTCAGGGAATGAAGGGAAAAGGCAAAATGACCAAAACATATACTGCTGTACATTAAAACAAAAAAGTAAAAAGAGATTAGGATACCTACTTACCATTCTGGGTCCCAACATATATTTAATGCAAACCTACAACTGTCAGTAATAAGTATTCAGTGAATGAAACCCATTCATTCTAACTTCTTGTTTATACAATGTTTATTCATATATTTTCAGAAGTTTAGGATCACCTGAAGATCAGGGCCCCCAGCTTTCTTTAGTTAGCTTTATAAGGCTAACTAACGAAAATATCACGACCTAACCTAACCAATCATTAGGTCAACTTGTACGCCCTTGACGATTGGTTAGGTTAGGTCGTTATGTTTTCGTTAGTTAGCCTTATAAAGCTAACTAAAGAAGGCTGGGGGCCCTGATCTTCAGGTGATCCGAAATTTATTATGGACATTTACTATATTAATAAGACTAAAGGGACCTAGTATGTTTCATGGACTGCTCCCGATTTTCCTACTAAATTGCAAACAAGGGCAGTCGATGACCCTGATTTTGTTTCTGCAATCGATTTTCTTGAGAAACCTAACCTAACCTAACCTGATCTAACCTAACCTTCCAGGGTCCACGATCATGAGCGACATGTGGAAGGCGTACGAGGGCATTGATCAACTCGCTGGGTACAACTATTCGCATTACACTGTTAACCAGTGGTGTAGTGCTGTGGGAACGCGTGGGAACGGCGTTCCCTTACTTTTTTTGGTAGACGGAACGGCGTTCCCTCACTATTCAAATAAATCCGAACTTACAAATCTCTAACGTCATGAAATTTTAATTCCCACCCCTAGAAGAAATATGAGAAAGAATCATTAACTGCTTCATTTCTTTTAGCTTCGACTGAGGCAATGCTAGCCTATAAAGATCTGGTGAAACAGTCACCACGGCGTACCAGTTGTTAACTTTTTTTTAGTTAATCATTCCAGTTGTTAGCTATTTTTATTGATCGTACTGGATGTCGTATATCTAATGACACTGGAAATACTGCATCTTCAACCTTGGAATATATCCTAATATCCAGTGCATATGACCTCAAAATATCCCTGAAATTGGTCAGATTTCAAAAGATTTCCCGGGGGGCTTACAGTGCCCCCGGACCCCCAGCTGTATGGGCTCGCCGCGCTCGCCATTGTCCCCCCCCGCATCTGAGTAACACTTTCAAAATGCGTTCCCTCACTTCTTTATTTAGCACTACACCATTGCTGTTAACCACAGCATGAACTTTATCGACCCATCTACCGGAGCTCACAATCAGCAGGTGGAAAGCTTGTGGAATTCATTGAAACAATCGAACAAACTGCGATGCGGAACCAGTGGTGTAGTGCTAAATAAAGAAGTGAGGGAACGCATTTTGAAAGTGTTACTCAGATGCGGGGGGGGGGGACAATGGCGAGCGCGGCGAGCCCATACAGCTGGGGGTCCGGGGGCACTGTAAGCCCCCCGGGAAATCTTTTGAAATCTGACCAATTTCAGGGATATTTTGAGGTCATATGCACTGGATATTAGGATATATTCCAAGGTTGAAGATGCAGTATTTCCAGTGTCATTAGATATACGACATCCAGTACGATCAATAAAAATAGCTAACAACTGGAATGATTAACTAAAAAAAAGTTAACAACTGGTACGCCGTGGTGACTGTTTCACCAGATCTTTATAGGCTAGCATTGCCTCAGTCGAAGCTAAAAGAAATGAAGCAGTTAATGATTCTTTCTCATATTTCTTCTAGGGGTGGGAATTAAAATTTCATGACGTTAGAGATTTGTAAGTTCGGATTTATTTGAATAGTGAGGGAACGCCGTTCCGTCTACCAAAAAAAGTAAGGGAACGCGTTCCCACGCGTTCCCACAGCACTACACCACTGTGCGGAACAGATCGCGACCAACTTGACTCGTACCTGTGTGAATTTGTATGGCGTAAGCGCCACACCAGCTCGGACTTATTCAAAAAGATGTTGGAGTGTATTGCGTCGTTTCAGTAAATGAATTTATTCAATATCCAATAACATTTTTCTTTATCATTTCTCAAGAAAACCGATTGCAGAAACAAAATCAGGGTCATCGACTGCCCTTGTTTGCAATTTCGTAGGAAAATCGAGAGCAGTCCATAAAACATACTAGTCCCGACTAAAGTCCCCACTGTCAATCGTCCTTGACGATTGGTTAGGTTTAGTCGTGTTATTTTCGTTAAAACTAATGAAAATAGTGACTTAACCCAACCAATGGTCACTATATGGGTGTCCATAAATGTTTACCCTGAAAACAGTATGCTCTCATGTTTTAATGACGAATCTTACATCAGTTTGTTTTCTTTTTACAGGTGATCTCGTACACGCATAGAGTTTCTGTGCTGGTGTGTTTCGTCTACCGCATTCGCCGCTAGGAGCGTTGTAGTAGCTGTTCAGTTAGGATGGCGTCTGTGACAGAGAAGGCACAATGTGTTGTGTGGCTTGCAGAAACAAAATCTCCTGTCAGTGTTCAGCGAAGGTTCAGAACAAAGTATGGAAAGAATCCACCTGATGTGAAGTTAATTAAGTCGTGGATGAAAAAATTCTTGGAAACTGGAAACGTGGAAAAGGGAAAGAGCAGTGGTAGACCATCAGTTTCCGATGGGACGGTGGAAAACATTCAAACTGCTTTCACACGGTCACCAAGGAAATCGGTGAGACAAGCTTCATGCCAACTAAAGATACCGAAGTCTACGGTGCACAAGGTGTTACACAAACGTTTGAAGTTACACGCCTACAAGGTACAAATTGTTCAAGAACTGAAGCCTGATGACCGTCCAAAACGTGAACAATTCGCTATTGACATTTTGAACAGCATTGACGAGGATAATGACTTCTTGTTACGTGTCTGCTTTTCAGACGAGGCTACGTTTCATCTTAGTGGTAGAGTCAACAGACACAATGTGCGTATTTGGGGATCGGAAAACCCACGTGCCGTAAGGGAGCATATTCGGGGCAGTCCGAAGATCAATGTCTGGTGTGGACTAATGCATGACCAGATAATTGGTCCTTTCTTCTTCGCTGAGAACACTGTTTCTGCAACTGTGTACCTGGATATGCTCACCAATTACGCCATTCCCCAGCTGCAGGACAGGCAGCCAACTGTCATCTTCCAACAAGATGGGGCACCCCCTCATTAGGCGCATGTTGTTCGTGAAACTCTCGACGCAACATTTCCAAATCGATGGATTGGCAGGGACGGGCCAATCCCATGGCCCCCAAGATCACCAGACATTACCCCGCTGGATTTCTTTCTCTGGGGTCATGTTAAAGATTTGGTTTATGCAACAGTTGTTCCAGATATCAGGACATTGCGAGAACGCATTATGGATGCAATTGCAACAGTTAACCCACAAATGTTGGAAAATGTGTGGCGTGAGTGTGAATACCGTTTAGACATTTTACGTACCACTAGGGGTGCACATGTGGAAGCTTATTAAGTTCATTAACTATGTATCAAAACTTTGTATGTTTATCTACTTATGATTAAAACTGTGTTTGAATACGAGTGTTTATTTAAAAGTTATAGTATGCTTCAATCAGGGTAATCATTTATGGACACCCTATATATATATATATATATATATATACACAAAACCACGAAAATATCATGACTAAACCTAACCAATCGTCAAAGGTGATTGACATTGGGGGCTTATTGAATTATATAAATATATGTTGCTGAAGTTAATTTACAGATTTTTATTTGGGACCCGGAAAGGTAAGGTTGGGTCATTATCAGAACCCCGGAAAGGTAAGGTTGGGTCATTATCAGAACCCAGAAAGGTAAGTAGTACCGAGATTAGCACCAGGTTAACAAAAGGCCTACATCCGATCGAACACGCACTATCGACTGCATCATCCTGGCTATTCTTTATTAGTCGAGATTTAATTGTATCATATTATACTTAGACTACGTTGATGCCAAATGTTTTGAGTAAGGTCGGAAGATATTTAAAATTTATATGGTAAGGTAGGCTAAGGATATTTTGATGATCATATTCATTTACAATTACACTATTATAATACATATTCTTACCTTTCCTGAGGCAGTTATCTAGAAATCAAATAGAATAACAATTTAGTATCAATATTCATGATACGTATTGCATAACTCGGAATCTAAAAATTCAGGACTGACAACTCTGTGCTACTATAGCGTGTGGTCTACAAAGATATTTACACTATAGCGTGCGGTGTACAACATATTTACACTATAGACTGTGGTCTACAATTTTTCTAATACTTTAGAATGTGTACTATAAAAATTTTCTTAGTGATTTAGTATTTTTAGGTATTTAAAATCATTATATTTTGTTATGATACATTAAAACATAATTATGTGCTAAATAATGTATTGAGTAAAACGATATACACTTCGAATATCATTTAAAAATGCCACAAATAAATCGTTTGCATCTTTTCTTAGAACTTTTCAGCAAAAATGATCCAGATGAGATTGAAGAAGCTTGTTGCTGACTCCCCTCATTTTCCTAAGAATGCGTGTTTTAGCGTCCAGCCATGACCGCTCAATCTCTTGGGTATTTGCTCTTGTAACAGGGTCGACATAATTTTCTTGGTGATTGACCGTAAAATGGAGGTAACCAATGGCATTTACATTGTTATAGGCCGGCCATTCATCGGAATGAATAACCGAACCAGATTACCTTCCCGCTCAATGATGGAGATCAAAGTGTTTCTGTCACGCCGTGGCACGTAGAAATACCGACAATCAGATCCTAGCTTGAGACCGAAAACCCAAGGCCCGTTAATTCTAGCTCCATGGTTTTTGTTGTTTTGTATAACTGCGTCACTTTCATCGGACAGAGGAGCTTGGTCGCCATTTAACATTCTCCCACGATTATATTTTCGTCGACCAGTAAATCTAGCTTCGTCAGTTTGGATGGGGTTATCCTCGTTGCCAACCATCTTACCTCTTGCACGATGGGAAACAATGGCTCCACACACTTCTCGGCACATATTATACCAGTCGGTTATGGTATTATAAGACTTTCCTGTTAGAGTAACTACTGTGTTCATCGATATTTCCAATACAAAAAATACCAGTTCTAAAATTTCGCACAAACTCAAATTGCAGTGTAATTTGTTGTTGATGTCCGTATAATAGAAAAATGCGTTGCCTTTCCAAACAGAACGTGAAGTTTGGCACCCTCTACGAGGGCAGCGAAGTACAGGCCGAAATTCTCCACCTCTGTCACGTTTTCTTTTTTTTTGCATGACTCTACCACATCGATGACAAGGCTCTGCTTCTTGTAGTGCGTCCAGAAGATTATGCTCGCGTAAAAATGCCACGGCGGTGTCTTCTGTCAAGATTACTCTTCTGTAGAAATCTTTCACCAACATTGTTAAGGGTAAAATTAGTTCTTAGATTTCAAGATGATAGAAGGTACAAGATGATGTTCTTAACTTGAAGTCCCCAAGGATAAAGTCGTCATTTCAGGTCAGGTCACTTCAGCGCAAACTCTTTTGTAGACTAAAGATATCTTTGTAGACAGCACGCTATAGCAGCACCGACAAATCTCAGTGCTCTGAGAAACATATATGAGAAAATAGATTTTATCGAGGGGTGATGGTCAGAATAAAAATGCATGTAAGAGTTATTATTAGTAGGCTTACGAAAAACTTCAAATTTGAATTGTTTCATGCATCCCTGAATTTTTAGATCCAGAAAAGATAAGCATCCATCATTCTCTTTTTCAACAGCGGACTAAATTGTTGAGCCTACCAAGGAATTCGTCGACATCCAAATTGTGAGGCCAAAGGCATAAAACAATATGTTAAAACATCATCTATGTACCGGTACCAGAAAAGGTTAAATTAACAGCAAATAATTCTAATGCATTATTTAACCATACGTATAGGTGTAATAAGTAGTATTAAGTTATCGTTAAAAACAAAGGGTAATTATTCGTTTCAACACCCAGTCTCTTTTTATGATGAGAACAAAATTTCCTAGTCAAGTTTGAGGTGTTTTGCCCGAATCTGTCATCCGTTTCCTGTGCAAATGCGTAGTTTTCGAGATATCGTCATCTCGAAAACTACGCATTTTGCACAGGAAACGAACGGATGGCAGTTTCGTTCAAACACCTCAAAATTAACCAGAAAAGTTTGTTCCCATCATTTTCACTTAAACTAACAAAAATATCGCGACTTAACCTAACCAATCATCAAGGGTGTACAGTTGACCTAACCGGGCCTTCAGTTGACCTAACCGGGCATTCAGTTGACGACCTAACCGGGCATTCAGTTGACCTAACCGGGCATTCAATTAACCTAACCGGGCATTCAATTGGTATTATTATAGTATTACACCCGTCTAACGTCCAGCAATTATTATACATTCATTAGGTAGATTTTTTAATTCTAAGACACTTTGCTTTTATAGCGTTTCCGTCGCAAATGCTTCGTTTTCGAGATATAAACGTTTTTTTGGTGTGTATCTAGTGCGTGCTCGTACGTTCGTTTGTGTGTTCGTTTGTGTTGACGTCACATGTCTGCCCAATCAGAGCGCTCCATCCATTTCGAATTTGAATTAGTTTGCTACCGGAATGGCTTTGTGTGACGTGTTCGTTCGATTATTACCGCTGTATTGTCGCTTTCTATGAAAATTTAGAAAAAAGTGTTGAGTTTCTGCGTGCTCACGGTGTTCTACCGACAGTAGTGAAGTGTCCACATTGTAAAACGGAGTGTACATATCGTCAAGACCAGAAACTGTGGCGTTGTAGAAAAAGTTACGTTGTGCTTAAAACGAAGAAAAGACGGTACTGTGATTATTCTGTCTTAGATTTTAAAGGTAATTCCTGTTTTTCTTTTAGGATAGGTTAGGTTAGGTTTAGTTAAGTTAGGATAGGTTAGGTTAGGTTGTTAGGTTAGGATAGGTTAGGTCAATTTTGAAGGTGAAATTTGTTTTTCCTATGGTTTTTGATGTGTTTTGAACGAATCTGACCTTCAAAACGGTCGGAAATGACTCGTTTTCTGTGATTTCCCCCAAATTGCCGGCTGGGGGGGGGGATCTCAAAAACGAGTCATTTCCGACGGTTTTGAAGGTCAGATTCGTTCAAAACACATCAAAAACCATAGAAAAAACATAAATTTCACCACCAAAGGGAGACGGGTGTAATACTATAAATTTACCATTCAATTAACCTAACAGGTTAATATTGGTTATTTCACCTAAATATCTTCTGATCTTTTCGTATTAGGCACTCACTGTCACATTTCGGGCAAGTTAAGGATGAGAGAATAACGCCGTAATTGATAAAAACATCCAATCCTGTCTTCATCTAGGGCACATGACGAATCAAGTTCTCAAAGTCAAAATCACACGAATGGCACGTCATAATTCTATCACAAACACCACTAAACTGAATCCAATTAGAAAAAAAAAAAAATAGCCAGAACAAAACCCAACCAACTAATTAAGTCGCAGAGTAGCGAAAAAATAGCCCAATCAGGAAAAATATTTTATGGAAAAAAGTACATTATAGCCAAAATACGAAGTATATTTTATTAAAAAAAGTACATTTGAACAAATTTGCACAACATAAGATATATATTTTCTTAGTCAGTTTTGAATGGCAATTCAATATATTGTACTGTTTTAACCGCGCGTGAAGGGAAGATTCTGGAATGTGCTTTCATCCATTTTAAAAATAATTTCAATAACAGTTCGGGAATGTATAAAATTGATAATATCTTGTTAAAATGTCTTTGGCCTTTTATCAGTGCTCGTTAACCTTGTACTAATCTCTTTATTTTTTGGTTTTAATGTACATAGATATATATATTTTGGTAATCTTTTCTTTCCCCTTCATTCCCTGACGAGGTGTATTGTTGAATACACGAAACACCTTGGAATATTTTTTCTTTTTCTTTGTGGTTTACATCATTCATTCATTTTACGTGTTCAAGTGTGAAATTCATCCAATACAGTCAATACTTAAGTGATATGAACTAAGTAGGAATTTAATAAAATTAGTAAAACAAGTCGTGTAAACTTATTATGTAATTCCAGGTGCTTGAGGAAGAGAGAAGAGAATAGTTCTATCTCGGCACAAGATAGAAATCAGAAGGCTCTTCCAAATGAAGAAACTGTGGAGTCGGGAATCCTGAGCGTCACTTCGTTCTCTCCTAAGATCTTCTTTCTACTCTCTCCCCAAATAAGTTCCTCATTTTAGGAGTCCTAAGAGGAGCAATAGTGGGACCCCGTGAAATACTTGGAAATTTAAAATATAAAGACCGATTCATTTACACACACACACACACACACACACACACACACACACACATATATATATATATATATATATATATATATATATATTTAGTAGAAATCCAATGACAAGGAGAATGTAAATGCCATGAAAAGTCTTCTTTATTGCGCAACGTTTCGAGCAATACGCTCATCTTCAGGCTGTTTAATAACAATGTGAAATTAAAATCAATATTGAATGAAAAACAAACAGAAATTTCTATAACCTATTCGTAAAGACAAATTTTAAAAGACTGAGAAAAGAGGGTTAAGTTCTAAGTTATACAGATTTACATATCAAAATTAAGAAGTTATTTTTAAATACATGTAGTAAATGTGAAATTAATACACTGGAAAAATTACCAATAGTACACTGGAACAATGGAGCTATCTACCTTACACAGCAATATCCGAGGCCGACTAATTTGAGCAGAGGAGACGGGAATGAAGGATGGCGAGGGAGATAGGGGAAGGAGGGATTATAAGGAATTGGGGAAGGAGGGATCATAGCAGATTGAGAGGGACGGACGATGAGTCAACATTCAGACTAGGGGACAATGCTTTAATGAAAAGGGATTCTAAAATTCTTAGTGAGTTGGGACAAGTATTACAACCAAGAATTTTAAAATTGTCTAAAGTGACATCAATTTTGCATTTGATGCTATGTTCACGTATGCTGGAGGCTTCCTTAGTTTTTAAAATTTTACCTGTTCGGCCACTTATTCCCATATGCGAATAAAATCTAGCCCTGAGAGAGCGAACAGTGCTGCCGATGTAATTCCCAAGGAGACACCTAGGGCAGGTAAATAAATATACAACACCGCTACGCAACGAGTCAGGGGTTCGATCCTTCGCTGAGAAAAAGCTACCTAAAGACGTTTTATTAATAAATATGATGCGGAAATCAGTATGATAAAAAAATTTCCTTAACAATTTTGTAAATTTAAGCTTAAATTCCTTATTCAAGGGACCAATCTCCCACTCATCTCAAGCCAATTTTCTATCGACGCTTCGTTGATGATTCGATAGCAGTCTTTGATAATGCGGTACAAGCGCAACAATTCTTTAACTTCCTAAATTCTTTGCACCCCAATATAACGTATACAATGGAAACTGAGCAAAATGGCTCCCTCCCCTTCTTAGATCTTTTAATTTCGAAAAACGGTGATTCTATTACTACATCAGTTTATAGGAAACCCACTTTCACTGGTTTGGGCATGAATTTTTTTAGTTTTACTGATTTTAACTATAAGATGTCTTGTATTAAAACTCTCCTGTTCAGAGGATATAATTTGACCTCTAATTTTACCTTACTTAATGATGAATTTAATAATCTAAGATCATACTTTACTAATAATAGTTTTCCTGTTCAATATGTAGACAAACTAATTAGATCCTTCTTAAATAATGTTTATAGCCCTCAACTTCCATGTATTACAGTGCCGAAGGATATAAAATATTTCTTGGTACCTGAAATGGGTCCCTTGAATAAGGAATTTAAGCTTAAATTTACAAAATTGTTAAGGAAATTTTTTTATCATACTGATTTCCGCATCATATTTATTAATAAAACGTCTTTAGGTAGCTTTTTCTCAGCGAAGGATCGAACCCCTGACTCGTTGCGTAGCGGTGTTGTATATTTATTTACCTGCCCTAGGTGTCTCCTTGGGAATTACATCGGCAGCACTGTTCGCTCTCTCAGGGCTAGATTTTATTCGCATATGGGAATAAGTGGCCGAACAGGTAAAATTTTAAAAACTAAGGAAGCCTCCAGCATACGTGAACATAGCATCAAATGCAAAATTGATGTCACTTTAGACAATTTTAAAATTCTTGGTTGTAATACTTGTCCCAACTCACTAAGAATTTTAGAATCCCTTTTCATTAAAGCATTGTCCCCTAGTCTGAATGTTGACTCATCGTCCGTCCCTCTCAATCTGCTATGATCCCTCCTCCTTCCCCAATTCCTTATAATCCCTCCTTCCCCTATCTCCCTCGCCATCCTTCATTCCCGTCTCCTCTGCTCAAATTAGTCGGCCTCGGATATTGCTGTGTAAGGTAGATAGCTCCATTGTTCCAGTGTACTATTGGTAATTTTTCCAGTGTATTAATTTCACATTTACTACATGTATTTAAAAATAACTTCTTAATTTTGATATGTAAATCTGTATAACTTAGAACTTAACCCTCTTTTCTCAGTCTTTTAAAATTTGTCTTTACGAATAGGTTATAGAAATTTCTGTTTGTTTTTCATTCAATATTGATTTTAATTTCACATTGTTATTAAACAGCCTGAAGATGAGCGTATTGCTCGAAACGTTGCGCAATAAAGAAGACTTTTCATGGCATTTACATTTCTCCTTGTCATTGGATTTCTACTAAATATTAAATTGAAGCTCTGTAGAAGCAACCCGCATAATTATATATATATAATATATATATGGGAATGAACTCAGAATGGTTCCCTGAGGTTTTTTATGATACACACAGACCGTGCATGGAACAAGGAACTCTTCTGGGATAATTAAATCCACTATAGTCCGAATAAGTAATGGTAAATGGCAAATACCATAATTTTTCTTTTTCATGATGCTAGCCCGACGTGGGCAACGGGTCACTCGCAAAGAGGTCCCAAAAATATAGCTTCCCTCACCAGCTATCTGCAAAGCAGACAGGATCCAGCTTTATTCAAATGAAAATTTATTCAATTGCATTTTATAAATAACTAAATATTAATTTTAAAATGAGAACTTGGAAAAGTATCGGTCGATACCGATACTCTAAAAACAGGCCGATACTACCGATACCGATACATCGGTACATTCCTATATATATATATATATATATATATATATATAATATATATATAATACAGTAAACCCCAGGGGCGTAGACAGGATTTTGATTGTGTGGGGGGGGGGGGGGCCAAGTATCATACAGTTCATACTTAAAGCTAAATAGGTTTAAATAATTTGCATGTCTATTTATATTTTCTTGATTATTGTAATGTAATTATTTCTATTTTACTAATAGAATAAATAAAAATAATATTTTAATTTAATTAATCAATTTTATTTGGAATTAAATAAACTTTATTTCATATTAATTTATTTAATTTATCTTATTTTATTAATGGAATGGCCTAAAAATTAGATTCAATTTCAGATTACGCTATATAATAATTTTTTATGAAGTTATTTTAATTATTCAAGGTTTAATGTAATATACCTTATTTTCAAGGAGCATTTTGTCAATTACTCTCTCTCTCTCTCTCTCTCTCTCTCTCTCTCTATATATATTATATATATATATATATATATAAACCCTCGTCCAACGCGGGGGTTAGGTTCCTCGAGAACGGCGCGTTAGGTAAATCTGTGTTGGACAAACTTAATACCTTATGGGATAAATGGGATACGTGAACGCGGCCGCGTAAAGTCTCCCATTAATACTTAGATACGTAGATTTTTTATTCACACATAAATGAATTTCCACACCTATACTGTATATGAAACAAGAACATAATAAAATCATAAACATAATGATATTTACATATGATAAATAAAAATATATTAAATGAAAATAGCACGTATCTTTTCTTCACTCTTTCGGATGGTGCGTGTGGTAGACTCATTCAAGTGATACTCGCGGCCAAGTGATGTTATGCTCATACCACCACGCAACTTATCTAGAATCTTTATTTTTTCGGCTAATGTCGTAACCTTACAACTTTTCTTCTCTTCACTATCACTTTCAGATGTTTTACGTTCTCTGCCATACTGCTGTCCAGGGGTAATAGCAAAACAACGGCAAAATACGACAAAAACAATCCAACACAATTTCACTGAACTTAATGCGGTAGCGGGACTGAGACAAAGGGTGATGCGAGGGGTGACGCGAGAGGGAGGGAGATGCGGGAGTGTCGGAGAGTGTAGGAGAAAACACTAGAGCCCGCATTGGCACGCGCGCTATATATATATATATATATATACACACACACACACGTGAACAGTGAAGTAAAAAAAAAAACGAGGGAGTGGTGAGGCCAGGGCTGGGTACTAGCCAGTAGCATAGCCAGGGGGGGGAAGGTCAGAGGGGTCAGTTGACTCCTCCTTAAGCAAGAGCAATGTATCTCTTTTTTCCCAATTTCTCTCATGTGATGAAAAAAATACCTTCAATTTCGTAGTTTTTATTTTTTTTAAGTTCTTGACAATTTCATATGACACTTTTGATCATACAAAAAACTGTATCCTCATATTTCATGCCCTTCTGCTATCTGTAATATCTGCTCTGAAGGAGATCGTAGAGAGCAGCAATCCAGAATCTGCGTCCAAAGCAACCTGCTTCTTGGCTGCCGTAACGAAATTCGAGTTTATTGTGACGATGCCTTTGTCTGTCGCACTCGAAAGTTCCAACGTCGAGCTCACCGAAGCATTTCGGATGATAAAAGATGCTGAGAGCGCAGTGAGGGAGCAGTATGATATTCAGGTGTTTGAGTCAGCCGTTACACTAGCAGAGAAGCTTGACATAGAGGACTGCACTCGAAGACATGCGTGGAAACAGATCCATAGGGCAAATGCACCAGCACAGACCTAGCGAACACTTTCGCGTCATGTTTCTTTTCCTGGTCGATTACCTCGTGTCTGAGCTTAAGAACAGGTTCAACCACACCAACCCGCTCGTAAAGCGAGGAGGTATCATATTGAACAGGACAAAAGGTATGGTGCTCGACGATGTCCTGACGATAGCCCAGCATTACGAATGTGACCTTCCAAGCCTCATCACCTTAGGAGGGGAACTCCCGACATGGAGGCAAAGGTGGATCGCTGTACCTGGATCTGAACGGTTCAAAAGCGCTCTGGAAGCACTGAGTTATATTTATATTTAATAATAGTGATAATTAATAAGCAAGCATTAAGCACAATTACAGTTACAGAAACAGTCCCTTCTCCGACACTTAGAAAGTTAAAGTACTTCTACACCAAATCATACATACAGTGTGGGGAGCAGAGCTGTTTGTTAGGTCAGCCTCCCCACTTTAACTATTAATTGGTTGTGTTTGAGCATGTATTTGATTTCGTTTTTGTTTGAGGTTCTTGTAGGCAGGTGTAGATCGCATGTTGGGATGGTCTGCTTCTTGTGACTGCTTCACTTTGATCGTACTGTCGCGTTTCTAAACTTTTTCTTCAGTTTATTTTTTACTCTTCTTTCATTTCTATTCTATCTTTAGATAGGTTTGCAAAGGTATTGCATTGAGTCACTTCTTCTTGGAGTGAGTGAAATGGGTGCTCTGGCCTTGATTTTTCATAATTTTTTCAAGTGTGTGTGTGTGGTGTGTGTGTGTGTGTGTGTGTGTGTGTGTGTGTGTGTGTCAGTTTTAATGTTTTTTATTTTTTCAATACTTGTTAAATTATCTAGAAATTAAACTTCAAGAAAAAGAGAGATTTGATTGTATAATTAAGATAATTGCTATAAATAACATTATAAATATTGATTATAAATAATTATTGATGGTGGTTGATTGATGGTTGTCGATTTTTCGCATCTAATGTTCGCAACAACACAAACGACAAGAGATGGTTGGTGAATCTCCTGTTTGGCCTTCCCCAGGTAACAATTCTTTCCCCATCTCCCTGTCACTTATTTCTTCACGACCTAACCCCCAACCCCATACAAACACGCTTGTTATATCCTACGCCAATGATCTCACCATCGCAACACAGTTTTAAAATTACGAAATGAACCAAAATGAGAGCATAGAATTACCCAATTAAATGAACCCAATTGAAATACAAATAAATGCACGTCAATGAAAAGAATATAAGTTACGGATAAGTAAGGAAGCTTACTGTGGCGAGTTATCACACCGTTTTTGCAGTTTGAACCCAAACCTAATTTAAAAAAAAAATGAAAAATTGAAGTAAGAGTGTCGAGTCGTTAGAAAGAAAATAAGGGGTAGGCCCTATGTCAGAGCTTTCCAAACTGGTGTGTCACGACACATTAGTGTTTTTTGTATTTTGAAAATTTTGATTTTCCTATCAACAAAATCGGCTACAAGATAAACCACCTACTGAAAAATTATCTGATATTTGATATTTGATAACAAAAATTAATTAATGTGTCGTGAAAATTGTTATGCTTAAATAGTTTCTCGCCAACGTTAAAAGTTTGGAAAGCTCTGCCCTATGTGTTTACATAAATACATGTATCGTCCAAGGTGCATTATGGGAGTAGTAGTAGTAGTAGTATACCCTGCAGTAGCGACCTCCACAATATATATATTTTACCCACTTCTGAAAAAATAGCTCTCTGAATACATGACATATTGCTGAAAGTTGTAAGAATATAGTTTTTTAAATCTAGAAATTGTGAATGATATTTTTACTGCTTATCGATTTTTTGTCTTATTACGTTTCAGAAAGGGCCTAAAGCATGTGCTCATATTGCTTAAGGGTTTAGGCGACACTGCCAACAATGTATATATACCTATACAGTATACTGTGGGATAACTGAACCTACACCATTAAGTAGTAAAGCAGTTTAATTTTTTTTGCAGGCAATTAAGTCTTTTTAATCTATTCCTAAGTTAGTCTAGAGATGAATAACATTTGCCAATTAAAATAAATAACTAATGATAATATTGTTATGGTGTTAAAGATAAATTCTGTGAGGAATAAACCATATCAGGTATTTAAGCAATAGTAGTGAACATGTTAAAAGTAAGGGGTTGAACTGCTTTCATACAAATGCACATTATTTTCATTTTATATGTAAATGATTTAGAGAAGGGAGTAGGTAGTAACGTTTCTAAATTTACAGATGATACAAAAGTAGTTTCTCCAGTTACAAATATAGAAAACTCTTATAAACTGCAAAAATATCATAATAGATTTGGAGGAGAAGATTGTAGACACGAATTGCCCAGGGAAGTACTCTGGGGAGGATGTTAGGCAAGAGACGGAGTGGTGGAACTCCCGTTTCTCCTGTCAATGTCGTCCTTAGATCTTTTTCCGTGTCTCATCTATCCTGTGAGCAGTCCAGTATGCTCGCAAACGCACACTTTTCCATGAATTCTTCACTACACATCCATGCATTTTGCACACTATACAATCTTTTCGAAATTTCTATTAAAAAAAAAAAGGAATATGGCATCATTGAGCCTTGGAGACCTTATTTTTAGTCTCTTCCCCTCCTTATTACATAAAAAAAAACATTGGTTGCTAGTGGTAGTAAATGGCAGATGGAATTCAATGTTCGAAAATGTAAAGTCAAACAAAAATAAAACATTTTTATTGAGGATCATTCACAACCTATAGCCACTTCACGTAACATACAAGTACAATCTTTTGGTACACTGAACTGAATACAAAAGTGAGGCCAACATAGCCACTTAAACTGACATACAGGGTGGGGCACGGGAATCAAGTGTTTTTTGAATAGCTAGTAATCGGCCATTAGGAATGGGAGGGGCGTGCGGTAGGTAGCATTCCATTCCTGGGTTCATAGCATTTAACTTTAACTAACACTCACCTTTATCTTTCAGGTGCCATCATGGAGCAGTGGACGTTAGAACACCGCATGTTCGCGTATGATCATTTTGTTAGGAGTGGCGAGTCAGTGACAGCAGTTCAGCGTGCGTTTCGCCGCAGATTCAACATTCATCGAAATGACTCTGTTCCCGCTCGTGACACAATCTTACGTTGGGTTAACAATCTTCGAACAGGAGGCTCAATAATGAAAACAAAACCGAAGGGGCCGCAACGCACTGTGCGTACTCCAGAGAACGTTGAAAGGGTCAGACAAGCGATGTTGCAAAGCCCAGGCCGCTCTGCTCGGAGACATTCAGCTGCACTCGGAATCAGCAATCGTACTGTTAGACGGATTTTGCATGAAGAATTACATTTTCACCCATACAAGTTAGCGATGGTGCAGGAATTGAATGTAAACGATTGCCCCCAACGACTGAATTTTGCACAGGAAATGCTTGCACTTTATGAGCAGAATGAAAACATGATGGTGGTAATGAGTGATGAAGCCCATTTCCACCTTAATGGGGCCGTCAACAATCAAAACTGTCGGTATTGGGCTGCTGAAAATCCGCGACAACTCCATGAAAAACCGCTGCATAGCCCTAAGGTTACAGTTTGGTGCGCGGTGGGAAAGTTTGGCGTCATCGGTCCCTATTTCTTCGAACAAAATGGGTTACCGTTACCATAACATCTGGGCGTTACATTGAGATGGTGAACACCTTTTTCATCCCTGAGTTACGAAGAAGGCGTATTGCTCGTCGACATTTGTGGTTTCAGCAAGATGGGGCCACGCCACACACCGCCAGAGCGTCAATGGCTGTTCTTCGCCCCCTGTTTCCCAACCATCTCATTTCGAGATTTGGTGACATTGCATGGCCCCCTCGGTCCCCTGACTTGTCCACATGTGACTTCTTTCTATGGGGGTACCTCAAGTCACGTGTCTACGAGGACAAGCCCCGTACATTAGATGCATTGAAGGAAGCGATCCGTCAACAAATCATCCAAATCAACAGAGACCTGCTGCGAAGAGTGGAGGCCAATTTTCGTAATCGCCTTCAACAATGCGTCGACGGCCAAGGACATCATATGCCAGATATAATTTTCGGTACATGATTATTATGACATGAAATGCTATGTTCTTACGAATGTTGTTCTACCAATATATTTTCTTTACAAAAATAAATATCATTTTCCTGATTATTCCAAAAACACTTTGTTCCCGTGCCCCACCCTATATAAGTACAGAAGTATGTCCAGCATAGCCACTTAACCTAACATACAAATACAATCTTTGTTACATTACAAATATAATCTATTTTAAACTAACAGTTGTTTGAACCAAGCCTACCATATCGGTGAAAGGTATCTCACATTAGAGCTGTTTTGGTTCCGAGTAATGAAATTATATACATTGTTTCAGATTAACATTTGGCTAGTACGCAGGTTACGTATAGTAAACAAAACTGACACTGCGCCATTTTGGTTCCCTACATAGCATATGGAAAATATTATTGTGAGCAAGAGATAGTTTATTCATAGCAATCTTTGTATAGTTCAACCACAGATGGGATGTATACAATGCAATGCAGTAAGTTCTAAAAATATAAGTTTTGACTGATTTTTAACACGTACCAAATTTCCTTACTAGCATGTTACCGTATACATACAGCTTTTTACGTTGCCTCTCAATATCAAGTTCATCTCGTAGGCCCAATGTTCCCTCTAAGGTGTGCGCGTGTGCGCGCGCACACGCGTTGTGAAACCCGCGCACACAGCAAAATAAAATGCGCACAGGCTCAAGTGTATCATGAGTCACGACAGTAAATGAAATAATTTTAAAAATATACCGTCACACAAGGTCTGACCATTTGCATCAACATACCCTATAGTCGCTCTTTTAAGTATTAACCCCTTCCGCCCAACTTCGCCGACGTCCGCGTAATTACGCAATACAATACGGATTTTTTTACTCTATGTATTTGCATTTTTTTCTTTTATACATTAACGCATTGAATATAAACCTTCTCTTTCTTATTTTTGTATAAAAACGAATAGTAATTATCTCATAATTCATAAAAAATAAAATTATTTTTTATTTTATTCCTATTTTGTGAATGGATAAAATCATGTATTAATCTTGATAGTCTATTTTAAATTGCTAAATGCTAAAAATTGTTTTGAGAAATGATAACTAAAATAGTCATTTTCAATTAATGTTATTTTTATTTTATTTATTTATTTTGTTGAATTTTATTTTACTCTTTTTTATTTTATTCATATTTTAAGAATGGATAAAATGTTTTCTTTTTTTAGAATATATAATATTGTAAACAGTTTTTTAATATCCATTTAATAGTACCGTAATCATCAAGCTATCACTTTATGGAAATAATATTTATTAAGTATTTAATATTTATATATATTTCATTTTGAAGATAATAGCGCTCAGAAAAGTTTGCACAATTTTTCACAATGAATCTAAATGTATGCACAACGAAAAGTTCTTGCGCACACGGACTAAAACAAATTAGAGGGAACATTGCTCGTAGCTCGTGAGTAATTACATGACCTAAGTATTTACATGCGTCTTTGACAGGTATTGTCTGACCTTCCTTTCAAAAGACCCACATGATACATGTTTCAATAGATTATGCCTAAAACTCGGAATACAGCTCTGCCCCATTATAGGTGATGTAATTTTTTATACCATAGTGTTCACATACCTGTAATAGTACTCTCAGCCCATGGGAGAGGATGACTGAAGAATAAGGTCATCAGCAACATTAAATAATTAATTTTTTCCTTTCCAATGACACATCCAATACGTGCAGTTTATAGTTCATTGGTAAGGTTATCCATTAGGGTGACAACTTCTTATTGGGATAAAATTTGAAATTCAAAAACATTTGCCGGCCATTTGTCCAATGCTGCCACCCTATGAGGAAACACCGTAGACGAAATCTCATGGAATTCGGAAAGCATTTAGGGGTGCCTCGAGTCACATGAATGAAACTGTCGCGCGGAAGAAATTTCAAGAATGAACGAGTTTCGACAAGGCTTCAAAAACAAAAATGTTTCGAGAATGCAAGTGTATTATATAATTTAATAGAATTGTTTCCTTTATTTCATACTATAGATTATGCAAATCGATTAATTTATTTCATTAAATTAAAATTTTCATAAATAAATCGTTAAATAATATGATGTGTATCAATCTTTGGATGATCAGCTTTTGGTGCTTCAAGTTCATTTTGCATACGACTGCCTGACTGAAAACTAGCCATTTTCGTAACCGGAGTTGATACCGAGAAGCTCTTGGGTGTACCTAAGCTGACATCAGGAACGGGTGAGGTCATCGCCTCGGTGGTACATGCTGCGCTCAAAGAATGGAATGTGTCAGAAAAGGTATCAGCTATGAGCTTCGACACTACAGCTTCAAATACTGGTTACTTGTCTGGGGCATGCGTAATTTTGGAGCAGAAACTCGGCCGCCGACTCTTATACCTTGCATGTCGCCATCACATCCTAGAACTTGACGTTGAGAAGGCGTACATGGAATGCATGGGACCATCATCTGGTCCAGATATCCTCCTATTCTCCCGCTTCAAAGAGACGTGGAATACAATTTGCCAAGATAAGTACAAGACCCTGTCAGACCTTCCATCGAGTCTGAATGAGAATCGAGAAGAACTGATCGCTTGCTGGAATCTATATCTGACAAAACATCAGCCGAGGGATGATTACCGTGAATTCTTGGAGTTGTCGATTACAATCCTTGGAGGTAATTTACCTAACTTTAGGTTTCGGCGACCTGGAGCACTTCACCGAGCACGTTGGATGGCAAAAGTAATTTATTCATTAAAAATCCTGCTGCTTTCCCATCAGTTCAGACTTACAACTCGTGAAATGTCTGGCTTAAAACGATTTGTATTTTTTGCCCTGGAGTTATATGTCAGCGCGTGGTTCACGGCCAGCAGTCCTTCATCTGCTCCCGCGAACGATTTGAAGCTTCTTCAAGACCTAGCAAAGTACCACGATGAAAAGATCTCAGCATCCTGCCTTAGTGTCCTCGGTCGTCACTTATGGTACCTCAGCGAGTACTTGATTGGTCTCGCACTCTTTGATAAAGGTATCAATGCAACGACGAAAAAGAATATCGCTCGATCAATCCTCGAAAAAGAAGCTGCTGAAGATCCTCCAAAGCGAGCCCCAATACCTGCTGTTTCTTCCATTTCAACAAAGCAGCTCTCGGACTTTGCCTCGAAAGGATCAAAGCTTCTCTTTGAACTTCTAAAAATTAATGATGGTTTCTTGTCCAAGGAACCAGAGACCTGGCCGGACGACGAAGATTTCAAGACTGGTTTGACTATAGTTGAAGGACTAAAAGTCGTCAATGACATGGCAGAGAGGGGAATTGCCTTGATCCAGGCCTTCAATACAAAGATTACGAAGAATGAAGAACAGCGCCAACATCTCTTGCAGGTTGTTGAGGATCATAGGAAGTCTCAGCCTGGTACATTGAAAAAGGGGTATGGCTTGAGGAAAAGCAAGAATTAATGGGTGGTCTACAATTGAATGAAAGACACCCTGGAATATATTTAGTAAATATATTATTTACTTATTACGATTGGAGTACGCCTGCACTTAAACCTTATGAACTAAAACTAACGTTTATTTACATTAATTAAAAAAAATATTAATTTATTTTTACTAGGTAATGAATAATTAATTTTTGTTATAAGGAGAATTATTTACCTCACTTGAGACACCCTTAAATATTATCTGAATGACCTAATATTTACAGTACATTGTTTTCTCATGTAGTAGCAGCATTGAACAAATGGCCAATAAAAAACTCCAACTTTCGATTTTTATTGTCACCCTATTATCCATGTATCATATATACAGAGAAGATAGGGTGATAATATACCCCTTGATACAGTGCTTTTCCATCTTATAAATATGGTCTGCTTTGTATACCAAAATACAAGTATAGCCTACTAAATATATATTTAGGTATCTCCCGACATAAGAGTTTCTTGAAAAGTTTGTGATGGTTAAGTCTATCAAATGCTTTTGATGCATCCAAAAAACAGGAATATACATTGTAACTTGATATCTTGCACTTTCGGACGGCTTTCTTTAGCACACACGTCAGTAGGATGTTTCACTCTAAAGCCAAACTGATTGTCATAAGTCTGCAAGTTTGTAGCACCTTAGAAAGTATACTGGCAAGCGCTATTGGCCTATAATTATTCTTATCACAGATACTAGCACCCTTATTTTTAAGAATTGGCATTCCACATTTAGGCATATATTTGGCCTCTCTCCCCTGAGACAAGTAAATAGGGTTTTATAATATTTTTTCCACAGTTCTGCAATGTTTTTTTGCCCCCATGTACAGTCTAGGGTGGATCGATTTTACATTTTTTTCGATTTCCATATTCTAATAGAGCCAAAAACTTGCGCATGCATGAGAAAATAGCCTCTGCAAAATCTTAGCTTAATAGGTAATCATCTTCTGCCCCCGGCAGAACGATGAAAATCATATTTTAGTAGTCAAAAACGTATTTTTCTTATAATTTTTAAAATATTTCAATATGCATCAAAATTATGCGTGTGTGTTATTTCATGCCTAAGCAACGATATAAATCCTAAGGGAAATATATAAATGCATTATTTAAGACAAAGAGCCGATCTGAAAATATGTATATAAATTACCTATTTTTTCAACATTTGAAGTTGTTGCCGGGGGCAAAAGATATTAACGTAGGACAACGCGCTTGGAAAAACGATCATATGAGGTCTTTTTCATCGACTTCATAGTTATTAGGAATAATTTTGATGCATATTGAAAATATTTTAAAAATTATAAGAAAAATACGTTTTTGACTACTAAAATATGATTTTCATCGCTCTGCCGGGGGCAGAAGATGATTACCTATTAAGCTAAGATTTTGCAGAGGCTATTTTCTCATGCATGCGCAAGTTTTTGGCTCTATTAGAATATGGAAATCGAAAAAAATGTAAAATCGATCCACCCTAAATTTGTACACCCTTTATTACATTTGGCAAAGTCAGATTAATATTGTTAATTTTATTAAACTCCTTCCAGAATTCACTACTGGAATTTCTGACTGGAGATGCTCTTCGAAGATTTTCTCTATTTTTCCTTATAAATCTAAGAGCACCGTTGAATCTAGCACAAGTTTTAGTTTTCAGTTGGAAGAGTTCCCCCTTCCTAGGTTTCCCCATAGCCAGTGTTGGGCGCATTACTTTTTTTAAATAACGGCGTTTCCTTTACTTCTATAGTAGGCCTAGTATTTGCCGATTGAGGTACCGGTTATTAACGTTAAGTTAGCACTATAATAATGATAATGATTAATCGCTTGAGAAAAATTGAATGTAAAATGACTAGGCTGGAGTTACCAATTTACAATGTTCTACGGTTAACCGGTTTAATGTGGCTAAGAAATAGGCTTACTATAGTTACTGAATGAAATGATACGAATAATTCGAGGTCACCAGTTTGGATTACACCCAAGCAAACAATATTAATAACGTTAGAAAAATTACTTTGTGGTTTTGTGTTTAATTAAGAAAATAAATCGGTTATTTGTTCACAGCGATTAACAATGCAATGACGGTAGTTATAGCGATTAACAATTATATAAGGGCATATATATTATGCTAAAGATGACTGAGGCTTAGCAAATAAGGAAATGGTTATACAGCTTAATTGTTAAGCAATATTATATAGGCTGATGAGTGGTGCACAAATGGAAACGCAGCATGAAATATGAAGCTTATTGATAACAGAAATTATGCACGTGCGTTTGGTGCACTGAATGAATTACGTAATACACTGATTTAGGTAGGCTAGAGAGTTACGCATAAATGGAACGTAGAATAGATGCTGCAGCCTATTAATGATAGAAAGAATGGACGTACTGTATGTTTAGTACACTATAAGTGGATTAGGCCGTCAATAATGAAATGCTTAAAAGGATCACGTAAACAAACGGATGCAAAATAAAATGAATTACATGAAAGAATACAATAACACGGTGATACACAATTACGGTATTGGAATGACAATTGGAATAGGCCTACTGCAATTCTAACGAGAAAGTTAGTTTGAACGGTAGTGAAGCGTATTGAAAGCTTGTTGAACGGGCGCCGATCGACTCGAGGTGAAGGATGAGTTAAACCAGGGTCAGAAGGATGTCGCCTTAAGTGTTGATTCGCTTCGTGTAGTGTTGAGACGTTGCTTGAAGGACTGAGGCCGGCTGAAGTCGAACGGCGCTGGGTTTCGAAGGATTGCTTCCGCAAGCGGTCTGTAGATGGCCTTACTTGATGATAGACCGAAGCCTTGAAGAAACAGCAGGCCGCTCCCCGGCGAAGGCCGGAGAGCGGGTGGCTTGACGAGTGTTGCTGCTGACGAAGGCTGAGAGTGAGACGTGACGACCAAGACGAGAAGTGAAGAATGCGGAGAGAAGAAGTGAATGAGAAAGGGTTTAAGTGAACTCTCGCGGGTCTTTCTGGGAAGCCACAAGCGTCCTATTGTTGCTAAGACGCTAGCATTCGCGGACCTTTTGGGAAAAGACAAGCGTCCTTATTGTTTCTGATTCCTTGAACACCACGTGTGTCTTTCGCTTCCATATGATTCTAAGGTGTCTACGCACCGCGTGGAAGAAGGAATTTATTTGTCTATTTCTTGTCTGTTCGCTACAAGTAGACTGTTTCTCTGTTTCTTTGTCTGTTCACTACACTTGCAATGGAAAGTAACGTCATTACCGCTACAGTTACTTCTATAGAAAAGCAATGCGTTACAGTTACCGTTCCGTTACCGTTACTTTTATAATAAACTAGAAAATATACTGTAGTATTTCGCAATACAGTATAAGAATATGATATATGTACATCGCAATTATAAAAGAAGTTCTGAATATCGAGCAAATATTTAATTAAGGTCATATATATAATACAATGAAACAATACCTGATTTTTGACTTGTACTTAAATAATAAACATTACAATTTAACAATTTTACCATTTGAAATAATATTAATAGCGATCAATAGATCTTAAGTAAAAAACTAAAAATGTGAAATAAAATTACTCTTTGCGCTTAGTATTACAAAAACGAAAATAATTGAAGAGAATACACTAAAATAAATCGTGAATAAAAAATTACAAAATGCCTAAAAGATTAATGGATTATTCATATTAGAAAAAAATAGAAATCTTTAAAGAAAGTAACGAATAATGACTGAAAATGGAATGAAAAATGACGGGGTTACTCCCAACACTGCCCATAGGAACTCATTCCACAAATTCATTTTTAGCTACATCATATAAATCAGCAAGGTATTCTGACCACCATTATTCTTGACATTTATTTTCCTAATTTTTTATTCTTAAAGCTACTTTCACTCGTAGCCTTAATGGCAGTTAGAAGCTCACAGTAATACTTATTTAAGAGATCCGTATGTTTTACATCATTACAGGAGGGATTCCTACAAGTCAAATCTTCCGCAGGAATCCTCACAAGCCTTAGCATTGCATCAGTCTGCATTGTATAGTAATCTACCTCAGAGTGGCTAAGATTTGACCAATTAACATTTATAATAATCAGCATTATGATAATCATTGTCTAAGTCAGGTGCTACCATACAATCAACTCCTACTACATATGGGATGTGATCAGATTCAAATACATCATAAAGTATCGACATTGATTATACTATAATGATTATACTATCACATTGATTATACTATAACATGATGATGGGAATCTATACAGTAGTCTAGCCACGAGTAAGTCCCCCAGCCATCACTAACATATGTAAATGAGTTAATGTTAAACGGAGACTCCTAAATTCTAAGTGTTCTTTCCGGCTAACATAAATCACATAAAAGAGTTAAGTATAAAACCAAAATTATATAAATTCTTTTGCTAATATTATTAGACTAGGACTCTGCAACTTTATCTTTCCACGTGAGATTTATAAACATTGCATTCTCTCAACGGACTGAGGGAGGGAACGCCATTGACCGAAGGCAAACATTCTCGTAACATGCAGTCAGATGATCTTGTGTTAATCTCTTGAAAAGAAGAAACTTGGAAGTCAGCAATATAAACTTCAATGTTGGTGCAACGAAGCGATATACTGAGTTAACCTAAGAGAAGGGATGGTGTAAGTAACAGCCATCTTCCGACACATTTTTCTTGTCACCTTTGCAATAGATAAGTCTATTGTCTGAGTTCACTGGTTGGTATTAATCGCTTGATTAGTAATCTCTTCACCACTATAATGTTTTTCACATTACTAGTTACTAAACTAGGCCCAACCTCGGACATGCACGTCAATGAAAATAAGTAACGGATAAGGAAGGAAGCTTACTTTGGCGAGTTGTCACAGCGTTTTTACAATTAGAACCCAAAACCAATTTAAAAAAAAAAATTAAATTTGAATTAAGAGTGTGTAGTAGTTTGAACGAAAATTAGGGGTGTGTGTATCGTTCAAAATATATTATTGAAGGAGTAGCGTACCCTACACTAGCAACTTCCGCAATATATTTTACCCAATTCTGAAAAAATAGCTATCTGAATACATGACAAATTGCTGAACTTGTAATATATTTTTTTAACTGCTTCTTTGATTTTTGTCATTAATTTTTCAGAAAGGGTCTATTTATACGAAGTGCCTAAAGCATGTGATTTTAGTGCGTAAGGTTAAAGCGGCCGTGCCAACAATATTATTATAATATATATATATATATTATAATATATATATATATATATATACAGGGCGTCCCAAAAAAATGTATACACACTTTAAATAATTATAAAGGCAGTGTTTATTAAAATACATTTCATTTTCAAAATGTAATAGAATCTACAGACATTATTTAATTGTTTTGTCAACGCCTGTTTTCAAACTGACGTCCGTTCTGGTCCAGGCACTGCTGATAACGCGAAGCAATGGAATCGCAAACATCACGAAACATTTCGTTTGGTATTTGTGTGCATTCTCGTTCAATGGCTGCTCTCAATTCAGCGACTGTTGCAGGTTTTATAGCGTAGACTTTGTCTTTTAAGTATCCCCATAACAAAAAGTCTAGTGGTGTGAGGTCTGGTGAACGCGGAGGGTATTCTACGAAACCCCTTCGTCCAATCCACATCCACATCGTGCCAAGTACCACTCGCAATACTCCACTCTTCGGTCCGGATCATCATCTTCATTAATAGCATGGACTAATCTTGGAATGTAACTTTTCCATTGACAGCGCTTCAAAATGCGTTGGACAGACGATTCTGAAATTCCTACCTCACGACTCGCTTGCCGCACAGATTTTCTTGGACTTTGGTGATACGTTTCCAGTACTCTTTCTTGCTTTGTGGGGCTTGTCGATGTCCGTGGTCTTCCGGAACGCTTCTTGTGGACATTCTGAACAGTTCCATCGGCTTCAAACTTATCTCTAATTCGAGTGATGGTAAGTCGCGTTGGTGGATCTGTTTGAAACTCCCTCCTAAACTGTCTTTGCACTTCAACTGCGTTTTCACACTTCCAGTAGCATTTTAGAATGAATTTCCTTTGTTCAAAGCTTAGTCTGACTGCCATTATTAATTCTAATGGGTTTAACTTGGAAAGAAAGAAACATCAATTGAGCTATCAGCTGTTAAAGTGTGTATACATTTTTTTGGGACGCCCTGTATATATATATATATATATATATATATATATATATATATATATATATATATATATATAATATATATATATATACACTGTGAGATAATTGAACCTACACCATTATTAGGTAAGTAAAACAGTTTAATTTCTTTTGCTGGCAATTAAGTGTATTTAGTATATGCCGAGTAGGGATGTTCAAAATTAGGAAGTGTTTTTGAAGAATGTAGCATACTGTGTTTTTTCCCATTATTTGGTTGAAGTGAAGTCTTTTATATCATTTTCATCAAAATCAAAATTAGCTTAGTGGTCGCTCAGAGAGGTTAAAGATAGCATACTTGTCATTTTAGTAAAATGCTAACTTTGTAACTAATGGAGATTACCCTCTCAACCTGCCACTCGTTTTGATCCTCTGGTCGAGAAAATGCGATTGGAAGCAATTTTGATGTCGATATGAGTTAGTTTTCAAGATATTTACCACAAAAATAGGTTGTTGTTAATGTTTTCATGTATATTTGTAGTAATTTTTTCATCCTCGTGTTAAAACCATTAAAAATAACGGGGGAGGAAGATAAAAAAATACCCACTGTGCACCCAGCCCTGTCTGTCCTGAAGAACAGGCTCCGGCATTTGCATTTTATTATGTTCCCGGCACCCACTCTTTATCGATAAACAAATTTCCAAATTAGTGTCTACAATTCTATAGTAGTTTTTTCTTGGAGAAATCAGGATACTTGTTTCGGTGCTGCTCGACAGCCTATTGTAATCGTTGCCGTTCCGTATGGTTGTCAGTTATTATTGTGGCATACTGTGTATTCAGCTTGACACCCCTTTCAGCGGCATCGTTTACCACCTTCAAAGTTCTCACGAAATTCATTGCGACCTGATAATCCACATCTTGTGGCAAACGGGTTTCTGTAGCCATTCATCGCTCACATCCACGCAGCTGAACAAGAAATGAGAATCGGGACCCACATAGTCCGGTATCTCGCTTTCTGCTGTGACACTGATGGTTGTGAAAGTTGTCCTCCCGATCCTGAAGCTATCTGGTTTCTCAGTTTCAGTCAGCTTCAACGCTATTGCCTGCTTCAGTTCGTCTGTGGCTGCGGGATGGTGACTGAACATAGAGAAGACTATGACTTCCTCCGTCACGTACCACTTGTGACGAAAGAATTTCTCAAGAGCGGTAAACCACAGGTCATTGATTGTTGCGTCCTCTACCCTGCTTGGTTTCATCCAGTATGGCGTGTAAAACAACTGAGTGAAAGTATTCAGTCTTCTCAGCTTCGTCAAGAGCCTCTCATCATAGTGTAACTGCTCTTCCCACTTGAGTATCTTCTGGGCGTAGAGAACTCTACCCATCCAACGGGCGTGGTGCGTTGGACCAGGTTTGCTCTTATGGTGAGCTCGAGGAGGCACCTCCCTTAGGAGGATCAGTAGTGCATTCTCTGCACGTTCACTTTAGTCGTCCCCAGGCAACTTCTCTCTCGTTGTAAGCACTTCAATCAGGTCTTTCTTTGCCTCTTCTGCTCGGAAGCCACGGGTCCGAGAGTTGAAGTGTTTGATGCGGTAGATTAGTATGTATGGAGTGCCATGCAGACTTAAACTGATGGAATATGGTGTTTTCAGGAGCGCTGGTCTTTTCGAACAAGGTCACCACACACTACCAAGAACAAGTTCCAAAACATGGTGCTTGCAGCCCAGGTAGAACACTTTCTTCTCAGTGAGTTCCTCGATGTATTTAGCGGCTCCACTCTTCCAGCCACCGTTAGTCGCGGTTGCAGCAAAAACGGGGTTTCACTTTCTCTTTGACCTCCCACATTTCTAGCATCTCTACAGTTGCTTCCACCAATAAGATTACCCTTTGAAAAATTGGGAGTGGGACTTGAGACAAGTATAAAAAGTGCTTCGTGGGCATCACCGTACCTGTCCTTAGTCAACTTACCGACCTAATGTATTGTAACGAACCAGTGTTGGGCACTAAAGCGTTAATCCGATAACAGTTAATTAACGAAGTTAACTTTTTTTAACGGACTATTAACGGAAGTTAATTTCCATTTATCGTTATCGGACCAGTTAACTTCCGATAACTCGATATTTAGTCTGTTAAAGTCCGTTAACACGTTAACTGCGAGTTCACGGAAGATCACCGCTCCGCGAATGAATTCAAACCGCCATAACTTCAGTTCCCGCCATAATAATTCTCTGGTAAATTAAAATTTAGTTAATGGTTAGTGGTTACAAGGGTTTCAAAACATGTAATCAGAACATTTTTTATTAAAAATAAAAAAAAAGTTATTAAGCAAAAAAGTTGCAAAACTTGATAAAAATACAGTTAAATACCTATTTATTGTTGGATTTTGCATAAATAAACATTTTCTATGGGTTTTAAAGCTTTTTTCCTTGATTTTTTTAAATGTTAGTAAAGAAATAGTTATCGTTAACGGATTATCGTTAACTTCCGTTAACTTTGTAGTTAAATTATCGGATTATCGTTATCGGAGTTAAAAATTGGGGTTAACGGATTATCGTTATCGAAGTTAACTTTTTGGTTAACGGTGCCCACCACTGTAACGAACTCAGGAGGGTTGTGTCGAACTGAATCCAGAATTTCTAGCGAAATATAACTGTCGGTTTGCCATGCGCTCGTGGTGCGTAGTGCATCGGGACAAGCTGAAGTTGGACAAGCTGAGGCCACAATCCTTTAGAACTGTAGCTACTGTCATAGTTGCCTCATTATCACTCATTTTGATCCTATCAAATATCAATGTGAGCTCGGGGTCCTGCATGATAGGTTTTGGCGCTTTCAGTACCATGAATTACGGCCTTATTGATGATCCTGGTGAGAAATCGGTCGTCTGAGGCTCTCCGTGGTCCTCTGTCTCACTGTCATCTGACAGAGCGACGATATTCTCATTTTCTGGGGCTGCTAAAGCACCACTCTTCGCTGATGCAGTTCGCATTGCTGCATTCTGTTTCTGTAGCCCCCTCAATGTCTGAAGCTTTTTCTTATCAGCGAAAGTTTTATTGTTGCCACTAAATGTGGCTTCTCGTCCATCGCGCTGGTCCAGATAAAAGCTTACTTCTTCCTTTTTATTATCACTCGTGAGGAGCCTATTCATTAAGTCTTCCTCGATAGCGTCAGAGGCTCCAATATCCCAGAGGTTATTGAGTTTATGTGCAAAGGTGGCTCGTTTATTTTCTGGGTTACTCTCTTTTCTTGTTCTTGTCCAACAGCCTCCATTCACGCTACAAAGTTTGAAGCTTCGCTACGCAGTTGTTCGGCCGATAGGTCTTTATGCGTTCCATGTTCTAGATGGTCAATACATTGTCCACAGTTATTTTAAATGCTTCGTTCCTGTTCAATATTAGGCTTTGATTTACATGGAAGAAAAACTGGAGCACTTGTCGTGCTGTAGGCAACCTTGCGTCACATATAGAGGAGGACGACTGACCTACAAGGAAATGATTTGTTTCTTTCCTTAGAACGGTTACAGATGGTGAGACCGGCATTTTTACGAGGAAGTTCTTGAGGCGTCTGAAGTCTTTTACCACAACGGGTTGTCACTGGTTTAGGATCCACCTACTTGAGGAAGTTGCGCCGGACGTAGATCGTTAGAGGTATTATATTACATGTCCAGTTGACATATGGTATCTACACACAAAAGAAATTGACCAGTATCATATCATTTCATTCCAATTGTGCACAGAGACTTACACCAAATGAAATTAAATTTTTGAACACAGAAATCACAACGGACGTATTCTGAATCACTACAAAACTGCGTAACTCTATGACAACTGAAAACTTTCATGTCAAATATCTTGAAAACTAACTCATATCGACATGAAAATTGCTTCCTATCGAATCAAAACGAGGGGCAGGTTGATAGGGTTATCTCCATTAGTTACAAAGTTAGCATTTTATCGTAAATAACTGAAGCATGCTATCTTTAAGCTCTTTGAGCGACCCCTAGGTTAATTTCGATTTTGATGAAAATGGTACCAAATAATGGGTAAAAACACAGTATGCTACATTTTCCAAACATTTTATAATTTTGAACATCCCTAATTGCCTAGTTTAGTCTGGAGATGAATAACAAAAGGTGAATAACAATATGGTAAGGGTGTTAAAGATAAATTATGGGAGGAACAGCCATATCAGATATTTATCCAAAGGTAGTGAATGAGTTAAAAGAGGGATTCAAGTGTTTCCATACAAATGCACAGAATGTTAGGAATACGAAAAATGAATTATGTAGTTATATAATTATTGAAAATCTGAATGTAGTCTGCATTATTGAAGCTTGGATTACTGATGCAGTACTGAATGACAGTACAATATATATATATTTATCAGAGAATAGCCATTTTGAACTTTTTCTTGCCGTGAATATTTCCACGTTTGTGAATATTTCTAACTGTTTCCTTCTCTGCGGTTAAGAACTCGATAACAGCTCTCTGTTTACGACGCGCATGACTGTCAGACGCCATTTTCGAAACTGTGTTAACCATCAGTTTTATACAAGGAGGGGAGGTTGAAACTAGAAAAATCTGGTAATGTGAAATGCAGAAAGTTCAAACTTACTGCCCAAAAGTCATTTCAGCCCCATGGCCTATTATTTAGCTAAGAAAAAAGGGGGTGTGGCAGAAATATAGTGAGTGCCCCTAGTACAATATAGATGTATTTGAGAACTATTAGGAATAAGCCTAAGAAGATTAGGAAATGTTTGTGGTGGAATACGAAATACATAGCTAAAATGATTGAAAATAAGAAAGGGCATTCAAGGAGTTTAAAAACTGTAATAGCGTTGTGGACTTGCATAATTATATACAGTTAAGAAATATGTTAAATAGTTTGATTTGGAAGCGCGAAAGGCATAGTGAAATAAATCCAACTAGCATATCAATAAAAATCGAAAGGAATTCTTTAGTTTTTACAAAATGCAATAATAAAAAGCATGATAGGATTAGCCCAATAGAAAATGATGACAGGGTATTTGAAAGTGATGAGGATATTATTGGTATTTTTATCGATTGTTTTAGCTCTATTTTTACTGAAAAAGTTTCACACAACTTTGCTTGACTTTACAGATTTTAAAGAATTAAAGTCATTCTTGATAAGATTCGTATGAGGAAGGACGCTATTAGGCAAGTGATTCGTACAATGAAGTCAAATAAAGCTGCTAGAAGTGATAATATACACGCCAGGATTCTCATAAAATGGGAGGATAGCTTATCTGAGGCACTAATTATTTTGTTTGGTAGGTCTATTAATTATGCAGAGGTAGTAGATGAATTGAATAAAGGAACTGTAGTACCTATTTATAAAAAGGGTAATAAGAAAGATTTAGAAAATTATCAACGGTTAGGTCGATTATTTTTATCTTGTATCTAAATGATTTAGAGAAGGGATTAGGTGGTAAAGTTTCTAAATTTGCAGATGATACAAAAGTAGTTTCTCCAGTTACAAATAGAGAAAATTCTTATAAACTACAAAAATATCTTGATAGATTTGGAGGAGATTGTAGACACGAATTGCCTAGGGAAGTACTCCGGGATGGGATGTTAGGCAGGAGACAGGGAGTGGTGGAACTCCCGTTTCTCCTGTCACTGTCTTCCTTAGCTGATCTCTTTCCGTGTCTCATCTACCCTGTGAGCAGTCCAGCATGTTCTCAAACACATACTTTTCGCTCTATTCCTCACTACACATGCATGCATTTTACACACAACAGAATCTTTTCAACATTGAGCTTTGGAGACCTTGTTTTTTACTCTCTCCTTCTTTGGCAGAGGGGTCACTTTTGCGGGTGCTCGCCCTTAACCCCCTCCTTCCTACATAAAAAAAGATTGGTTGCCTGTGATAGTAAATGGCAGTTGGAATTCAATGTTGAAAAATGCAAAATCGTTCCTTTTGGTAGAGATAATGAAAACTTTAGTTACGAGATGCAAGGAAACTGGTTAGAGGATGTTAGAAAGGAAAAAGATCTTGGCATTATAATTAGTTGTGATGTAAAATTTTGTAAGCAATGTTTAAAGGCTATCAATAAGGAAAATAAAATGGTAGGTGTTATTAAGAGAAATGTTAATTACAAGAGTAATGAAGTCGTCTGTAAATTATATAATTCTTATGTTATATCTCACTAAGCACACTGCAGTGAAGCCTGTCCCCTTACCATAGACATGATATTGATAAGGTGTGCAGCATAGGGCAACTGAGCTTGTCCCTCGGTTATCCCCAGCTTAAGAAGATTTTATACAAGGAAAGATTGAAGGAACTGGGTATGTTTAGTTTTGAAAGACGTTGTTTGAGGTGAGATACAATACAGGTGTTTAAATGTTTTCAGGTTTGGACAATTTAGATGTAACTTTTTCTTGTTAGAGTTTGATAGAAAAAGGGAAAGCATAATAAGAAAATTAGAAAACAGGCATGTAGACTGGACCTACAAAAACACTTTTCTAGTCATACTGTAGAGTTGTAGATTTTTGGAATGATTTGCCATACCGTATGATGTGATAAATAGTTTCTCTTTAGTTTTAAGAAAAAAGTTAGACGCTTTCATGAATTAGAGTTTATAATTTGTGTAAATAGTAGAGTTGCACCGATACGTTTTTTGGCCGATACCGATATCCGATACTTTTAAAAATGAAAATTTAAATTTGATATAGAAAATTGATAATCAAAGAAATTTACTCTGACAAATATCGTGATGCTGATTCTTTAATAAGTTAATATTGATGGCTGTTTTATATCTTCATTATTTATTACAAACAAAATGAGGCAAGATAAGTAACTTATAGGATATGAACCATTATGATATGAATAGGGGGCTAAGCCCCCATTTGATCCACCCGGCCATCCTCTTTCCTTTTTTATTTAAACAAGTTACAACGTAGTGACATTAGTGAGTACAGTGACTGATAATTGCAATGATTATATTTTATTCCAGTTGTAATGAAAATGAAAAGGTATACAAGATACATCACAGAAGACAAAAAATGAAATTCTCGGTACTAAAACATAAAAGACAAACAAAAAATTATTAATTAGGCCAAAAAGTAATAAAGACAAAAAATAATAAGTAATAAAAACCCTCCAATAAAATTAGATTTGAAATTAAAACAATATTCACTTTTTTAACTTCATGTAAGATCTTAGTCTCTTAGATTACCAACCAACAACTGCGAACTGATTCTTGAAGTGAATTTGTTTCATGAAATCATGATATACAATTGCCCACACTTAATACTTGAAGTTAAAAATTAATGTTGTAAAATTTCCGGGAATAATTAATCTTTAGGAAAATATTCTCGAGAATGGAGAAATTCTAAGTCAGAAGTTGAATGATAGGATGAGTGAAGAAATAAGTAAATTAATTAATGCAAAAAATGCACTGTATTTCAATTCAAAGTACAGTATTTACCAGGGATGGCAGTGATTAAATCAAAATGGTTTAATCACCTGATTAAATCAATTGATTTTTTTATGAAAAAATCATGATTTTTTAATTTTTTAATTTTTTTTATTTTTTCAAAATTATATAGAAATTACTGTAATAAAATATATCTCACAAGACACTTTGGAAATAAAAAAATACACCTTGTAATTATGTGTTCAATTTCAGTTTTTCAATATCATAGCTTTTTTATGAAAAAATCATTTTTTTAATTATTTGATTTTTTTCAAAATTATATGGAAATTAAGAAAATATATCATGTACAAAACAGTTTAGAAACAAATAAAAAATATCCCTTGTAATTAAGTGTTCAATTTCAGTTTTTCAGTATAGTTTTTTTATGAAAAAAAATCATGTTTTTTTTATTTTTTATTTTTTGAAAACTACATAGAAATTAGTTATTGGTTACCCTGGTATTTACTCTGATTCTGACTCATCAATCATTGCCTCATTGTCATCATCGGCTTCTTTGTCTATTTCTTCTTCTTCCTCCTTCTTCTCCTCTTCTTCTGCTGTTCTTCTTCTTTTTCTTGATCTTTGCATTCTTCCGTATACTTCTCTGGAACATGAGACTTTTCTGGGCTATCCCCATGTGTTAAAAGTTTTAGATTATAAGAGATGTAGGTTAAAGTAAGTTGAATTTTTCTACAACGTAAATTAGTCACATTGATTTATCTGATTCTCGCTAATTGAATTTTTCTCGTTTATAATATAACCTGATATCCATCGTCGTTATTTCCGCATATATATATATATATATATATATATATATATGGCGTGTTTATATTTCTTGTACAGTTAGTTTTTTAGAAATATTAAACTTTTAAGAAGTGCCTTCGTTTTGAAAAATAATTTTCTCTATTTTTACAGGACCGACACGGAGTTACATCATATTATAAACACTTTTGGGGAGAGGCTGATAAATGAAGTGGTATCCACACCAGCTAGCGAACCAGAAGTCGTGGCAATGACACACATCCGGTCAAGCGAGTGCGTGCTCATCGATGAGATTATGTAAGTATTTTTGAGGATATTAACAAAACGTAATATATTTTCATTTTATTAAGCCGTAGAAAAGCATGTACAAAAAGGGGACAGTGCCCAATTCTTAATGGCTACAAATGTATATATAGGTTTACACAATATAGATCTTACACATTACAGGGGGTACTAACATATGGGAACTTTTTTTTTATCTGTCTGCACACATATTTATCATTCAACTCTGTGTCGCACAAATCGAATAATTTTAAAAAATTCATAAAACCTTTCCCACGTGACATGTGCATGATAAACAAAATACAATACAATCCACATGTTTCAGTATAAAGTCCTTGGAAACGATATGGATTCCAAATGATCTTTGGCACACGTAATCGCGCTATAAACTGCACAATCGCCGAGTCATTCCACGGTGGAAATCCGAGTGAATCGAAATAGTACAATCTTTCCTTAGTTTTAAAACAGATTGCAAACCAATGAATCCCCTCACCCCGACAATGTCAGTGTTAACGATTGCCCCGTACCAGTTTCTTGAAGTATCCAGCTTCAATATTTCATTCTTTGCAAAAACCCCGATAAATTTGGAGTGCACGAAACAGTCACTCTTCATAACTCTCTGGAGTGTATTTGCATTCATTTTAAAAATCTGTCGTGACGTTCCTAAATCTATCTACAGGGTGGGCCGTAAGTTTCCATACATAGGAAAAATTAAACGTTTGTTTTTATGTTTCAGATACCCTAAGAATATGCGTTTGACGTAAGATCTTGTTTACTGATGAAGCAAATTTTTACGTCAATGGAGAGGTTAATCGGCAAAACATACGTTATTGGAGTAATGCTAACCCTAACTGGCTGAGTCCGACGAAGATGCAAGGTGCCGGTAAAGTGATGGTGTGGGCCGGGATATGGGGTGACAGAATTATTGGACCAATTTTTGTCAGTGGAAATCTTAATGCCGAAAGGTATCTTAACATGTTGCAAGAAGAGATTTTCCCATCCCTGCTAAACGAGGAAGGTAACTTCCCAGTTTACTTCCAGCAAGATGGAGCTCCACCTCATTATGGTCTTCACGTGCGTCGGTATTTGGATCAGCAGCAGTTTCCGGATGCTTGGATTGGTCGGCGTGGTCCTGTGGAGTGGCCTCCCAGATCCCCAGATCTCACCCCCTTGATTTCTATCTTTGGGGGCACTTGAAGGCCATGGTGTATCAGGAAAAGATACGAGACATAAATCATCTAAAGGAACGTATCACCAACGCCATTACAAGCATAACGTCAACTGTGCTAATGCGTGTTCATCAACAGTGGGGAACACGTATTGAAATGTGTTTTCAAAACAATGGCAACCATGTAGAGCATATTATATAAATAAAAATGGTTGTCCATAAAAAAATGTTTATTTTTCCTATGTATGGAAACTTACGGCCCACCCTGTACTTCTATTAGGGCCTGTGTTTCTAGATACACGAATGCACTTAAAGGCGTGTCTATAGCTTTAGCAAACTCGTCTCACTGAGACGGTCCCAGTCTGCTGGGCGTTTAAATGCGTGTTTATGCCAGCAGTTAAGTCAGGCGTAAGGTCGAATGAGTAAATATTAAACTGTTCCACAAACTCTTTCTGAGTTATCCCGAAACCGAGCTCATCACAAGCACCTGTATTATGAGCTAAACTACTATAAGCTCTCGCGCAGAGCGGGAATACCCTAGTTGGTGAGTAATTCATATCCAGCACTCCACCCAGGGCGATACCATTTATGAATAGAGTAATATTTTTAAGCCCGAAATTCTCGAATTTTAAGGCACTCTTTTTATAATTCCCATTTGTCGAGGCGTGGTCTTGCAATCCAATTAAAATCATTTTAGGCAGGACTCCAAGAGCAATGTTTTCTATCTGTTTCGACACCAGGCCTGCCGGGATCGTGCACAGTTTTATCTGTACCCTGTTAATGGGATATTTTACTGTGGAATGTGAGATCTTTCTCGATTTCTATTTGCTTCGGGGAGCTTAATTTCACGCGGCGTATACGCAAATACGTTTCCATGATATGTATCACAACGGGTTTCGCGCCTTCTTTTAGGTCAGCCCCCAGATTTATGCAGATCTCAGGGCTCGTGCGGGTAAGCTTCAATTTCATATCTACTTCGTTCATAAGCAACTTCTCCTGGAAAGCAAAGTCTGTATGCAGGCGTCCAAAACTAGTGATGTAGGTCACATCCGCATCCGCATCCGCACATTTTCTCGCATCCGCATCCACATCCGCATCCGCACTTTGGACTGCGGATGTCGTGCGGATGTGGACCGTTGAGATAAAACGTCATTAATAAGCGGAAATTATCAAATTCTACTATATTAATAGAACTAGTTCATTGTGCGCAAAAGTGATGCAAGCGACAAGACGAGAGGCTGTTCTTGTATGAAGTTACTCTCTTGCAACCTACTTAGATCCACGTTACAAAGCTAAGTTATTTTCACCTAGTACATTAGAACGAGTTAAATCATCACTTGGCAAAGCAGTTGAAGAGCTTCAATCTCTTGAATCTGTCGCTTCGCCACCCACCAAAAGAATAAAAGTTTCAGTGACAGAACCAACATCTTCAACAAGCAAATCTATCACAGAATCTGTCTCTCAGTTTCTTGAGTCAAGCAGCGATGACGAGACCTACGCGATGTCAAAAGATGTAGTAAAAATGATCGAGAGCTATCACCAAGAAAAACGCCTGGCTGCATGTGACAATCCTATTAGTAGGTGGAAAAATACGCAGAATATCTATCCATACTTGAGTAAACTTGCAAGGAAACATTTAGCACGTCCTCCAACAAGCGTACCAAGCGAGAGATTATTTAGCAGTGCTGGATTAATATATGATGAAAAGAGAAACAGACTGGCAGCAGAAAAGGCAGAAAAATTAATGTTCCTTAAGCATAACCTTCCTATAATTAAGTTTGAATATTAAACGATGAACATCTTAGTTTACTTTATTTTAATTACTCATTTATAAATATGCCTAATAAAACTTTAAACTTAATATAAATAGTTATCAAGCTAATTAAAGATCTCTTTCTAAGTATAAGGGTGGAGGTTGGGGAAAGAGGTCGGGTAACACAATTATGGTTTCTAATTGTGGCTGAAACTCAACAAAATATAACGAATTTATTTGCAGACGAATTCACTAATTGATTTCTATATTAGTTAGATGCTTGCTATTATTTTATATGTTCAGGGAAAAGTACAGCAATTATTGTACAATTAATCAATTATACTACATTATAGCTACAGCTCTCTCTATATAATAACTTATTATATACGTTAAACACAACAAATCTCGAATATATCCTAAAAAATAACGAAAATGTAGACATCCGCATCCGCATCCGCGGATGTTGAAATCAAACATCCTCAACCGCATCCGCATCCGCGGATGTGAAAAAAATGACATCCGCTACATCACTATCCAATACATTCGTATATCTTGTTTTTAGAATTTTTAAATTTATCCCTTATACAGGGTGATCGAAAAGTCACTCGGCAACTATGACTCTAAGACAAAAATGCAATCATACAAGAAGTTAGATATTTTAATGAAAATTGTACGATATCGTGAAATCTTTAACAAAATATTGGCGAAGTCTAGGCTAGTCTAAGCTAAGTCTTGCTACGGTAGGGTGTGAGTATGCTTAGGCTAGGTCAATCAGATTATAAGGCTAGCCTTCAACGTCATGCTGTCGTTTGAGGAAAGAATATTTTTAGTTGAGTTCGTGTTTAAAAATGGTAATGCACAGAATTTGTAAAGCGAGAATTCCAGAAACGATTTCCGGAGACACCATTGCCTCATCGAGATACTGTCCGTGATTTAATTGCAAAGTTTCGCAAGACCGGCTCCGTTCAAGATGCTCCAAGAAGTGGAAGACCATCCGTTTTAACTGAGGTAAAGTTGGGTGACATTTCTGATCGATTGCTACAAAGCCCAACAAAATCACTCAGGAGACTGTCGCAACAATGTGGATTGAGCTATGGCTCCACCCAAAAAGCAGTTAAGAAAGAACTCAAATTATATCCTTACAAAGTGACAGCCGTGCAGGAACTGAAAATTGCAGATTTTCCAAACAGGTTAAATTATTGTGAGTGGTTTCATAATTTTATTGATCAAAATGGAGAAGACATTTTGGATGTGACGTTTTACACAGACGAAGCATGGTTTAGCCTTTCAGGGTACGTCAACTCACAAAACACGCGTCTGTGGTGCTCTGAAAACCCTAACGGTATTCACGAAACTCCACTACATCCTGAAAAAATTGGCGTCTAGGTTTCGATTTCAAGACAGCGTATCATTGGTCCAATATTTTTTTGTGAAACCATCAATTCAGAGCGTTACTGTGAGCAAATTTTGTACTCATTTATTAGCCAGTTGAACGAAAACGAACTCCAAAATGCATACTTTCAGCAAGACAGTGCTACAGCACACACAGCTCGTTATTCCATGCAATTATTGGAAGATGTCTTCGGAGAACGCATAATTTCAAGAGGAATTTGGCCTCCCCGTTCACCTGACCTCACGCCTGTTGATTTTTACTTTTGGGGGGCCGCTAAGAGCAGTGTTTATAAAAATAATCCAAGAACTATTGATGAATTACAAACGGAGATCCGAACTTACGTGCAGTCTATTTCAGCTGAAACATTACACACAGTATTTGCTAATAAAGTAAGAAGGATCCGGCTATGTCGAGAAAACGGTGGAAAACACTTCCAGCACTTACTCTAAACAGGTAACAATGATATGTCATTACATTTATAGAATTCTTATATCTCCTTATGTAAAATTTCAATAAAGTAAATATCTTATTACTACTGCGGAGACTTTTCGATCACCCTGTACTACCCTCATCTTTAGTGTGGTAATACCCCTCGGCAGATAAAAAGGTGTCCTTCGCTTCTTTTGAAAAGTTGACATTTTCCAGATATGCTCGTAGGTGATAGTACCCCGTGCCTGCCGAGATGTTAGTCTGATTTAAATATACGTCACACTGACTGAATATAGAGTGCAGAAAGTTGGTTTCGGGGTGTGCAACAATTATCATCGCAATCCGTTCCGTCAGAATGAGCTATGCGAAGTTTAGTATACATGTGCATACAGCTCGGGTCAAAAAAGTAAGGGCCTGAGCTGGGTATCACGAATTCTATAGGGGCACTGGGTGAACTAATTGTGTTTAAAGGGTTAATTGTAACAAAGTCACTGTGCTCAATAGAAACTTGCGTTGGAGGCATCTCAAAGAGGGATATCTCCAATTTACAGCATTGTGAACTACACGGATGAATGAAACGTGCCATGATGAGTCAGAAATAGTGCCACCTCCCTCGACGAGTATTAATCAATCTATGAATCGTGAGAGTAACGTCCTCAGTTTATATCAGTGAAAAAAATGATCGGCCATAGGTCTCATACCCTTTGAACACTTCTTTTTTGGTACCCTTTTACGTTTAACGCCACGCGCTGGTAACCCCCTCCTTCCTAACAGTCTCTTCTTCTTCTTCTTCTTCTTTTCACCACGTGTTGGTAACCCCTTCTTCCTAACAGCTCTCTTCTTCTTCTCACGTGTTGGTCACCCCTTCTTCCTAACAGTTCTCTTCTTTCCATCACCACGCATTTTTCTCTTCGCGTCTTTGGTGATTTCATCCCGCGTACGCCTTAAATGTTTTTTTAGCGCTTCTTTAAGCATAGTTCACCAATATATCCTCTGCCGCGTTAAAACCTGTTTGTAACGCTTTCCTTCCTAGGTACCGGGCCCCCCTCTTCAACGGTGGATCCAAGTCCACTACCACGCTGGTATCTCACCCCTCAGTATACCGTGAAGGGCTTTCTGGCCATTATAAGTCAGTGCGTCGAAAGTGTAGCTTCACTGTTAAGCTCCCGTCACCGAATGGGAAATTTTTACCCTCAATCGTTCTTATATACAGTATATTGAGATATTAGTTATTAGATTAGTTGCGACATTCACATAATGGGGTATGTCATATATAATACTCAAACTCCTTCCTCTATGGTTGGGATGTGGGCTATGCGTAGCAGGCGTGCCTGGGTATCCCCAACAAACTGGTGTGTCGCTATATTGCTGTAAATATAGCACATGTCTGGAGGCTGAGAACTTACATCCAGCTTCTCCATCCTCAAGTGATACATTAAGCTGGATAAGTCATGTGGTGACTCGTGAAAGGCAACTCTTTGGAAGGCTGCTCGATAACGCCCCTCGGTTATAATTTTGAACACTCTTCCGTCTTTAAGATTTCTGTTAACCTTTGATTTTAGGACTAGAGTATGTGTATGGTTTCCTCTGTTTACGATTTCGTATAATAAGTCATTCGTAAGATTTGAGTTTTTAAACTTACGTTTAAGTCTCTCACAACATCCTCAGCCGAGCCATAACACCCCGGCCCTAGTGTCACTGTTGTACTGAAAAACTGTGCAACCTTAGTCCGGGTGATACGTATAGTAGCATCCCGAGTTAACCCGGCTTTTTCACACTCATCAATGTCTCTAAGAACGGTAAATACGGAATCTTTATAATCAATATTTAAAAAGAGGGTATCCAGCTGAAATTCACATATCCCCACCTCATACGAATCACGACCCAGTTCAACGGGTCCATGGAGTTATGTTACAAAGTTGGCTAGTGTGTGTTAGGGTGTACAGACAGGGATGAGGAGGACGGGAGTGTGACGTAGAAATGGTTGAGTGTCATGCTGCATACTAATTAAGCTTCATTATTGCATCAGCTTTTATATAGGTATTGAAGCTTTCTGGGTAACCTAGCCACTTCACCAGGTACATTTTTCTCTTTCCTGTACCTTTGCTTCCTAAAATTTTCTCAATTTTAAATTTTTTTTCCTAAATTAAATGCCACTTTCTGCAGTTCCTCGCGGTAAAATCCTCCCGAGATCTCTTCTCCATTCAAATCTTCAACGTAATACATCGTTATCTCACCTTTAGGCTTCATAGCTCTAACTTTAAAAATCTCGCGTGTCCATCCTTGCTCAAAACCCTTCGCAAATTTATTTCCCGAACGTGACAGCCTACAGTCATTGATTTTGAAACGCTCAGAGGGCGGTGGTGGCGGCGGCACTCCATCTCTTCTCGGGCGCTTGCCTCTTTCTAAAACATCATTAGGCGTTGTCCCAATCGTGCGATGGTGTGAGCGGTTGTAGGATGAAGCCAATGAATCGAGAACGTTTATATATCTGTACGTGTTTTTATGTGTAAAATATCGGTGCATGCGTTCCTTTATGGTACGTTGAACTCTTTCAGCTAAAGAAGCCTTATGTATAGAATTGGATGTGTAATAGCTGATATTAAACTCTGACAGCATGTTCTGAAAAGCTCGCCCTATAAATTCTTTTCCCATATCCGTACAAAAATAGCCAGGAATCCGGTTTTCTTTCAACATCAGCGTTTTGGCCGCTTTAGCAACTGTTTCGGGCGATTTATTTTTCAGGGGAATTAGCCACAGGTATCTAGAGAATACATCTATTATGAATAGGATGTAGCGGTAGCCGTCGTTGTACACTGAATATCTTTGCATGTCTGTTAAATCTGCCTGCCAAATAGAGTCAATCGATGCGGCTGTTGTCTTGGCTGTTTTAAACCTTTTTCTCACCGGTTTATGAAGTGTATAAGCATCCTGGGCACGCAAAAATCTCTCAACATCTTTTTTCCTTACACCATTAGTACCTCTGTACAATCTATTAATGCCACCATAGAATGCAGGGCTAGAAATGTCATAATAGTGCTTACTTAATACGTTAGCCATTTGCGTATTTTGGAGGCACGTAGATAAGGTTGGCCGTCTACTCTCTTCTTTCTCCTCTTCAGAGGCACTGCAGCTGATGGGGGCGAAGGTGTACTCAGTTGTGACACGTGCGATGCATGTTCCAAGTCTTTTAACCTATTCAGATTACCTATCAATGTTTTGGGGACATTTATTTGTTGTGGTCTTGCTTTAATATGTCTCCATCCTGCTGATGAAGGCCTATCCCACTTTCTCACCAGATCATGAACAATATCAACGATATTAGATCCTTGTACCCTTGTTCCATCAACAATGACCTCGCCTGTGTCGGTCCACTGTATGATGGGGTCCTCACTCAATAGATTATAAAGACTTAGCCCTTTATTCCTCAATGTATTGGGGAGGCTGTTTTTTAGCACATGTTCGATGTGCTGTGTTCCGCTACTCTTTGGTTGTTCAGGCCCTGTGTCGCTATGCTCTGCGCTACTCGAGCTGTGCCTCACGGCGAGCTCTGTAAGATGCTTATAATCTTCGTACTCATGAAGAAATTTCTGCAAAGCCTCTTGGTACAAGATCCTTTTCTCATCAGGTGCCTTTTCACTGTTTAATAGGGTTAGCAACTCTCTTTTAAGTCTACTTTTACGGGGCTCTAGAACACATCTGGACTTCTTTGTAATGAAGCATACACCTCGTGCGGGATCACCACCTTCTTCATTATATTAATCTAGTCAGTAAAGGCCCAAAATTGAAAATAAGATGGGGAGGAACGAACCGCCTCTTTGTACAATACGCTTTTTCTTACCCACAGTCTGACTTTTATGGGCGAGCGTCCGTATTATGTTCTTGTAACGACATAAGCGAGCCTTCTGAGAGGATTTCATTGGAACATTACATTTTATAACATTGAGGCAGATTTCACAGATGCACTTTAAAAAGTCAGAGTCGATATTTTTAAACATCTGCTGCAATGCTAGAGGCAGTCGTTGATAGATTTTTATTAATTCGCTGTATTTCTTTAGACTATTCGTCATTCTGGAATATACACGGTTTCAGGTTCGTTTGGAAATATATTCGTTGTTAGAAGCACCCTCTTTATAAACCTCCAAAAACTCCTTACGCTGATTCGGGAACATTTGACTGGCTAATACCCCAATTTGTGACATCTCTACGTTGCGCGAATAAGACTAGATATTGTGTATTTAACGACACATCGCGCATGTATCTATTTTCGAAAAATAGATTCTGATTGATGAAGAACACGCTTATGTTAAGGTGGTGGGAGAATACTCTAAATGTCGCGGCAAACGCTTTATCCATCTCCAACATGAGGTCGTCAATTACGAACACTATGTTCATTTCTCTTTAACGAATTAACGTCATAGATCTTGTGCAACAAAACATCATCTTGGTATTCGTTGAACACTGATTGGAATGTCGAATAGCACCATATAACTTTATGCACAAATTTTGAGAACATTTCTCCCTTTTCTTTAATGATATTAAGCATAAACACCGTTTTACCACAACCTGTCGGGCCAGATATAATACATGTGGATGGGCTCATGAATCTGAATTTCTCTACAGATTCCATTTCTAACACGTCACACCCCTAAGTGGATCATTCACAGAATATTACAAATAGCGAGTTCTGCTCCTTATATTTTGTTTTCTTCTTCCACAGAACCGTGAATGACGACGATGTACAGCCCTCCATCATCGATATCACGGATGAACCCGTTGACTATGCATCTACAATGCCCATTAGGGTGTGTCAATTTTGGGGGTGAAATGACTAAATTGAAAATCATGTGATTTGGTAGCAATTTAATGTAATCATTTGGCATACAAAATAATATCCTTGCTAAAAAAACAATAAAAAATAACTCCTACCTACATCAATTTTAATTAAAAAATTCCATTTTTTGTAAATTCGTAACAAAATAACAGATGTGCGCAAACATCCTATCAACATTTAAAGTGACAATAAGATATCATTCAGTCTCTTTATTTGAAAGTAACCAATGCAGTCATGTCCTTTTTGCTGCGGTTCCTTGACATCAGCATTCGGCTTGCTACTTGCGCTTTGATGTAGCCTTCTCGCCTCTCGTGACTGTAAACTTGACTAGCTGCTTCTGTGACCATTTTCACACATCTCTCCACACTCTGAGTGTGAGAATGCCACTTTGGCACTTGCAGTGGGGCCTCTTTAGGTTGTGTTAAATCTTTGTTTGTTATACATGTTGTCAGTGGTGGCTCCAAAACTTCCGAACTCAAGTTAACTAATTCTGACAATTTCGTGGCATTGACGTTTATCGGAGGTACCTTCCTTGTCTGAACAGAGCAGTCTCCCAGCTGGTCATCATCTAGTGATGTTCCTCTAAGCTTTAGAATGATTTCCACAGCCTCAGTTCGCTCTTTGGTACATTGGCTGCAGAGTATTGCTTGCAAAACTGCCTCTGGCCTAGCATACCAAGCGGACCTTCTCACCACAGGTAACACGATGTCCACCACTACTTTCCTTTGGGTTCTCAGTAGCTGTAATTGAAACAAGATGTGGTTGGGCCCCTCCATCCACATTGGATTAAGTTTTACATTGAACCAGTCAGGAAGATAAAACCCAATAATAAATTCAACAATCAACATCAAATTCTGAAGCATTTTGCCCTTCAGTGCATGTTTGGAAACCCAAATCCTGCAGAAACGAATCGCTGTAGTTAACCAACGACTGTGACTTACGGGTCCAATCTCCAAGAGAGCCAGATTTTGAGGCAACTCTCCTGATCTGATTGTTTGAACAATACGATAAGCGTAAGATTGATCCGTGCTGAGATCTTTGATAACTTCTTCAGACAACACTGGAAGGGGAGGGCCTACTTCGACCTTTGGAAATTTTGTATTTATTTCTAATTCTGTTGCTTCATCTAGCATGTTGCCAAGGGGGCCTGACCACTTGTTGTTGCTCTTTGTAGGACCATCAAGTTCCTGGATGAGACGACGAAGAGGTAGTTCCCCTGTGTGCAAATCACATACAATCCAAAAAAGCCTTCTTCCAAGTTTTTTTTCTAAATGCGTCATAACACCGCCCTGCCATCCAGTGTTCACCGCAGTTGAGTCTCCACCAACGGCCTGCAGTGAACTGTCAAGTCTTCTTTCTTGAAGCCAACATATTATTTGATCAGCAATTGCCTCTGCATGTTTCTTGCCTTCTACTTCTGCTTCAGGAACAAAGTGAAACAAATAGCGGCCACCAGGTTCGGAACACAGAGTAGTGTTCTTCTTTGATGAGACCGGGAAACTTTCTGTCCATTCCCTCTACCTCTAGGAGAACTTTTGTGTCATCTCTTCTTCCATCAAACAAAAGGCAAGAGAGACCTTCCTCCTTCAAATCTTTTTCATACTGATCAGATATTTCCTTCATTATTTTTTCTTGTGCTCTTCTTACCTTATTATGATCTATCACTGAGGATGTATCCTCTCGGCTGATGAGGCCTGCATCTATCCAAGCGGCAGTGGTAATCTCTGCAGTCTCTCGTACCCCGTATGGTGGCGAATACTGGCAAGGGCAATGTTTGAGATGTCTTTAATGTTGTATTTCATTCTCTTCGGCGAAGGTTCAGATGGCATTTTGGAGCTATCATCTGATGTTGCTTCTTTCTGTTCATCTGAAGAGCTTTCAAAGAAGTGAGAAACCTCTTGATAGATCTCTTCATCTCTTTGGGTGGCTTCTTCACTCTTCTTTTTCTTCCTTTCTTCCCTCTCTCGGATTTTTCTCTTTTTTCTTAGCAATAACAATCTGCTTTTTGGTTTCTGAATAATCTGCCGAACCAATCTGTATACTTCCTTGGCCTCCTGCCTTTGTTCTCTGCACCTTTATGAAAGCCAGCTCCAAAACAGGGATCTTCTTCTCACGAGGACAACGACAATCAATGTGAGGGTGAGGTTCTCTTCTGCATGAGGGAGAACAATTGGCTTCAGAACACAACTCTATGGGATACTGGCAGTTAAAAATGTCAAGAAGAGTATCAAGTGTGTGCAGAAATTTATTTTTCTTTACTAGTTTTCCTTTACCAAGTGACGTCTCAACTGCTTTGTGCCATAGCTTTGTTAATTTTAGCTCAATAGTTCTATACTGATTGAGTACAGGTGGTTTGAACAACACATTAGCTTTTTTCCACTGATGCAGAAGAGGGGGAATCATGTCCCTTATGAGCTCTTTCTCTGTATAGTTCCTTCTATCCTTTGTATTTTGTTCACGAAGGAGTAACCCTAGTCTCAGCATGTCTCACACTGTTGGTAGTTCTGATACGGGAAGCTCCTTGCCTGTATCGACTAACAGGCTCAAGTGGCATGACGACTGACCTCTTGTCTTCAATTTTGGCATCTTAGGAATATCTGAAAAGAAAGAAAAACATTTAAGTATTTTATATCAATTACGATGTTTCAAAGTTTAGTCATTCGATGTTCTAAAATTCAATAAAAAAATATTTCATGGGATTACAACATAATTAGACAGAAGAATATGATAATAAATAATTGTAATAATCAATAATCCATACTTACAGTTAAACTGTAGTATTCGTCTAGTAAAATAACTATGAAGTAGGTACAAGAGCAATAACAGCAAACCATCGTCTATGACATCTAAGAGGCAACTGAGGACTGAGAGTGAGGGACAGTTCTATTCATGTTGTGACTTGTACATTGTACAACAACTATATGACCTTGAAAATACTCCATATGCGATCAGTGGGATAATTCTGTGACAGATGAATAGTTAATCAATTTATGTCCTATTATTTAGTAAAAGAGTCAATTTCTGAAACTTTAAGGTAAAATTGATGTAGGTAAGGGTTATTTTATTTCATTTTGGTTGGCCAATTTCAAGTTTTGACATGAAAAGACTATATTTTCACTACCAAAATTGATTTGAAAAAAGTTGACAAGACTGACACACCCTAATGTCCATACCCTCCGATGAATTCTCACCAGCGACACTTGTTGCACGTTCAAAGCGGAGACATGATGAAGAGTCCACGTCAGGTATAATGCGCGTCAGGAACGCGACGGTTGTTAGACCACCAGTAGTAGAGCCTCAACCCTCAACGTCTTACGCAACCATCCCCACATCAGCTTCTTCAGCCAATATACCCCCTTGTTCATCCTCCACAGTTGCCCCCCGTTCTGTTGAGTCTGCAATAATAGACCCCCAACCCTCAACGTCTTACGCAACCAACCCCACATCAGCTTCTTCAACCAATATAGCCCCTTATTCATCCTCCACAGCTGCTCCCCGTTCTGTTGAGGATAGTATAACGTTCGAGTTGGCGCGCACCGCAACCCCGACCCCAGCCTTGACTAGAAATCGGTATATAGTCAGGGTTGATCCTAGATCCATGTATAGCAACGGTATTGAACACGGCTTACGTCGCGTTGTACAGCGTATTGTAGAGTTTGCCCTTCAGAACCGCGACGAGCGTGAAGTCAGGATGAGGCTGTCCTTCGGATTCGGCTCAGATGATAACGATGTAGATGACTTTTGGATAGTAGTACCATTCAGACGTTTGGCGGCTGAAGATGTAGAGTATATATTAGGTCGTATAATGCACGCCTCACAAAGTAGTATAGTCTTCACTATGGACAACTTCACGGTAAATATTGACTGTGTATTCCGTGTTGCGGGCCATAGTGTCACACCATACACTCTTAACTTCAATTCTCAGGCTATTTTTAGACGGCATATAAACGTCGATCGTGGTTGCGGCTTTATAGCAGTAATCTTAGCTCGTATGTTTACTGTACTAAATACACGGACCACAAAAATTTGGCTGCCTACGGTGGTGGAGCGTGCCCGTAAACTAGCTATAGACTGTGAACTTGAGTTTGACTGTAACATGGGTCCTGAAGAGCTGAGAAGGGTAGAACAGGAAATGAATGTTCGTGTAGTTGTATTTGGACTGGATGATCGTCGTAGAACTGTGTATGTTTTTAAAAGCCGTGTGAGAGATCGTACAAGGCCCCTACTTATTTTGGAGTTGTCAGGGGCAACATATCTCCCCATCCATAATATAAGGTGCCTTTACGCGAGTTATGATAAAAGTCGAAAATATGGGCGACATCATGATTTGTGTAAGGGGTGTCTCGAGTTTGCGGATGATATAGTGAAACATTGTAAAGAATGTCACATGGTATGTGAGCAGTGTAAAAGCCCCAAATGTGAAAGCTTGTAGTTGAAGCCGAGAAGAGGGATTGTAACGTGTGTAGACGCATTTTTCTCAATAATAACTGTTTTGAGCTCCATTAATCATTTGGCACGTGCAGGAAAATGAGAATCTGTGAATGTGGTATGTTTCACACCTTGAATGGTAGCGGAGAGTTCAAGCACAAGTGTGATGAAATTCACTGTCCTACATGCCAGGAGGAATATAAGGTGGATGGAGTAAAGCATATATGTTATATGAAAGATGCTAAGCCTAAAAATAACCCTTGTATAACTGTATACTACGATATAGAAACATACACGAACGCTGAAACCAAAGAGGTAATTCCACATTTACTTGTGAGCCAGACTATCTGTGATGAGTGTATGGAGATCGAGTGTGATGAGTGCCCCAAATGTGGTAAACGAACAAACGTTTTTAAAACAAATGTCCACGATAGCCCTGTGAAACTATTTGTGTCCTATATTGTCAAGTTATCCGACAAGTTAAAAAAAAATGACTATGTATATTCTCGCCCATAACGGGGCAAAGTTTAACACGCAGCTCCTTTATAAGGAGCTGCTTGAGCACGAGTCCTGAGATATTTACAGGTGATCCATTGAAAAGAGGTAACAAATTAATACAGATGCAAATAAGAGGTAATGTACAATTTAAAGACACTTTATTATTCACACCTTGTAAATTAGCAAAGCTACCCAAGGTGATGGGGTAGCAGCTGAAGTTTCAAAAGGATACTTCCCTTACACATTCCTCACTAGCGAGACTTTAAACTACGTAGGCCTACCTCCACCCAAAGATTATTTTAACTACGATTGTATGAACACACATGAACGTGAAGACTTTGATCGATACTACAGCAGTTTTAATGAACGTAATCCCTATAATATAGCTGATGAATGTGAGCGTTATTGCGTGAATGATGTACGTGTGCTTAGAGTAAGTTTCCAGGCCTTTAGAAGGATGTACATAGGCCGTTTCAAATGCGATCCTCTGCAAGTCGCAACCACCATCGCGTCATTATGTTTTACGGTGTTCAAGAATAACTTCATGCCTAAAGCCACCTTAGCCATTATTCACAGAAACAACCCCCGCAGTTATGGGCACAAGGCTATTTACTGGCTCATACACCTACAGAAACAGACAGGTGTATATATAAAGCATGCCCGCAACACGGGTGAAGTACCCATTAAGATTAATGGTCGTGTTTTTTGGGTTGATGGGCTAAGTGAAGACTGTGTACTCCTTTAACGGTTGCTGGTGGCATGGATGACCCCGTCCTGAGTGTGGAATCGTGGGAGATATCCACGGTAGATCTCCTGCCGACTCTCTTGCGTGGACGCGTACCCACGATCAGCTTATAAGCTCCCAGTTCACTCACAAAGTCTTGTGGGAGCATGAATATGATGCACGAATGGTGACAGACGGGGCGTACCGTGAAAAAATAAACGTGATCAAGCGTTCAATGGTACTGGATCCTCTCAAATGCGGCGATCGCTTGTTCGGTGGGCATACAGATTCCTTCAAGCTATACTTTCCACCTACGGAGGGTGTGAAGCTTCACTACTATGATTTCTGTTCTTTATACCCCTACGTGATGAAGAACAATCCGTACCCCGTGGGTGCACCTGAAAAAATAGTGGGCCCTAACCTACCCTCTATCAACGAATTTTCAAGAAGTTTGAACGGATACTATTTCGGCCTTTCTTTCGTAGACGTGCTCCCCCCCTAACGATTTATGGATGCCGATCTTACCCGTTGTTATAGATCACAAACTTATGTTTCCCCTGTGCGTGAAGTGTGCAGAAGAGAACAATGGTGATTGTGACCATACACCCCACCAGCGTAAGATCAGGTGTATGCACAAGCCCTGAGCTGGCCCTAGCCGTTCGCCATGGGTATAGAATAATGAAGATACATGAGGTGTGGAGGTTTCAGAAGCTACCCAACCTTTTCACACCATATATAAACGCATTTTTGAAGGATAAGGTTGAGGCATCAGGATACCCGCGAGGGATTGAATCCGAAGACGAAAAAACGTCTTATATTCAGCGTTACCGCGAGCACGAAGGTATACAACTTGAATACCCAAATTACAAAGAATCCTGGCAAGCGCTTTAGTGCAAAATTGTGCCTAAACAGCGTTTGGGGAAAGTTTGCGCAGAATACCGGTAAAGGGAACATTCATTTGGCGCAAAGTTATAGTGAAGTCTGGGATTACGCCACCGCACCCGATAAATAGGTCATGGAGATTGTGAATGTAGGTAATACTTACATAATAAAGTACAACACTGAATTGGCCACAGATACATCACGGGTTACAAACATTCTGTAGCCAGCTTCACAACAGCCTACGCACGCATCAAACGTTGGGGTCTATTGCATTCTCTTGGGCGGAGAGTATTGTACGCCGATACAGATAGCGTGATATTCACAGCAAGGAGTGGGGGAATACATGCCTGCTATTGGGGAGTTCCTCGGTGAGTTAACTGACGAGATCAAGGATGAGTATGGGGACAACGCATACGCCGACTCGTTTGTGTCAACATGGCCAAAGACCTATGGGGTACGGGTGAGGATAGGGAATGAAACGAAGTATATCGTGAAGCTAAGGGTATCACGCTTAACCAAGCGAATCGGCGGGTCGTCAACTTTGATTCGCTGAAGGAGTTAGTGTGCTTGGATGATGAGGATGATCGGCCGCCCCAACTGACTGTAAGCACCCACTTAATTATTATACGTATTTGTAAATATATACATCTTGGTTATTTCGTTTATTAAATAAATCATGTTTCAACTAGCGTTTTACTTTGCGTGTGTACAGTAAAAGTTAAGCTCCGCCCACTGTAAGACCGGTGACGTGAATCACGCCGCAACCTGAGCAGACCTCTACCCTTCCGTACTCAGTTGACCTCTGTATACCCTTAAGCTCAGAGGGGTATTCTCTCGCATAGAAGAAAATGACCACCTTTAATATCGCGTGTTCAGCATTTATGAAGTGGTATTCTGCCAAGTGCGTAGATGTAGTGGATAAACTAAAATACTTCCTGTACCCGCCTCCTTTGCATCTTTTAAGGCTGCATTGAATCGTGCGAAGAGCCAGGCTATTCAAATACTCTACGGATATTCTGGCGAGGGGATTGTAGGATTTCGCAGTACAGACGATGTACTGAAGTGTGTTATAGAACTAAGCTTTATAAAGGCTCACGTGCATCGCGTGGTAGAAGCAACACGATCAGAAGATAAACAACAGCTATGGATAGCGAGTCTTGTGGATGAGTGGTGTGATAAGAGGTATTATATCATGTTACACCACACTGATTACTCGTACCCTACGGTTGAAAATGTAAATCTTGTCATCATGGACAACCTTAAGTATTTTTACCACTACATTAATATATATATATCATGATGAGGTTTGTAGTGAGGTTGTGGCTAATGGGTTGTGTGAATTTTTAACAAATTTTAGAGACGAGTATCGCCTGTTACACAAAAAGGATAAATATGATCATATGTTTCTCTCTAATAGTGCCCAGCAATGTGAAGATGTTTAGGAGAGATAAAACATTATAAAATGTGTTTAGTTCGTGAAATTTAACCTGAAGAAAAGTGTCTGGTGCGTATTCGGGGAAGTGGTAGTGATAAAACAATAAAACCGAAATTAATTCTTGTATCTGAAAATTTCTCAAAACACCTGCCCAATATAATGGGATACAACGATTCATGTTAGGTCAGCGCCGTACACGTTTCATTAGATTATGGTGACTCGCTCCTCACGGAGCATACGAGTTCGAACAAACCCATTCACGTTTCATCAGGGTGATTCACCCCGCCCGTCGAACCGATCCTGCCCGCCTGCCTCCTGTGGCTCATAGTCATCTCAGAGCTTGCGCCGAGTGGTTGTGTCATCTCGATCCGTGTGAACGTGCGAATACGATGGAACTCCCTTTGAGAAGCATTCTCAACGCCTCGTACGTCTCCGTGATGAAGTCATTGCGCGTATTCAGGCGAGAAACCGGCACCATTAACTGTGTTTGAAACGATCTGCAGGCATGCAAGCAAACGTAACATTATTTATGTAAGTCTTAAGGAGATGCATAAAATCTTCGTGGTGGTTGAGAGGTGGGCTGAGGACCGTTATAAAATACCAGCTGACGTAGGTATAATATGAGAGGTGATTAGTGACGCCTCTTCATATACCATTGTTTGTACATTGAGTGTAAATAACGAACAACCACGCATTGATATACGACTGATGTGGAAGAACACAGCTGATAATGACGTTCTTGTTCCTACACGAAACCGTTTCATCCTCGACAGAATGTTTGAGATCGTCGGATTCCGTAAGCTGAAGCCTATATTAGATGCGCGTGTTACACATGGTTTATTTTGACACGGTACTTGAATACGCTTACACCGCTCTGCTCGACGGATTTGCTGAATGTAGGAATGAACAGGGGGAGAACGGTCTAGATCTGAATGCATATTTAAAAGGTTTAGATTCTTCGAAATATCCTGAGCTTTGGTACAAAGCACTTGAGAGGTACAGAGCTGAGCTCGCCTGCACTGTTCACCCTGAAGAACTGTACCTCTATATAGTGGATAGGTGTCGTTACGATTTGGTACAATATTTCAATCACCGTTATGCTGAGTGAAGAAGAGTACACGATTGAAAAGTTCGGGGGCGATAAAAAAAAATCCCCGATTGGAAAGGCATGATTATAAACTTGTATTTAATGTAACGGTCAACGATGACGTTTTTGTGCGTGCTTTTGAATGTGTTCTAGCTGCGCTTAAAGACAACTTGCCTGTCGAGTGTAAAGTAGGTACAAAAATAGTATTGAACGATATGAAAGCCATTTATATCGAGTATAGATCGTCATATCAGTTAAACGGTGAGGTGATGCTTGAACGGTTTTACCACATCGTGCAGAGTAATGGCGATGTTGATATAGCCTCAATCACCGTTGAATTTAGCGTTTTGCACCGTAGGCCGTAAAGATAATATATATATATATATATATTTCCTGTAACAATATGATTATACGAATTGTATATATTTTCCTGTACTAACATTTGATAGTATAACTTTTGATAATATGACTATATTTTTCTAATATTTTGTTAATACTAAGTTTTGTATGATTATATATAATTAATATAACTATATATTTTTCTAATATTTTGTTAATACTATGCTTTGTATGATTATATATTTTCCGTTCTATTATTTGATCATATATATATGTCCCATTGAATATCCATTAATTCATAAACAGAACGGTGTATTGGTGTTTTATTTATTCCTTGAAAACTATTATATCCATAATATAAATAAAAAATTAAAATATAAATAGTGGTACCTGATAACTATCCTCATATAAATAAAAATATATGGTGGTACCTGACAACTTTCCTCATATAAATTAAAATAAATGGTGGTATTTAGCAACTCCCCATAATAAAAACATATGGTGGTATTTAGCAGCTCTCCCTAATAAGGTATACCTGAACAATTAAAATGCTATCTGGCAACTCAGCAATCTAAGCCATCATTAATATATGAATTAAATGATTATTGCTATCTGGCAACTCAACAGCCAACTGGCTGTGGCGCCCGCTGACCCTGGCTGAATAATATATACTTTAAATAAATATATAGCGCAAACTGGCTGATGAATATAAGGAGTAAATAAATACATGGCGATATCTGACAACTCAGTCAACTGGCTGATGAATATAAGGATTAGTTAAATACATGGCGCTATCTGGCAACTCAGCCAACTGGCTGTTTTGGACCTTATAAGATGGCGGGGGTTGGCTGAAGAACTCATATGAGCTCGGCAATTGCCGAGCAAAGACCTCTGGGTCCTCTTCTCCTATCTCTCTTTCTCTTTCTGCCCTTTCGGGGGGTGAGGCTTCCCCTTCTCCCCCAAAGAGGCCCCTTAGGTTAGGTATGCCCCTTTCGGGGGGGGAGGCTGTCCCACCTTCTCCTCCAAAGAGACTTTGCAACAAAGGGGGTGGGGGTTGGCACTCTTACATTGCAATTGCAAATTTTACTCATACATTTTGCCACTATACTACTGACCTCAATGACGTTGCTTTCTTTGTACAGAATCAAGCTCAGGTTTAAAAAATGGTACATGCCTATCTTCTTCTACCTCAGGGGCAGATCCAGACATTTCAGTGAGGGGGGGTCCAGAGAAAAAAAGGGCATTCCCTATATAATAAAAAGGGCACAACAATATATATTTTCTTGAATAATCACTTTCTAAAGGTTGCTCAACAGACTTTGCCTCCATACTACTGTTGGTCTCAATGACAGTGGCTGCTTCATTTCTGACAGATTCTGTACTTGGTATTTCAGGATTTGATCTGTAATAAAAAATTCAGTCTACTTAAACTTATAGTTTTAACTGATAAAGATAAGTAGCTTAAAGCTCAGCATGACGTGGTTTCGTAATGAATTTTTACCTTAAAAATTATCAGTAATTTCAGCACTATTACTTGCATAGCAACAAGAAGCATTGTTATAGAAACACGACAGTACAATAATATGGCCGTACTAAGTCAGATCTGCCTTTAAAATAATTTAAAATAATAAAAGATACAGCCTAGCATTATCGTCTCTAGCAGCCCTATTATTGAACTTTAAACAGCTTTTATAAAATGAAAAGTTTTATACTCTGTTATTCTGTTTTTACTTACTTGAAAAACGAATCCAGAGTTTTGCACTTTTTGCTTCCCTCTGCAAGGCTTCACTCTGTAAACGGCGCCGCCTCGCCTTCCCAGGCATGTTTTATTTTCACACTAACTTAAGTGCAGACACTGACCAACTCAGCTGACTCACTGGCGCGCGAACGTCCAGGCGCCATCTGGTGACGTCACAGACAAAACAGTTGTGAGGTTGAATGCGCATCATCGCATGATATATGACGGTTAATTTAAACGGGAAAATTAGTGAGGGAACACATCTGTTGCCTGAGTAGTAATTATCCTTAGACCTAGACCCTCTGCCACGCCCTCCAAAGAACACGTCTGACCAAACGGACCAGAATATTAATGGCTTATCAGTAAACATACCTACCTGTCTTTTATTTGTAACGGCTGAAAAAAAGGCACCTTAAGATATTGAGGGGGGTCCGGACCTCGCCGACCCCCCCCACCCCCCACCCGTAGATCGGCCCATGTACCTTATAAAGATTGCTGTAACAAATAGATGGTTGTTATACCGCAGACATCATTTTCAATTGTACCCACATGAAAAAAAGCACATCTCACTGTTAGACTTCCAAATGGAAATTGCTAATGGACTGGTTCAGGCAGGCAAAATGCCATCAAAACTGGCTAAGGCGAAAGGACGTCCTTCCCTCTCGTCTGAGCCAGTCAAAAAGAGGTAAAAAACATTAGCTGCAAATGCAGTTCCATCAAATGATGATAGATTTGATGGAATAGGTCATTTCCCTTTGCATGATGCAAAACAACATAGGTGCAGGTATTGCCAGAGAGGTTATAGTCACCTACAGTGTATAAAATGTAGTGTTTCTTCGTTTGACAAAGGATCGAAACTGTTTCACAGATTTCCATAAAAAATTGTAATGCTCATTATACTTTTTTGAATAAATTTTCTTGGTTTGATATTCATTATTTTACATAACTTTTCATCCAAATTTTCATCATGATGTTCAGGAACAACATTAAAAAACTCCATGAAATTATTAAAATCTGCTAAATATATGTATATATTCTATCATTTACGTCATTCAACCACAATAAAACTGTATTCAAAAATTTTTCCTGGCAGTAATAAAAAGTCATGAGAAAAAGGGCTAATTAGAAACAATTTAATTCAACGTGTAATATTCTCGTTATTTTTCAAATATAACGTAAAATACAAACAATGTCTAAAAAACTAGTAATTTTCTCAAGATTATAAATCAATAAATTTCAAATAGAAGTACCTGCCAAAATAAAGTTGTATCAAAGGGCACTTCAGTACGTCTGATTTCCACACAATCTGATGAAGCACTGAGTAAAGTTGTAGGTAACTATGCAAATTTCAACAAGATGACACTCACAGTGAAGTCTCAAGCAAACATGTCACAACAGGATATCATAACTTAGGGAGAACGTTCAGTTGAAAATATGTTCCCAAATGGGAACAATGACAGCTAATTGGTTAAGTCAACCTTTTTCAGATTGGTTGCTAAGCAGTAATTACTGCCCAAGCTTCATTGGTATTCATAATTTTTATCTTATGGTATGCTTGACTGAAACCTTGAATATTATTTTTTTCGAGAAGTCTAGTTTTCAGGTGTGATCAATTAGTTTCAATCGTACTGTTTTCTTTTCTAATAACAGATTTTTCATAAAGATTTGTATTCCAATAAGCTATTATCCACTGGTAGACGGTAGACCTGACAAGATACATAAATACTTGCATTATTCGATATTATTTCAAGACATAAAAGTGTCAGGTGGACCCTGAAGATATTGCTGTCGGACAAAATAATTTTTGCAGTGGTGTTTTCTCATGAAATGTCATATTTTCCTACCCTGGCCGATTCAGTATTTGAGAGTTGACGTTTTCACTGCACTCTAATATACACCTTGAAAAGAGGTGGGCTTATCAATAAACATTTTGATTCGCCATTTCGTTACTATTCCGTAATATGTATATATATATATATATATATATATATATATATATACAGGGTGGGCCGAAAGTCTGGATCCATAGGAAAATATTTATTTTATACATAAATTACAACGAATGGTAAATACTTAAAATGAATATCAACTTTAACTCGTAAATGCGTATCCGTGATACTGTACAGTGGTTCGTACTCCAGTATAAACAACAAATTATAACAAATGCTCAAATTGGCGGCCTCTGACATCGAGACACTTAGGGATGGAATTTATGATTTTTAATAATTCTTCGAATTGACGTTCTCGAGATGCGTGTTTCATTTGATAATCTTCTTGTTGACTTTACTGGACTATTCGTTAAAGTTTCACATACCATTGCAGAGGTATTTTCATCAGTTGCAGTTTTTGGACGACCAGAACGCCGTCGATCATGTACACTTCCTGTTTCTTTGAAACGTTTAAACAACTTGCCAACAGTCGCATGTGTTACTGGATGCTTATCAGGATGATTTCTATTGAATTCGGTAGCAACTTCTCTGTGTGTAGCGCCCTGTCTTGCGTACATGAGCACAAGTTCTACCCGGTCTTCTGTTGTTAGATTCGAAGCCATTTCTGGGCTGAAATAAAAACAGTATTTGAGTATTTATACTGGAGTACGAACTACTGTACAGTATCACGGATACGCATTTACGAGTTAAAGTTGATATTCATTTTAAGTATTTACCATTTGTTGTAATTTATGTATTAAAATAAATATTTTCCTATGGATCCAGACTTTCGGCCCACCCTGTATATATATATATATATATATATTATATATATATATATATATCTATATATATTATATATATATACACATTATATATATACAGGGTGTCCCATAAATCCGGCATCATAGGAAAATATAAAAAAAAAAGGCAAAACAAAAGCTTTTATTTACAAAACGTGCTCAATATGTCCACCATTGTTTTCAATACACAAATTCAGACGTGATACCCAGTCAGCAAGCACACGGTGAATGATGTCAGGAGTAATGGTGTTACATGCCCCAATAATGAGCTGCCGCAAATGTTCAACACTCCTAATTTTCTCTGCGTATACCAGCGCTTTCAAGTGGCTCCAGAGATAAAAATCTAGTGGCGTGAGATCCGGGCTTCTAGCTGGCCATTCCACAGGCCCTCGAAGTCCTATCCAATGACCAGGGAATTATTGGTACAGGTATTCCCTTACTTGGGTGCTGTAATGTGCAGGAGCGCCGTCTTGCTGGAACCATGTTGGGAAATCACTGGGAAATGCTTCTTCCTTGAGCATACGTAGGTAGGTGCCTCCAGTGACATGTTCATCGAAAAATAGGGGGCCAATGATGCGATCCTTCCAAATGCCACACCATACCATCACCCGAGATGCACCTTGTTCCTTTGAAGAGGTATACCAGTGAGAGTTGTTTTGAGACCAGTAGCGGATGTTCTGTCGATTTACCTCACCATTTCCATAAAAAACAGCCTCGTCACTGAACAGAATGGTGGATGGGAAATTGGCATCCCAAGCATATTGTTCCGTAGCCCATTCACAAAATTCCATCCGCCAGTCGGGATCATCTTCGCTTAATTTCTGTAGGATCTGAAGTTTATATGGATGCCATTTGTGAGCCTGAAGAATGCGATGGATGCTACTTTTCGACACTCCTGTCTCGGCGGACAATCGCCGTAGAGACTTATTGGGACTTCTGTTAAAATGAGCCAAGATAGCAGTCGCTGTATCATCAGCAGTGAACCTCCTTGAAGGTCCACTGCGTGGTTTATCTTTTATGGATCCTGTTTCCTTAAACTTTGCAACAAGTCTGCTAACACAACTCTGTGTTATTGGCTGGCGGTCTGGATGCAGTTTGTTAAATTCAGCAGCGGCCTCGCTTTGACTCCGATTTCCTATGAGTAGAATTATCTGGATTCGTTCTTCCTTGCTCACAGACATTATAGCCTGTAGAAAGAGAAACATATGAATTATGGTTTGTAGACATAGAAAAATATGAATTTCTCCTATGATGCCGGACTTATGGGACATATATTTATTTATTTATATATATATATATATATATATATATATATATATATATATATATATATATATATATATTATTTATTTATATATATATATATATTTATTTATTTATATATATATTATATTTATTATATATATATATATAGTTATTTATTATATATACTGTATATATATTTATTTATTATATACAGGGTGGGCGGAAAGTAGCTCCCTATTTTGGATTGGTAAAAAAATACGTATATATCCATTTATTTCAGAAGAAATAATATGAAAAGGTAGGCATACATGGTAGGTTTTCTCTGAAATTCAATGTGGGCTCCAACTCTTTCCACCAGCTTCTGGAGCCCCAGGAATGGCGTTCCACTGACTTTAGCAGGAACTCCGGCGGGATGGAGGACATGACTTCCCGAATTCGGTCCTCCAGTTCTTCCAATGTCCTCGGTTTGGTGCGGTAGACTTCTTCCTTTACCCACCCCCAAAGAAAGAAGTCGCACGGTTACCGCTGAAAAACGGCAGAATCGGTTCAGTGTAACGGTGTGGTGTGGTATGACTCAGATCAGGTTGTGGGCCCGTTCCTTCTGCGCAACACCATGAATGCTGAGCGGTACCTTGCTATGTTGCGAAACGAGGTCTGGCCGGTTGTCAGCACATGGGAGAACATCGACGATCTGATATTTATGCAAGATGGCGCCCCTCCACACTTCGCTCTTGTGTCGTGAGTGGCTGGATGCCACTTCCCTGGCGTTGGATGGTCGTCGTGGTCCACATCAATGGCCAGCCAGGAGCCCCGACTTGACACCGTGCGACTTCTTTCTTTGGGGGTGGGTAAAGGAAGAAGTCTACCGCACCAAACTGAGGACATTGGAAGAACTGGAGGACCGAATTCGGGAAGTCATGTCCTCCATCCCGCCGGAGTTCCTGCTAAAGTCAGTGGACGCCATTCCTGGGCGGCTCCAGAAGCTGGTGGAAAGAGTTGGAGCCCACATTGAATTTCAGAGAAAACCTACCATGTATGCCTACCTTTTCATATTATTTCTTCTGAAATAAATGGATAATATACGTATTTTTTTACCAATCCAAAATAGGGAGCTACTTTCCGCCCACCCTGTATATACTGTATATATATTTATTATTATTATTATTATATATATATATATATATATATATATATATATATATATATATATATATATTTATATATATATATATATATATATATATATATATATATATATATATATATATATATATATATATATATATATATATTTATTATTATATATATATATATATATTTATTATTATATAATATATATATTTATTATTATATATATATATATATATATATATATATATATATATATATATATATATATATATATATATATATATATATATTATTATGTATATATATATATATATTTATTATTATATATATACATATATATTTATTATTATATATATACATATATATTTATTATTATATATATACACATATATTTATTATTATATATATACACATGTAAAAAGTGAACAATGAACAATTCCTACACCATCGTTATATGGATTCATTGTCTTCATGCAGAACTTATGTTCGTATAGTTTTATGTTGAATGTTCATTTTTACATAAGAAACCAAAATCGCCTAAGCGAGTTTTTGGGTAGAATTTCGATTTATACTTCTTTATTCATTACTGTATTTCCCTAATTCATCTTAATTCATGTTCTTTTTTGACCGCTATCCTTTATTCATCTACCTATTGTCTACTTATGCCCTATCAACTTATCAGTCTATTTTTACTCGTGTCAATCTATGAAACGCAAAACTTTTGCCTTCGTTCTAAAACGCAAAAATACGTTCTCGTATTATTTTTAAAAAAAGTGCGTTCAACCCTCGCAAGATATTCATAAACGCTTAGTAAGTATTATCAGAAATTCCACTCATCCCAGCATAATTTGAACGCTTCTAAGATAAAAAAGGTCTCCTTTCGCTTTGATTCGAATTTATAACATTATAGCATATTATTTCAGTAGTAGATATGTCAATTAACAATTTGCTAAAATTGTAATTAAATGTAATCCTTTAATATAATGTAATTGATGTAATGTACTTTAATGAAACTGTAATGAACAATAACTTGTAATGTACTTCAGTGAAACTAATTAAATGTAATGATTTAATTTAGAATGTAAGAATGTACTGTAATGGAATTGTAATTAAAACAATAATAAGTGAATATGAATTAATTGGTAGTTGTAATCCATAATTGTAATCGTAATGAACCAAAATTAATACGTACTCAGTCATGTACTCAAAATTGTGCTGATGTGCTAATACGAAATAATATCGCCTCAATAATTGTCGAATCGGCGATACTACTGTCTTTTTTATTTTTATATTTTTTATTCTTTTTAGTTGAAATCATGTGTTTAAAAAGGGGGGAAACTTAACCTTCGATTGTCTCCCCCAAACATTAGATTATATTATGCATGTACCATCTTCATTTACGACACTTCATTATAGAACTTCATTTAAGGCACTTCTAGATTAATCTTCATCATTTGTACTTGATATTAGCACCTCATTAGGGGGGGGGCAGAGGCCCCTTGCCTCCTTAACTTAAGTATTTTTAGATTCCGGCCTGAGCCATGGTCGAAAGAGGTCGAACCTCTATCCCTTGTAATTCAGAGTACCAACTGTAATTTTTAAGAAGTAAACTACACTTTAAGAAGTTTTTATCTTTTTCCTTCGAGCCGTGCTCGCTTCAGAACTTAGTCAGAAAAGTCGATAATTATAAAAAGAGAAGAATTAATAAGCAGAAAGAAAAGAATTAACAGAGTGTCGACCTCCTAAGGCGACCGAAAAGAATTATAGAAAAGTATAAAGAAGAAGCATCCGTTGCAGCCTCCTAACTAGAACCCCCTTCGAATCCGAACCGACAAAGGGCCATAAAGGGGGGGGGTTAACAAGTGGCGACCCTGCCAGGATTCGAACCTGGAGGATTAGAAGATTTTAAGAAGAGGATTCTAAACAACTGGAGACCCTATAGCCAGGATAAACAAAAATTGGCGACCCTACTAAGAAGAAGATTTTAACAAGAAGATGTTTACCCAAGAAGATGTTTACCTAAGAAGATTTTTACCCAGAAGATTTTTACCCAGAAGATTTTTACCCAGAAGATGTTTAACCAGAAGATTTTAGCCAACAAGACGTCTTCAAGACACGTCTCAAGGATTTTCCCCATAGAAACTTTTGTTAAGTACATTTTGTTTTTTTAAGTAATTTATAAACATTTGAAAAATCAGTATTATTAACAGTTAATATTTAGTATGGAGCCAGAAATTAACAAAAAACACAGTGAACACTACAGACACCAGTGATACACTCTTTTTATTGAAAACAGTAAAAGTCACAAAAGTTAAGTCACAAAGTTAATTGTAACAGAGTTAATTGTAACAAAGTTAATTGTAACAAAGTTAATTTCAGAGAGAGAATTTCAGTTATTTTCAATGTTACATTCAATATAGAATAATTTTATTTTATGTACCTTCCCGTACATTAGAATGTTGTTTACATTTTTTATTCCTTTTTGTTTGCAAATTTTTTTCAATTACTGAATTGAATTGACTTGCAAATTAAGAGAGAGAGAGTTTATAGATTTAGAGAGTTACTTGAAGCATTTCAAGTTAGTTTCAAGAATACTTGATAGAGTTCAAGTTAGTTTCAAGAATACTTGATAGAGTTCAAGTTAGTTTCAAGAATACTTGATAGAGTTCAAGTTAGTTTCAAGAATACTTGATAGAGTTCAAGTTAGTTTCAAGAATACTTGATAGAGTTCAAGTTAGTTTCAAGAATACTTGATAAGAGTTCAAGTTAGTTTCAAGAATACTTGATAAGAGTTCAAGTTAGTTTCAGAATACTTGATAAGAGGTCAAGTCAAAGGTTGCATCTAAGAAGGACAACCGCCCCAGAGATTACAGAAGTTAGTTTTGAAAAAAAAAGTTAGTTTTGAAAAAAAAAGTTAGTTTTGAAAAAAAAAGTTAGTTTTGAAAAAAAAAGTTAGTTTTGAAAAAAAAAGTTAGTTTTGAAAAAAAAGTTAGTTTTGAAAAAAAAGTTAGTTTTGAAGTCCCAAGTTAGTTTTCAATGCAGTCAATTGAATTCAACTTTTCCTTTGTAATTTAAGAGAATTTAATTTAAGAAAAAAAGTAAGTTAAGAATTTAATTCAACCTTTTTTGTGTTGTAAAAGATAATTAAATTCACCCTGAATTGACCGATTTGCGTCTTTAGTTAACCTTTTTTGTTTGTAAGACGGAAATTCACCGATTTGTCTTTCCCGTTTCATGCATTGTTACGTATATAAATATATAGTTATGTAATTTATTATTTGTACAAAGGTTGTAATGACTTTGATAATCATTGTAATGTATACGTGATAATAATAGTTGTGTAATAATTAATTAATCGATCTTGTCCCAATGACTCCTTTTAAATTACTATATGAGGAACATGCCATCCCTTCGTTTTGTTTCAACTCTTTTAATTTTTGTTCAAAGTAATGTGACAAGCAATCCTTTTTTAAAGAGCAAAGTGCTCACGAAAGACGTATTGTCAATTTCAGACTTATACCCCCGCTTAGTCACTCAATTCCCCCGAATGTAGTACTCCAAACTTTGTCTTTTTATTTTATTTTTATTTTAACACCCCTAACCCCAGTTGAACTATGTCAACCAGAGAAATGGTTCAACCATGGTTAATTCCTCTTTGGTACGATGGAACATAACCTCAATTTAGGTTGTGTTTTTTTATATTACAGTATATGTTTAATTCATTATAGTTTATAATTGGTTCCTATTTTCAATGGTTATATTTTTATATTTTTTTTTATTCGATTAATACTGAGTAATTGTCGTAGTCGAATTCAATTTACGTTCCTTCCCTTCAGTCACTTTTGCATTAAAACTCGTATGCAAACATCATCATTATAATCTTAATAATTATTGCTTACTACATATAAATTCTCGTTCATGCATTTATTAAGTTATTTTATCTGTTCCTTAAAGTATATATATATATTATATATATATATATATATATATATATATATAATAACCCTAAACCCATCTTAAATTATTATACATTATTTTTTGTTAATTCACAAACCTTCCCAAATCCCCTTTCTCCTTTTGAACGTATCACCAACCACTACAATCTGTTACCCAATAAACAGAAATACACATTTGACCACAGGTCTATACATCATCCACTACGTAATTCGATTTGTACCTACAACAGTCAATAAAAATGCATGTATGCACACTATATATACTATATATACAAACCTTATGCTAAAATCATTGGATATCACAATAAACCATTTCATTGCGCGTAAGTGCTAACTATGTAATTTAATCTTAATCATTTTTGCTTTCTAATATATCTTGCTCATGCATTTATTCAGTTAATTTAACAATCTTCTCAGCTAATCTGTCCCTCAAACTTATAAGATACACACTTTGTACCTAGTACACACAAATACACACTAGACCACAGGTCTATACATCATCCATTACGTAATTCTATTTTTACCTACAATAGTCAATAAAATTAGTTTATCAATTGTACTATCATGGTAACCTTGAAAAATCCATGAACTTTAAAATTTATATTTTTCCCTTTTACCTATTCATTATGAATGTAATTTTTCCTACAGAAAAATAAAAATTTTCTAAAAATTTTTTTAACCATATCATTGTTTGTCTAACTTGTTTGTCTAAATTAACGTATTAATCCTTTATTCTGTTTGTCTAAATTAAAGTATTAATCTTTGAATTTTTTATATTATATAATAACTCACTTGTTCTGTATAAAAATTTGTAATGTAAAGGAAAATTCGTCATCTAACTTGAAGTAGTTAGGATGTTATTTTCTCATTTATATTGTATTAATGGTACCCTATTAGATTATTGTATAAATACCATTTTAGAGGGGGAAACACTGTAAAAATGAACAATGACTAATCCATATTCATTTTTACATAAGAAACCAAAATCGCCTAAGCGAGTTTTGGATAAAAATTTTATTTGTAGCTTCCTATTTTTGTTTGTGTCATAACCTTACGATCTCCCATTTCTATGGTTTAGTCGTATCCATTTTCCATTTTTTATTATAGGTTATTATAATTAATTATGGTTGTCTGGCATCTCACCCTCGACCCTAGATTATGCATACACATTGCATATAACAGGATTGGAACCCGTAGTTGTACTTCTTAGTCATTAATACCCACTCTTTGTCTCTAATTCGTTCTTGTAAATCTTCCTAATAATGATTTGTACTATACGTACAAATTCAATAACTATGACGTCACATTTTCCCTTCATCATATCTCTAGTATTCAATGTATGAAAATTCTTTAACATCATAATAAAAACTGTACACTCTATAGAAGTCATTATTTATATGTTATGTAGTATAAATATTATTATTCAACCATATTCATCCATACCGTATGTGCCCATGTACTTTGTATTATATTTCTAACATCTTAATTGTCTATTAATATGAAACACTGTAACAAAACAAAATTATAGTAACTGTTTAATTATAATTAACTGCAATACTTTAATTTAATATAATGTAATGTACTAAATAACGTAGTCAATGTACTTTAATGAAATTGTAGTTAACGATAATAAATGAATTGATAATTATAATCATAGTTACAGTAGACCAAAATTACAATGTACTCAATGTCCGACCCGACATTATGTCGCCATAAGGAATGTAGAATCGGCGATACTGTTGTTATTTTTTTTTATTATTTTTCCGTTGGCATAAATTTTGATGTGCTTTCTACTTTGCCAAATAATTGATGACCTGTTGTTTTTTAAAATCTCATAATCATCTTTTTAGATTTAGCTTAATAATGAATCCTGAGTAACTTTTGCCATGTCATGTTTTGTATACATTCTTTCTTCGTTATAAAAGATGAAGTCATCTCTTACCTAAGCATTTAATTGTAAATCTTAAACCTTTAATTTTTACTCATATGCATATTTTAGTGTAAAGATGCATAGTTCAATTTCCACTTTTAGTTAACTTGGCAGATCATGATAACATCAGATCTGAAAATACGCAATTTAAGATAAAAATATGGCTTCATCTTCAAATATCTTGTTTATTTCGTTTAAACCTTACCACAGCTAAAAGATTTACTTTCTTTTCAAATATTGTGCAAAAATAATGCAGCCTCTTCAACATTTAATAATGATGATGTTAGTAGAATTGGGGTATATAAAGCCCACCAATTTCTTCCATGTTTGTTCTGATTCCAACTACGAGGCTGAGCATTACCTGTAACAGTTTATGAGTAAAACACAGTAAGAAAAAGTCTTTATCTTCTCCTTCGAGCCGTGCTCTCTTCAGAAAACTTAGTCATTAGAATCTCCCGATAAGTTACAAGAAGAATCGGGGAGAAACCCCAAAGAATTTAATAAGCCTCTCAGAATCCTCCGAGCCACTAAAGAAGAACTCGGAGAGTAGTATAGAAGAAAACCACTTCAAGTCACACATCCGTTGCTTGCCTCCTAACCAGAACCCCCGTCGATCCGAACCACCCCAGGGCCATAGACGGAGGGGTTAACATACACATATATATTTATTATTATATATATACATATATATTTATTATTACATATATACATATATATTTATTATTACATATATACATATATATTTATTATTACATATATACATATATATTTATTATTACATATATACATATATATTTATTATTACATATATACATATATATTTATTATTACATATATACATATATATTTATTATTACATATATACATATATTTATATTACATATATACATATATATTATTATTACATAAATACATATATATTTATTATTATATATATACAATATACATATATATTTATTATTATATATACATATATATTTATTATTATATATACATATATATTATTATTATATAATACATATATATTTATTATTATATATACATATATATTTATTATTATATATATACATATATATTTATTATATATATATACATATATATTTATTATTAGATATACACATATTATTTATTATTATATACATACATATATATTTATTATTATATATATACATATATATTTATTATTATATATATACATATATATTTATTATTATATATATACATATATATTTATTATATATATAATATATATTTATTATTATATATATACATATATATTTATTATTATATATATACATATATATTTTTATTATATATATACATATATATTTATTATTATATATATACATATATATTTATTATTATATATACATATATATTTATTATTATATATATACATATATATTTATTATTATATATATACATATATATTTATTATTATATATATACATATATATTTATTATTATATATATACATATATATTTATTATTATATATATACACATATATATTTATTATTATATACATACATATATAGTATGTCAGGGAAAGATTTAACAAGCGTAGAGCAGGAAAAAGATTTAGGAGTTATAGTCACTGGTGATTTAAAAGTAGCGAAACAAAGTACAGCGGCGGTCAATAAGGCGAATAAAGTGTTAGGTTTTATAGCTCGAAATTTTGAGTACAAATCGCGCGATATTATAGTTCCTCTTTATAAATCATTAGTTAGACCCCATTTGGAGTACGCGGTCCAATTTTGGAATCCGCATATGCGCAAAGATATAGACAAAATCGAAAGAGTTCAAAGACGAGCAACTAAGATGATTCCGTCTCTTAGGTCAAAGTCGTACGAGGATAGGCTTAAAGAGTTAAAATTGACTACACTCGAGACTAGGAGGTTAAGGGGTGATCTAATCCAGGTTTTCAAAATTATGAATGGGTTT
>JAJOZX010000189.1:1162500-1165000 GCA_023014485.1 Bathynomus jamesi
CGAGTGTTTTCAATTTTAACTCCTTAAGCCTATCCTCGTACGACTTTGACCTAAGCGCCGGAATCATCTTAGTTGCCCGTCTTTGAACTCTCTCGATTTTGTCTATATCTTTGCGCATATACGGATTCCAAAATTGGACCGCGTACTCCAAATGGGGTCTAACCAATGATTTATAAAGTGGAACTATAATATCGCGCGATTTGTACTCAAAATTTCGAGCTATAAAACCTAACACTTTGTTCGCCTTATTGACCGCTGCTGTACTTTGTTTCGCTACTTTTAAATCACCAGTGACTATAACTCCTAAATCTTTTTCTTGCTCTACGCTTGTTAAATCTTTCCCTGACATACTATACGCAAAATTACCGTTACGCGAACCTATGTGCAAAATTCTGCACTTATCAACATTAAATCTCATTTGCCATGTGACTGACCAATCAACGATTTTATTCAGATCTTCCTGAATTTTACCTCTATCTTCGTCATTAATCGCCCTACCACCCAGCTTCGTGTCATCCGCAAACTTTGAAACTATACTGACTAGGCCGACATCTAAGTCGTTAATATATATAAGAAAAAGCAAGGGGCCCAATACAGAACCCTGAGGAAAGCCACTCGCTACATTAGCCCAACACGACTCCGCTCCATCAACGACCACCCTCTGTTTCCTGCCTCGCAACCACTCTTCTAGCCAATTTATTACTACACCCCTGATTCCATGAGCCTTAGTTTTTCAATGAGTCTTTTGTGCGGACGGCGTCAAATGCTTTTTGAAAATCTAAATACACTACATCAACCGCCCGATGTCTATCGTAAACGTCAACCACGCTTTGGAAAAATTCTAAAAGATTAGTTAAGCAAGATTTGTTTCGCCTAAATCCGTGCTGCGTATTTCTAACTAGCTTATACACTTCTAAGTGTTCGACTATACGATCCCTAATTATTGATTCCAGTAGCTTACCTACAACAGACGTTAAACTGATTGGCCTATAATTTCCCGCCGCACCTTTATCGCCTTTCTTAAAGATAGGTGTTACGTTTGCTAACTTGAAATTATCTGGTACGCACCCCTCAGAAATAGACGCATTAAAAATCTTTGTTAGCGGCACTACAATGCTATCTTTTAATTCTTTTAGTTGTATGGGATATATGGAATCCGGACCCGGTGATTTACGCGTTTTCATTTTATCAATATAGCGCGTTACCTCCCCTTCAGTAACCACTATATTATCCAAAATATTACCATTATCAAAAGGTATTATGTCTGTGACCGTAGGGATATTTGTTACATCTTCTATAGTAAAAACTGACGTAAAAAATTCGTTTAGCAAGAGAGCCATTTCCTTTTTTTCAGAAACTAGATCTCCGTTTACATTTTTCAAAGGCCCCAAGACGCTTTTTACTGGATTTCTATTATTGACGTATTGAAAGAATCGCTTGGGGTTTTCCTTACCGTCACGAGCTATGGAGATTTCAAATTCGCGCTTGGACTTTTTTATTACACTTTTCGCTTCACGCCTTAGAGATATGTAGTTGTTTCGTAACAACAGATTATCTTTATCGCACTTATATAGCCTATAAGCCCTATCTCTACTCTATATAATGTCTCCTACTCTAGAAGTAAACCACAAAGGCTTGTTGTTTACTTTCGCACGCTTAATTTTGTACGGTACACATTCCTCATTTATAGTCCTAAATACTGTTTCGAACGATTCCCACATTAGTTTTGCGTTGGAGTTCCCCAGCACGTTTTCCCAATTGACGTGTGACAATTTATTTCAAAATTTACTAAAGTCTGCGTGCTGGAAGTTAGGAATTTTAGTCGAGTTAGCTGGTTTCGAGTGACTTACTGAGAGGACAAACTCTACCATATTGTGATCGCTATTGCCCAACGGTTCTATTATTTGAAGATCAGTAATTAGCCTGTCATCTGTAGTTATTACTAAATCTAAAATACTGTCCAACCTCGTAGGTTCCCCAACCTTTTGAATAAGAAAGCTATCCTCGAGAAAATTAACTAAACGATTACCTTCCGCGTCTCCCTGCATTGTATCGTAATTTACGTTGGCGCAATTAAAGTCACCCATTACTAAAACCTGCTTACTACCGATTATTTCGCTTTAGTTCACGATATAACGCTTCGTCCGTATCAGCTGTTTGATTAGGGGGCCTATATATAACCGCAACAACAAGTTTGAAATCGTTCAATTTAAATTCTGCTATAGTCGAATCTATCGGTTCTGGAATTGTGTGCTTTACTTCTATAACATTCGCTATATTATCTTTGATATACAACATAACACCGCCTCCTCGCCTACCTATTCTGTTTTTAACAAAAAGTCTATAACCTTTAATTTGATACTCCCCTACAAAGTCACGAGTTTCAGTGCTAAGCCACGATTCATTTATCGCAATTATATCATAGTCTTTACAAGCAATTAAAGAAAAAAATTCGTTTATTTTATTTCGTAGGCTACGAGCATTTAAGGATAGAACCTTC
>JAJOZX010000189.1:1170000-1172500 GCA_023014485.1 Bathynomus jamesi
AATGTAAGTAATTTCAAAAAACTCCATATAAATATTGGAGAGAAGGGGCGACAAAGGGTTGCCCATGGCCATCCCAAAAACTTGTTGATAATGCTCGCCATTGAAAGTGAATTTACAATCCTTGATACAAAGCTTAATAAGTTCCAAAACAGTGTGTGCAGGTAATGGTAGATCATAGTTATGTAATTCTCGGGCGAGAAAGTCAAGCATATCATCAATCGGCACTTTTGTGAACAATGAACAAACGTCGAAACTGATCAATCTATCGTTGGTATTAATGCGAACATTATTCAATTTTTCAGTGAGATCCATGGAATTTTTTACGTGTGAATCAGAGACAGTTCCAAGAATGGGGGACAAAACATTAACAAGCCATTTGGAGAGTTTATAGGTAATAGAGCCCACCGAGCTAATAATAGGGCGCATAGGGTTACCCGGTTTGTGGGTTTTAATAAGACCATAAAGGTAAGGCAAAGCAGGTGAAGTGGACAAAAAAAGGGGAATTAAGTCCTTATGATCTTTGAGAAGGCGTTTCAAGCCACTATTGAATGATTTGATGACATCATCCTGCGGGTTCTTCCTAAGTTTCACGTATGTGGCGGGGTCCTGAAGCAGCTCATTCATCTTTCCAATGTAATCCACTTTGTCCATAATGACTAAGGTGTTAGCCTTGTCTGCTTTAGTAATATGGAGCTCACTATCTTTTTTTAATTGTGAAAGGCTATTGCGGAAACGTTTAGGAAAGTTATCTTCGTAAGAAATATTCGCAGCACCATAGACAAGGCCTTTAACTATGTTAACCAAAAACTGAGGAAGGTTACACTGTTTTTCAAAACAAGCAAGACTATGACAAATTTGTAAAGCAGTAGGTTTTTTAACAATATAAAAGGACATACCAAATCCAAGGGCACTTTTTGCATCGTCACTAATGTTTTTCGAAGAAAGGTTCAAAACACACGTTGAGCTTGCTTTTTTACTCTACTGACTATTTCGAATGAGACTTTTAATTTTGCGATCCAAAATGTTTCGAAGTGAAGAAGTTCTCCGACGCAACTCGTTGTAAATTTCATCAAACAAAGGTTGGATCCACGGTTGGGGAATAACAGTCAAAACGTTACGTTTGGCAATGCCTAAATTTTTGAAGGTGGACCACTCATTTTGTCTGGTGACTTCAATATGTTTCTTTAAAATTACTCTGCTAAAGTTGTTGAACGGATGGTCGTCCATTTGTCTGAGGCGAATCGGAAGGAGGGACTTGGGAAGGACCTGCTCCTCCAGACAATTAGTAAGAAACTTTCGTCGGATCCGAATTGCATGCCCCTTCATTAATGTAGAAGAAAACACAGACACAAACGGGGACAATATTGAAGGTCGGCCAAAGTGCTAAAAGTGTCATTTTCCCATACAAATGTGTTTATTAGTGATGTAGGTCACATCCGCATCCGCATCCGCATCCGCGGAACATCCGCATATTTTCTCGCATCCGCATCCGCGTCCGCATCCGCACTTTGGACTGCGGATGTCGTGCGGATGTGGACCGTTGAGATAAAACGTCATTAATAAGCGGAAATTATCAAATTCTACTATATTAATAGAACTAGTTCATTGTGCGCAAAAGTGATGCAAGCGACAAGACGAGAGGCTGTTCTTGTATGAAGTTACTCTCTTGCAACCTACTTAGATCCACGTTACAAAGCTAAGTTATTTTCACCTAGTACATTAGAACGAGTTAAATCATCACTTGGCAAAGCAGTTGAAGAGCTTCAATCTCTTGAATCTGTCGCTTCGCCACCCACCAAAAGAATAAAAGTTTCAGTGACAGAACCAACACCTTCAACAAGCAAATCTATCACAGAATCTGTCTCTCAGTTTCTTGAGTCAAGCAGCAATGACGAGACCTACGCGATGTCAAAAGATGTAGTAAAAATGATCGAGAGCTATCACCAAGAAAAACGCCTGGCTGCATGTGACAATCCTTAGTTGGTGGAAAAATACGCAGAATATCTATCCATACTTGAGTAAACTTGCAAGGAAACATTTAGCCTGTCCTCCAACAAACGTACCAAGCGAGAGATTATTTAGCAGTGCTGGATTAATATATGATGAAAAGAGAAACAGACTGGCAGCAGAAAAGGCAGAAAAATTAATATTCCTTAAGCATAACCTTCCTATAATTAAGTTTGAACATTAAACGATGAACATCTTAGTTTACTTTATTTTAATTACTCATTATAAATATGCCTAATAAAACTTTAAACTTAATATAAATAGTTATCAAGCTAATTAAAGATCTCTTTCTATAAGGGTGGAGGTTGGGGAAAGAGGTCGGTGGGGTGCATTTGAGTTGGGTTCACGTCCCGCATCCTGGTAACACAATTATGGTTTCTAATTATGGCTGAAACTCAACAAATATAACGAATTTATTTGCAGACGAATTCACTAATTGATTTCTATATTAGTTAGATGCTTGATATTATTTTATATGTTCAGAGAAAAGTAC
>JAJOZX010000190.1:600000-830000 GCA_023014485.1 Bathynomus jamesi
AAAAGTTTAATTTATTTTAATTATCGCGTAGATTTAAAATTCTACGTGGTTTATTCTTAAAGAAGGGATTGTTCATAATGTTAATCATAGTGGGTTTTAGCCCTTCGGCCTTTACTACAAGGTGAAATCCCTTTCTTAGGCCACAATCTACGCGAGATGATAACGATCAGAATACCTTTTACAGGAGAAGGATTTACTCCGATTACAACTTTAACGCATATCTGTGACTCTTTGGATTCTTATCTGTGAATAGAGTAAAAATATGAAAGAATAAAGCATTTCAACACAAATGAAACTCGCTTGCCAACTTTCAATATCTTTCTTTCTTTAGAGTTTGGTGAACTTTTTAGACCATCACCGAGGAAACTACCCTGATCTTTTAGCGCTGAAGATCGCTGCCATGTCTTTCGTAAACGCCGTTATAAGATGGGGCCCTGGAAGAGATTCATTAGAGTTCAGACTTCACCTCAGATACGAGTTCCTCATGCTCGGTCTGCAGCCCATTCTGGACAAACTTAGAGCGCTGGAAAACGACGTTTTAGATACGTAAGTATCTTAGACCCGTTTTATTGTAGGGGCTAAAAGTGTAACTAAAGACAAATCTGTTAAATGTCGATACCTTGACACCACTGTGGGTTCCTTGCCAAAAACTGAAGGTAAACTGTTAATATAAGGAGGATAAATCACTTATTGGTGAATAAACAAATTGAAACATTGAGTAAATGATAAATTCTGGAAACAGTGGCTTATAATAATTGCTCAAATAATTATTTGAACAAGACGGATTTAAATGATGTACTCTTAACGAGTTCAAAAAGTTTTATAACGGGTTTGAAAGAGCTTTTGTTCATAAAAAACATGGCGTCATTGTATTATGCGAAAATAAAATCTTTTTAAAAACTTAAAACGCTTATAAATTTCAAATAACGACGAAAGGACACTTTTCTTCCCCACCTTTGATATATATATATATATATATATATATATACTACCGCTCAAAAGTTTGGAAGCGCCTGTAGGTTTCGTTTATGTTTCACACTTGATGATAAGGTTTCATATCCTGTATGAAATCGATCTATGGATCCGTATTATATCCAGAACGGTGAATATAAGGTTGGAAGGTGTTTAAAATTTACGTGGTAAGGTAAGCTAAGGATATTTTTATGATCAAATTCGTTTTGAATTACACTATTATAATACCTTTATTTTAGCCTCGTTTAAACTTTTTTATAGAAATGGAATAGGATAACATAGTTGAAGGACGCCCACAGGCACAGGCACACTAGGTACGTGCCTAGAGTTGATATTCGAATAAACTATAATAATGAAAGGATTGTATAAATAATGTGCTTGCAGCTTTATAATAATTATTAGTTTAAATTATTCCTTAGTGCTTTATTACATTTACAGCCAATTTATTTAAATGTGATGCAATACGTTGAGTAAAGCATGAATAAAATGTGTTATCGTACTCGTATTTACCGTTGTTTTCAATATCTGAATTACATAGTATGATTATGATACCCTGTGAAATGTACGTGGCGAAAATAACAAGTTAGTGAGAGAGATTAATCATAATTGAGCAGTTATATCTTTTGTACTTTGGTAGTGCCTATAATGGCCTGTCAGGCTGCGCGCGGCCTTGTAGTTTAATACCAATGTTCATAATATTGCATAACTCAGAATCTAAAAATTCAGGAATAAGAACACACACTACTCTGAGAAACGTAGGAGAAAATATTTACATAGTAGTAAATATAAAAATGGCCCTTTGAAGAGACTTAAATTACCTTAAAATGGGCATTACTGGTATATAGAGGGGTCCCTTTGGATGGTGGCTTAGTGACTAAAGTCGCCGACATTGCCATGTTTCAAGAGGACTATAGCCTCCAAAGTCGCAATATCATGAATGACAATGAAATAGGCACAAGCAAGCATAATAGTGAGCACAAAGCAACATTGACGAAATGAATTGTAGAGAGTTAATGGAAAACAACTGCATCAAAATCTGTCCACAGCTTAACGGTAGTCTGCGACGACGACCATGCACTGTCGCACTCAAAATAACTAGAAGAGAACTAAACAAACAAGATTTGGTGCTGTAGGCTTCCCTGTCACCTTCACAATTCGTGACAGTGATTTATTGTCATGTTTTAGCGTTCTTTCCTCTTACTATTGCGCTTACTTGATGCCATTTATGTTTTGCCATTGCCCTTTTTCACGCATACCCTTGCACACTATTCTTCGTGAAACACGAACAATCTCGGCCACTGAGACACCAGCCAAACAGGGCCCCTGTGATATCATGTCCATTTTAACGTCATTTACATCGCTTTTAAGAGCCATTTTTATATTTACTCTGAAAGAAAAGCAAAAATCAACCTCACCATATTAAAATAGTGTTGTAGATATAATACGGATCGAGATCTATTTCATACACAATATGACGCCTTATCATAAAGTGTGAACATAAATGAGAAACTTACAGGCGCTTCTAAACTTTTGATCGGTAGTGTATATATATATATATATATACAGTATATGTAATATATATATATATATGTAATACATATATATATATATGTGTGTGTGTGATGCACACCAACAAGGAAAAATGAAAAGCGATGCCAAGGCCTTTCGTGTATTTAAGAGTACGCTTCGTCAGGAAATGAGCTTCGTCAGGAAATGAAGGGAAAAGCAAAACGCCGTAAATGTATATATATCTGTACAGCGTTAAATCAAATACCGTAGTTAGGAGGTATTAGCAAAAAATTACCAAGTACTAATTAAAGGAAAAAAGTATTTTAGCAAGATATGCCCAATTTATATGTTCCCAAACTGCTATGGAATTATTTATAAAGTATATGAATGCACATTTCAGAATGTTATATATTTATTTTTGACACGGATTTTAGAACTATCCCAATTAATACCATGATTATATCTATAAATATGACTGAACGAGGTATTAGAATTATTTGCCGTCCTACACGTATATTTCTGCTGTTTTATTCCATTTGGGCCTATATAAACTTAGTCACATTGTTTATATCCAGTCAAGTAGATAGAGCCAACTGCGTTATCTGGGGGAGATTTAACAGTATTTTTATACTTAAAGATTACTTTGTTGCTTTAAGTAAGGTCGGAAGGTGTTTAAAATTTACGTGGTAAGGTAGGCTAAAGATATTTTGATGATCAAATTCCTTTTGAATTACGCTTATAATACCTTTTTCTTTAGCTTTGTTTAAGCATTTTTAGAAATGGAATAGGATAACCTAGTTTAATGCCAATGTTCATAATATTACATAACTCAGAATCTAAATTTTCAAGACTAGGATAACCTAGTTTAATGCCAATGTTCATAATATTACATAACTCAGAATCTAAATTTTCAAGACTAGGATAACCTAGTTTAATGCCAATGTTCATAATATTACATAACTCAGAATCTAAATTTTCAAGACTAGGATAACCTAGTTTAATGCCAATGTTCATAATATTACATAACTCAGAATCTAATGCTCTGAGAAACAGAAGAAAAAAAATTAAAGATTTTATCGAAGGGTGATGGTCAGAATAAAAGTGAACGTACGAGTTATTGTTAGTAGGCTTGCGAAAGTAATACCATTGAAATAATTGGTGACACTAGAATTTTGAGCGCGCGCGCACACACACACACACACACACCTTGTAACCTTATAGATGTTCTCTGCATCGGTCTCTCTCCCTCACACGGAGGTCAAGCTGGTGGACCCACCTATAGATCTGGTCTGATATAGTAGAGTTGCTGGCTTGGGGTCTCCATCTCACATATCCAAGCACATCCGGCTCATCCGGGGCCGTCCTGAGCCTAAGCCAAGCATCTAGTCTTCTTTTGAAGATTTCTACTATGAAATCCATGGTGTTTCTTATTTCTTTGAGTAGCTTGGCCCTCTAACAACTAAGCCATTTTCCTTCAGAGTTGAGGATGTCCCTTGTCTTCTTTGTCTGACTTTTAGTTTGGGAACACTACACATTCTACGTTTCCTATTTTCCAGTGTTGCTTGGGTAGTTATGGGGTTCAGTTTGAGGTTAGATTCTAATTTCTTTATTATTTTCCATATGTATATTATGGTGCATCTCTCTCTCCTTCTTTCCAGCGAATATAAATTTAATGTACGTAGCGTTTCTTTTGCAGCCATTGATTTTGGCTGTGAATTTTTTTTTTTTTTTAATTTCTTCTAGTTTATTAATTTCTTTTTTATATGGGTACGTTAAAACTGAGCAGCATTCAAATTTTGGCATGATAAGTATTTTAGGCAGAAGAATCATTACTTTCTTGTCCCTTTTTCAAAGAGGTTCTCAGTAACTATCTGTAATTCATTTTGCTTTGTTTATCACTATCTTATTTTGTGTTGAAATTTCGCATCATCGTTCATTGTAACTCCTAAATCTTTTGCATTCGTGCCTCTCTGGGACATAATATTATATCTGTTTTAGTTCCTCATTTCTTCCATATCTCAAGAGCTAAACATTTTTTGTATTAAATTTCATGTTATTTTATTGTCTTCTGCCACCTGTATATTCAGTTTGTGTTCCTCTGTAGGGCTTTCACCTCTTCCGCATTTCTAATTTTCCTGCTGATTTTTGCTGGTTACTCCATTGTCTATATCTGTTTGCTTGATGATGAATAAGAGGGGAGCTAATACTGTTCCTTGTGGTCCTGAACTTCGTACTTCCGATTCTGATGATGATGATATACCTTGGATGTTTACAACTCACTGACGTCCGCTGAGAAAATTAAAGATCCATTTTCCCCATTATTCCAGTATGTTTCATTTTTTGTGCTATTATACCATGATCACACTTGTCGAATGCTTTAGCAAAATCCCTGTATTACATCGTAGTTTTTATTGTTTTCAAGTACATCTATGATATTCTTATAATCCTCTGTTAGTTGTGATAAGCACCGGCTTTACGACATCTGATCGATTTGACATTCTATCAACAAATTATTATTAGGTTAAGTTAGCTTTCTAGAGTGTCGGTGTTTTGGTCTTGTCGACGAAATGTGTATAGGTCTGTAAGCACAATCTTCCTGATAGAAATCCGTGCTGGTTCTCTGAATCTTTCGTCTCTCCAAAAAGCCATAGATTTTCTCTAATTATTCTTTCAAATATTTCGGTGAGATAGTGTTAATGACACTGGTCTATCCTCTCCTTTATATATAAGGACAATGTTTGCCCTTTTCAGGATGCTTGGTATTTCCCTGTGTTCAGGAATCTTCTCCATATCCAATATAGGGGTGTAGCTATTTCATTTTTACAGTTTTTAATCAATAAGGCGTTGCATTTGTTGGGGCCTGCAGCTGAATGCGATTTCATTTGTCCTATATATAGCTCGCGCTATATCTTTTGGGGTAAAATAAAAATAAGTTACAGTATATGCTGTCTTTGTAATTTCTCTTCAAAGAAGGTATTTCTATCAGGTACCACTTTCTCTTTTTAGGGTACTGAAAACTGATTCATACCGAGTTGTCATGTTTCAGATATTTCTTTCAAATCGTTGCGTAATTAATTTTTTTTTCCTTAAGGGCCCGATAGTGGCGCGCGTTCTTGTTTTCCTTTTCACAAAGTTATAGAAGTACTTAGGGTTTTCTGATGCATCTTCCACTTCCCTCTCTGAATGGCCCTTAATTAAAACTTTATTTCCCCTTCGATACTCTCTAATTTTTCTTGTATTACTTTCCTGCATTTTTGTCCGTGTAGTTCATTAATTTTGCAACTACCTACTTTCTTTTGTGGAATATTTTCCGTTTTTGTCTTTTGAAATAATTCGATTTTCCTTTTGGTTATGCTTTCGGAACATATTTTCCTAAAATTTCCAACGTCTCTTCTTCCAAGGTTATTATAGATTTTCTTCGGTTGTTTTATCCTCTGAGGCTGTTTCCTATTTTATTTTGGCATATGTGGAATTTGATTTCTTCCCAATTAAAATCTTGTATTTAAGTTAAAAATATCAAATTTGCTTTTCTTTGGTGAGAGTATTTTCTTTTAAGGTTGTCGTCATATTGGTTAATATTTCTATAATGTTGTGGTCTGAGATAATAGTTAGGATCATTTTTATCAATTAAGTTCTTGTTGTTCGTGAATGCCAGATCAAGGCAGTTATTTTTTCTGGTGTTATCTGTTATTTATTGTGTTAAATTTATTTGTTGAAGCCACCAGCATTTTTGCTTGTTCCTGGTCTTCTCTTGCGCACCCTTTGTCTTGGTTTATATATGTTACACACAGACCATGCATGAAACGAGAAACTCTAATCAAATCCACTATAGTTCGAATAAGTAATGGTAAAGGACAAATACTATAGTTTTTCTTTTTCATGATTTAGCCCGACGTGGGCAACGGTCACTCGCAAAGAGGCCCCAAAATATAGCTTCCTTCTCCAGCTATCTGCTAAGCAGATAAGATCCAGCTTTGGGACAGGATCTAGGGTTTACAGCTACACCTAGCCTACTATATTCAGAACCTCAATATACGCAAGAAACACGTTACATTCACGTCGGATTGAATACATCAAAGAAAAAGGGGTAACTATTGTATTTTCAGCCAAAAACCAAAACTTAAACTTCAACTGGCAGAATTGAGGGTCCACCTTTTAAAGCACTTAACATGTCCGTTTCATGATGGAATTGAACTCAGAATGGTCCCCTGAGATCTTTTATGTTACACACAGACCGTGCATGGAACAAGGAACTCTTCTGAGAAAATTAAATCCACTGTCCCAAAGCTGGATCCTATCTCTTGGCAGATAGCTGGTGAGGGAAGCTATATTTTGGGGCCTCTCTGCGAGTGACCCGTTGCTCACGTCGGTTAACATCATGAAAAAGAAAAACTATAGTATACAATGTTGTATAATTCTGTATAAAATAAAATGTCTCGCAGTGTTTTTTACTATATACTTTCATTACCATAGTTACGGAACACTGGAGTAACATTTACATAGGTGAACAAGACATTCAGGACACCCTGTACTTATTTAAAATCATCTGAGGCCTATATCCTAATTTTATACGTATAATACATTTTTTTATTTAGATTATAAACATTTTATTATTTTATGAATAAATCCCCTATTTTTAAAGCAATCCCAACACCGCATCCTATGAATTGCTATTGTCGCTAAATTTTAAATATGAAGTATAGAATATTTATGATTGAGTAATTTTAATATTTTTGTAATGATTCGTCGTTCGATTTTATTTCATTTTTTTTTTTTTTTTTTTCAATTTTGATAAATTAATAATTGTTTTATAAAACCTCAAGGATTTGGCCGTGATAAAAACCTTTTCGCCACCTGTACATTTATTGCAAAATTAAAAGGTTTTCATTTACAATAATTTCAACATTATAAGAAATTAATTCCTTTCTGGTTGTGAATTCAAATTAAGTGTAATTCTTTTATGGAAAACAGTTTGATTGTGAATTGAAACTCCTAAGCCAAAGCTCTAAATAACAGTGAAAACGTTGTCTTCATCTGGTTAGTAGATGAGCAATTTTGATATTACATTCATGTTTAGTTGGTGATATCGCTAAAAATGTATATAGTTTTTTCAGCAATAAAACTTTTTTAATTTCTTCCTCTCAAGTTTATATATATATATATATATTTTTTTTTTTTAAGTTCGGGAAGAACCGATTCGCCTCTATTTAAAAGGGCATATCTCGGCGGAAAAACAAAGAAAAAGTGAGAGGAAAGACAGAGGAAAAAGAAAGGGTAGAGGGGACAGTCGAAGTGGAAAAAGACCAAAGGATGACAAGGACTGCAGGGTCGAGCCCCATCATCCTTGGGTGCTAGGGCCGGGAGGGCGCACGTGAAACCTCCAGGAACAAGCACGTACAAACGAGCACAAAGAGCACTCAAGAGTACGAGCTTAGAACCCCCTTGCGGGGATATATATATATATATATATATATATATATATATATATATATATATATATATAAAAACAGGGTGTTTCATAACATGTGGGACGCACTTTCAGGATGGATTCAGGACCTGAAAACAATGAAAAAAGTTTATATAAACATATGCCCGAAATCGCTTTGTTTCAGTTACAGCCCATTGTGTTCCAGCAAGTATCCACCTTACCTTTAAAGGAAGTGCTCAAAATGACCTTGCGTTTGAATACACGCCTGAACACGCCTCGTCATAGACTGCCTGACGCGTTCAAACATTCCAGGTATTGCTTGGATTTTGTGGCATCCTTGTTCTACACGTTGACGAAGCATTTCAACGTTGTCAATGGGTGTCACGTAAATGATGGATTTCAGATGGCTCCACAGGTAAAAATCGAGTGGATTCAGGTCCTGGGAGCGAGCAGGCCACGCAATGGGTCCTCCACGGCCTATCCATTTATCAGGGAAATGGTCATCCAAATAGTGTCTGGCTACTCTACTAAAATGAGGCGGAATGCCGTCATGCATGAACCACACACGACGTCGGACACAAAGAGGAACTTCATCTAGTAAATCACTTAAATCATTCCTTAAAAAATTGGAATAGGGTTCTCCTGTTAATCTTCCAGGCAAAACAAAAGGACCGATTAAGTTGTCGGCAATAAGTCCTGCCCATACATTGATACTAAATTATTGTTGGTGCCTTGACTGGATGATGGCATGTGGATTCTCTTCGGCTCAGTGACGAGTGTTGTGAAAATTGATCACGCCATTTCTTGTGAAGGCAGCCTTATCAGAAAACGACACGGAGGATAAAAAAGAGGCTCGCGAGCACACTGTTGAAGGAACCAAGTACAAAAGGCCTCTCGTGGTGAAAAATCAGCTTCAGTAAGGCCTTGTACCCTGAATGTAATATGGGTAAAGCTGCTGCTGTTGTAAAATTCTCCACACAGTTGTGTATCTTACACCCTCTGCTGTTGCTGTCCTTCGGGTGCTGACACCAGGATGTTCCTCCACGCGATTCAGGACCCGCTCCTCCAACTCGACAGTTCTGGCGCTGATTGGTCTACCACCATCTGAAACTCGCTTGTTGAATGATCCACTGATCCTGTATCACCAAGACACTCGTCTATTCTCTGAAAGGTCTTCTTACCTGGCAGACGGCGATTCGGAAACCTTTCCGCATGCAGACGTCTTGCTGCTGCCGCATTACACTCGGCAAGTCCATACATGATGTGCATGTCTGCCATTTCTCTGTTTGAATAAGCCTCCATTCTCACTTCAGATGCACACTATCACTGAATAGCAAATAAGCTTTTAAGTTTTTTTTCACTGGACTGCACTTATTCACAGTAAGAAGTTACGAATACGAACAGTGAAACACCGCGAGGCACCTCTGACTGACTGATGGCTCTACACTCAACGATATTGAAACATGTCATAGAGTGGACGAGACATTACAATCGGCAAAGCCATACATGATAAGTCTCGTACACACTCGTAAACATTGTCGGCAAGCAGTGTTTGTAAACAGTTTGCGGAAAGAATTGTTGGAACACAAAACGGGCTGTAATTCGGAAACAAAGCGATTTCGGCCATATGTTTATATAAACTTTTTTTATTGTTTTCAGGTCCTGAATCCATCCTGAAAGTGCGTCCCACATGTTATGAAACATACATATATATATAATCAAACTGGGGGGGGGCACTATAATATTTCAGGGGGGCGGGGGTTCAGTGAACAATCACTGGTATTGTTAGTGGAAAGAGCCGGTACTATCCATCCCATTAATCATGAGTACTTGATTGTGTTACCTCTTCAAATGTTCTTAGAATTGTGTTGCCCAACAGCTATCTATATAATGTAGCATATGAAATAAAATTGTAAATAGATGTCCGGGTTTCGTTTTTTTTTTTAATCTCAAATAAATATAATGAACTGTAATAGTCAATGCACTTGAACATCAGGGGGCGATGGGTCAGAAGTCAACTCGTAGTGGGGACACGGGGCAAAAAAGTTTAAGAACCACTGATTTATAGTATATGTTCCGACATGTTCGAGCACGAAAGAAAAATGGTCTAACAATTGTTGTAACTTGTATCCCATATACCACACCACACCACCCTCGGAGATCCATCCTGTTCTTCGCTAGCATCCATCCAATGGAGATTTTCTGGAGACCAGTATCGGCACTTCTGTTTTTCACTTCTCAGATGAAGCTCATTTTTATGTTTGAAGAGAAGTGAATAAACAGAAGTACCGATATTGGTCTCCAGAAATATCCATTGGATGGATGGCAGCGAAGAACAGGGATATCCGAAGTTGATAGTTTGGTGTGATATATTGGGTACAACAATTGTTCAACCATTTTTCTTTCGTGGTCGAACATGTACGATAAATAAATGTAGATAGACTTTTTAGTTTTGTTATTCCCTATGGTTCAACTTAAATGACCCACCCTGTGTGTGTGTGTGTGTGTATATATATATATATATATATATATATATATATATATATATATGTCCCCTCCACCCTTTCTTTTTCTTCTGTCTTTCCTCTCACTTTTTCTTTGTTTTTCCGCTGAGATATGCCCTTTTAAATAGAGGCGAATCGGTTCTTCCCGAACTTAAAAAAAATATATATATATATATATATATATACAAACTCAGAATAGTCCCCTGAGAAACTTATATGTTAAAACACAGACCGTGCATGGAACAAGGAACTCTTCTGGAAAATTACATTCACTATTGTTCGAATAAGTAATGATAAATGACAAATACTATAGTTTTTTCTTTTTCATGATGTTAGCCTATCTGCTTTGCAGATAGCTGGTGAGGGAAGCTATATTTTTGGGACCTCTTTGTGAGTGACCCGTTGCCCACGTCGGGCTAACATCATGAAAAAGAAAAAAGCTATAGTATTTGTCATTTATCATTACTTATTCGAACTATAGTGGATGTAATTTCCCAGAAGAGTTCCTTGTTCCATGCACGGTCTGTGCATGAAAATGAGAGGAAAAATAAATGTTGATTTGTTTTTACAGCTTTTATTATTATTATTATCACAATTGGTGGGCGTATGCACCTCGCAGTCTGTCATGAGAAGAGTAACAATTCATTTTTACTGAATTGTGTGTTGTCATCCCAATTTTGCCTATCGTACGTCAGGGAGGCAAGAATGAAAACATTAGAAAAAACATTTCCAAATTTTTCTTTCGTAGTAGTTTAGAATTCTGCTCGGCTGGGAGGTGTCTCAACGATATGTAAACAGGTGTATTGATCAGTGGCGTCCACGTTTGGAGGCCTGCGTTGAGCTGGAAGGGGGACACATCGAGCAACTTTTCAATTAAGTCGAACAACATGCTAAGTTGAGCATCTATAAGTTTGAGAGCTCTAGTCCCCTTACTTTTTTTAATAAGACAGTTTACCTCTAAGGGGTCACTTTTTTACCCACCCTGTATATACGAGTGGCGCAAAAGTCGCGCATCATAGGAATTTTCAGTGTTGATTATAATTTTTTTTTTTCTTTTAGGTAGGGGATGGCTGCGAAATTAACAATAGACGAGAGGGTATGCTTCATTTTAATGTATGGAATACGAGGTACAACAAATCGATGAATCGGTACAGAATTTAAATTCTGTACCGATTCATCGATTTGTTGTACCTGGTATTCCATATATTCAATACCCTCTCGTCATTGTTAATTTCGCAGCCATCCCCTACCTAAAAGAAAAAAAGTTGCAAGTGTAGTTTACGTCCACCTGACGCAAAAGGGGACACAAACTACACTAGATCAAAGTTGAGAAACGTAAACTACACTAGGATCTTTAGGAGACATTTTTTAAACGAATCCACCAAATAAAACGTTAAAACTAACGAAAATATTACGACTTAACCTAACCACTCGTCAATTTATATATATAAATTGACGAGTGGTTAGGTTAAGTCGAAATACTTTCGTTAATTTTAACGGGGGGACGTGTAAACCTCCACCTGCTCCGAAAAAAATAAATTATAATCAACACTGAAAATTCCTATGATGCGCGACTTTTGCGCCACCCTAATATAATACTCGTGTGTGTGTTTATAAGAAACTGTGTAGAGAATGACGAGCTTTGATACACTTATTTCTTTATTTTTATAACGTTTGCTTATTTTCTTTTATATTTCACGATATTCTCTGCTAAAATTATTGGTTCTTCCACTCTCAATACTATTATGCAAAAGCGTAATTACAGGCCACGCTGAAAACGAGTTTTGTAAAGAGGAAAAGGGCCATTGCACATTGCATAACGTAACTCCGATAGCCTTGAAAGATTTTTCTTTTATGAGAACGTATGCGTAAATTATTGATAATTAACAATTACTTCAATGCATACATTTTTGTCTGTAATACCTGACCTTCCACGGTCCGACGGAGTAAACAAAATTTCCAAGTATACAGGGTGATTCAAAAAGGTGTTCCTAAAGTGATTTGCAATAAATTATTTTTGGGAATGCCTTTTTGTATCACCCTTACCTTGTCTTTCTTACCTAGCTTTGTGATGGTTTCGAACGACGGTTCAGGATCGACTTGCCATTAAGCTCTCTGTAACATCTCGCCTCATTTTCGGGATTTGGTGAAGGAGAGAATTATTCATATTTAAGTGCATTATCCTTACATAAATAAGATCGAAGGGGAAAAGTATTAAAGTAGGAGACGAGGAACTAGTGGGGCTCGAACCCGCTGACTCTGAAACCACAGGACGCGGGTTCGAGTGTCATTAGCTGTTAATTTTTCATTTCAATCGCATTTTTATTTCCATTTGAAATTATATATATATATATATATATATATATATATATATATATATATATATATATATATATAAAAGAACCTCTCCAACAACTTTACTTCTTTTTTCCCTCCTTTTCCATTCTGACGGCAGAGTTGCCATCTCCTCCTGATAAAGCTGAACTCTTCGCTCAAACTTTCGCCTCGAACTCAACGCTGGGCGATTCTGGTGCTATTCCTTCATCTTCTCCCACCCACCCCTGACTTAATTATGTCTGAAATTAGAATCTCTTCCAAAGAGGCTTTTCTGCCCTATTTGGGCTCAACTCGGAATAGTAATGCTCTGTGTTAATCTAATTCAAAGAACATCCATATCCATATTCAGTTGAATACAATTTTCGTTAGTTTGTATTGCGAACACCCCCAGTTATTACCAGTCCTGGTGCATGATTCTTCAGGTGCAAGATGCACCGCAAGTTTGTTTGTACGGTCCTGATGGGGTCCCTCCCTGTTGTTCTTAAGAACTGTACTTCTGTTCTGACGCTCTGCCTGCAAACTCTCTTGTCTTTGTCTTTCATATGGTACTTTTCCTTCCTGCTGGAAGTTCGCTTTCATTCAGCCTGTCCCAAAGAAGGGTGACTGTTCTGAACCCTCCAGCTATCGTCCAATTGCTTTGATTTCTTACCTTTAAGTTTTTTAATCTATCCTGAATAGGAAGATTCTTAAACGCCTCTCTTCTCACAATCTTTTTTCAGATCGTAAGTATGGGTTCAGCAAGAGACGTTCTACTGGGGATCATCTTGCATATCTTTGACTCCTGCAAAAAATCCTTAATTTTGAAACTGCCCTCCTTCGGTTTCTATCCTCCTATCCGTTCCTTCATCTCTAATTTCCTTTCTGGCCGATCTAAAGCTGCCGTTGTAGCTGGCCACTGTTCTTCTAAAGTTATTAATGGTGGTGTTCTTCAGGGTTCTGCCCTGTCACCCACTCTCTTTCTTTTATTTATAAGTGATCTATTAAGTCGCACTTCCTGTCCTATCCACTCTATGCTGATGATTCCCCCTCTTTACTTCTCCATTCGCTTCACAAAGCGTTCCTGTCAACAGTCGCTCCAGTCAGCCATTGCGCACCTGACCTCTAATCTTTCTACTATCTCTGATTGAGACACAGAGAACTTTCAATGACTCAAAAACTCTGTTTCTTCATCTGTCTACTCGTCACATTCTTCCACGCGACTATCCCCTTATCTTCAACATTACATAACTCAGTCCTTCCTCTTTCTTCTCTTAACATTTATGGCGTTTTCTTTTCTCGTAATCTTTCCTGCAAAGATCGCATATACGCTCTTTCTAAAACAGCTTCTAAGAGGTTAGGTGTGCTGTACCGGCTCCGCAGTTTCTTCACCCCAACTCAGTTGCTCTCTGTGTACAGGGGTTTTCCACCCCTGTATGGAGTACACTTCTCATGTGTCGGGTGGCTCAACCCACACAGTTCTACTTGACCAGGTGGAATCAAAGGCTTTTCGTTTCATCAATTCCCCGCCTCTTACTGTCTTCAGTCCCTCTCTCTTCGCCGCAGTGCTGCCTCACTCTCTCTTTATTGTCGCTATTGTAACGGACACCGACTCTTCTGAACTCTCTAAATACATGACTCTTCCTTTAAGAAGAGCATGCAGTACCAGACTTTCGACACATTCTCATTCTTTTTCTGTCCAACCTCTAACGCATGGGTTAATTGATATTTTCAATCTCTGCTCAACCGGTCAACTCTGGAACAATCTCCCTCAGTCCATCTTTCCCTTGTCTATGACTTCCAATCTTTTAAACGCAGAGTATCCAGGCATCTCAAAAACCCTGGACCTTGATTTTGGCTCTCTTCTACTTCTTCTATTGGGGTGAGGTGGGGGGCGTTTTTGCGGCAATTGCCGCCCTTGGACCCTCTTTTCTGCATGAAATATATATAAAGGGTGTCCCAGAAGTCTTGGAGGGGTTTTATTTGGCTATAACGTTTTTATTTGGGGATCAAATAAAAAAGGTTTGTAACACTTGAAAATATATTTATTGTGATTTTAATTACAAATTTAATATCTGGTGAAAATCTTCATTTTCATTGCGTAAATCTAAAATCGCATTAGCGTACGTTATCCGACTCTGATGATCTTGTGGTTTAATTTCTTAAGCAATTTGAATTTTGTACGGGTAAAGATTGATATCCTCTCTTAAAATTCGATGTAAGGAACTTCTTGAAGTGTTTAATTCCTGGCTGCGTCGTCGGACTGATGTGGATTTTCCTCAACTCCTTCACGAACCATCTCCACCCGAGTTGGACTTCGGCTTGTCCGAGGACACCCAGTCCGTGGTTCGTCTCCCTGACCTTTTCCCATACAAAATTTAGCGACGTACCGTCGAATAGCTCGATCAGAAGGAGCAGAACGTGTGTTGAATTTTAATCGAAAAGCTCTTTGAGCGGCAACGATGGAAGAGTTTTGTCAAATAAAGTTCTACAATAGCCATTTTCATTAATCGCAGCAAAAGTACTTTAATTGAAAAAGAAAAAGAAATTAATCAAAAAAGAAAAAAGTTATAGCCAAATAAAACCCCTCCAAGACTTCTGGAACACCCTTTATATATATATATATATATATATATATATATATATATATATATATATATAATGCACAAAAGGCTTTAATGGATATTTTTGAAGTGGTGTTAGCACGTCGCGCAACGCCTCTCGTAGCATTGTTTTTGAAAGAACGCACATTTTATATAATTTTCAGTGTTTTGTTATTTTTTTATTTCTTCATTTGAACTGTTCCCCATTATTTCCTTCCTGTTGGAGGTTTAGTCAAAGGGGTTACATAGAGGGTTGTTGGCCGAGAAATAGTGCGCCCTGTGTTATAGTGTGTGTGTGTGTGTGTGTGTGTGTGTGTGTGTGTGTGTGTGTGTGTGTAACATCATAATTCACCATTATACTTTTACGTTTAATTTTTGTCGAGTGCTTAAAATAGAATAAAATTGGATTTGCGATTCGACCTAAACCCCCAAAATGTTTCGTATGAATAATGTGGAAGGCGTTTGCCACATTTCATCGATGAAATATTTCCCGAAAACAATTAAACGTTGCGCGCAATTTTGGATGATGGATGGGGGAATAGTGCTGCAGTGGTCTTGTTTTGACGCAGTTTCTCTTTGTTTATTCGAGGAGGAGGGATTGCCTATTGCGGAGGGCAAACAACAATTAAGTTGTGCAGTTTGAAAACAAATTTCGAAGTCGCGTAGGGATCAGAGAAACGCGACCCTTATATTAAGGGTTGTGCTTCAAGGTGGAATATTTACGCACAACCATTTGAAAAAAATCGAAGGATCAGTTAATGTTTCTTTATATGATAACTTCGTTTCCCTGAAACAAATGGCCATTTAACTATATACGTATATCAGAAGTACACCTTCGAGGTGTACTTCTGAATACACGAAAGGCCTTGGAATAATTTTTTTCCTTGTGGTTTGCATCACACACACACACACATATATATATATATATATATATATATATATATATATAATATATAATCATAAGTATTTTTGTATTATTGGCAAATGTATTCGCTTGTTATAATTCTGTGAATGTGAAGTTTTATAATAATTAAGATTAAAATAAGAAAGGGGTCGGTGTGTCGGGGGGGTGTATGTGAAAATCTATTTATATCTGTTAATTCATTGATTTGAATTTGAATTTATTTCGTTACAAAATCAAATCCAGAACAAAGAAGTCAGAAACGGTGTTAAAAAATTTGAAAAAAGTAAAAAAAAAAAATTAGAAAATAAAAATTGCGAAAATAAAAAAAAAATTAAAAAAGTATGTTCTACAGGGTGTCCATAATATCTTGTCACCCCAGTAAAATACTCCTGATTTTCGTTTTTCTTTCAGACCCATTTGAAATGCGTAACAGCAGCAACTATACGATTGAATAACGCATATTGGCTAGTACCTGGGTCCATGAGCGACCACGTAATGGCAAAACCACTGAAAATATTCTTGCAGACTTCCAAGATTCGATTCGTGCAGCTCCTCCAAAAAGGAAGGAAGTCTGCACGAATATTTTCAATAGTTTTGCCATTATGTGGTCGCTCGTGGACCCAGGTGCTATCCAATATGCTTCGTTTAATCGTATAGTTGCTGCTACCACGCATTTCAAATGGGTCTGAAAGAAAAATGAAAATCAATTAATATTTTACTGGGGTGACAAGACATTGTGGACACCCTGTATATGGAACATCGATTTCATGTAAAAAAGTTTCAAAATTCTCCCATGAAAATGGAAATAAAGAACTATTGTGAAGATTTTTTTTTTTTTTATTAACTTTAGAATTTTGTTTTGATTTTGTTCGCTTTTAGAGTCTCGGATAAAGTTGTCATAGAAACAAAATTTCTAAGAAGTATACAAAATTATTAATCGGTAATGATTGGGTTTTGCTCTGATTACCAATTTTTAATTTTTTATGCCTTTTACAAATGGTTTCTGCGCGAATTTTTTTCCGTAACTTTACCTCTATCTGTTCGTGTACGTCCGTTTCATGGGCGTAAACAACACTCATTTTGTGATAATTGTTTTTCTGTATAATGTATATTTGCGTACGTGGTTGCACACCGGGTTCATATTATGTACATTCGTGCGTCTCACAGATGCTTCACCCGAGTTGTTTTGTTCCGCACGAGAAAAGCAGGTAGCGAGCACCTTTACCGTGACGCACACAGGATACGGAGGGCCAATGTCAACCATCCTATTGATCGTTCATTAGAACAATAATGATTATAATAATATAACGATAATGATGATGATGATAGTAATATCAATATATGATGATGATAAAAATTAACTTGACGATAATAGATATTACTGTCGGTGTGGTAATGAAGTGAAAATGTTAATTTAATGCGTGTACAGTAAATTATTGCAAAAATCCACAAGGAAAAGAAAGTTTACGGTGACCAACCGTTGTCCCGTTTATTTATTAACAAAACATCATTAAAAAATAAATAGGAGACCACACGCGTGGTAACTACAAAATTTTCATCCTTATCATCTTGTATGGTAATATCGTAATGATACTAATGATACAGCAATGAATAAACATGTTAAAAGTGAGGGTGAAACAACTATCTCTGTAAAGTTGTACTTTTAAAACGTATATAAATCTTTCCACGTAACTGCGTTAATAGAAGGCGAGTGAACGACGATGATACAAGACTGATCACAGACATGGTTTGCAAGGTGCAAAACTGAGCTCAGTGTCAGTATAGAACGTTCAGTGTAGCAGTGATAAAAAAACACCAGTTCTGTTGTGAGGAAAAATTAACACGAGACATATTGACTGTTTGCGGCGTTTACAGTACAGTAGTTAATCAGGATAAGAAAGGGATGTACTCGTATATTGAATCGGGGGGACAAAATTGAGTGGGAAGGAATGAGTTGAGGAATCTCGTTATAGTCTAACATTTACGTATATAGTTTTGAAAACGTTGATAAGCGCAACACTCGCTTCCTCTTCCGTTCGTCATTGTTTTTGTTTCTTAAATGTGACATTAGTATAACTGTAAAAGGCATTTTAACTACTTAACAAATGTGTTTTCTCAGTGTTATGCGGCGATTGTTTGAACCTAAGTGCATACGGTTTAGAGTTTGTGTGATACAACCGTTTACATTTACGGCCTTATTTTAGTGCATTATATATATATATATATATATATATATATATATATATATATATATATATATATATTATATATACACACACACACACACACAGGGTGTTTCAGGAGGAAAGGTCAATACTTCGGGAGGTGATAGTATCGGTATTGTGAGGAAAAAAAGTTCATATGAACATGTCTAATTCTGAATGGTTACGGAGATAGAGCTGTTTGAATCTGATGCGCGCGCAGCTCTTCCTCCCCCCGCGGTGGTCCCATTCAATGGCCACCAAGGTCTCCAGACCTCTCTCCGTTAGATTATTGTTTGTGGGGGTGGATGAAAAGTCAAGTTTACAAAAGAAAGGTGGATACACGAGACGAATTCCTCGCGCGCATTTTGGATGCTGCTGCCCGCATAAAGGAACGTCAAGATCAACTCAGACGAACAACACTCGATCTTCGCACACGAGTTACAAACTGCAGTGAGGTTGACGGTGGGATTTTCGAAAACGTATTGTAAACTGTAATAAATTTGTCATTTCTGTATCTGATACCATTCAAAATGCCAATGTTTAAACATTAAAGGTTAGAAACAGTAATTGGTTTCTCTCTCTTGATTACCATTAACAATGCTTTTGTATTTGTAGATTCAAACAGCTCTATCTCCGTAACCATTCAGAATTAGACACATGTTCATATGAACTTTTTTCCTCACAATGACTGATACTATCACCTCCCGAAGTATTGACCTTTCCTCCTGAAACACCCTGTATATATATATATATATATATATATATATATATATATATATATATATATATATATATATATAGAGAGAGAGAAGAGAGAGAGAGAGAGAGAGAGAGAGAGAGAGAGAGAGAGAGAGAGAGCAGGAATATAAAGACAAGAGACACGACTCTTAACATTTATTGGTCAAACGTTTCGGTCCGCTCCGGGGCCATCTTCAGTGACTAAATGTCGTCTGCTTCTAAATCACTTGATCTCAAAATTTTAGAATCCCTTTTTATCAGAAAATTAAATCCAGAATTAAATGACATCCTTTCCTCGATAAAATTACATACTTTATAATAACCAACCAGCCAACATCTTTTTCAACACAACTAACTCATCAATTTAGATTCATAGTCCTTTCCCTTTTCTCCAGTTGTCGTTTGCAACTCCCACCACTGAGGTTGGTCCTTTTTAAATTTTAGTCTATTCTAGTGTTTACTTTTAGTGGGTTTGACTTTCTATTATTTTATTGTCTTATTTAAAAAAAAAAAAAAAATTTTGTAGTATTTTCCTTATTGTATAAAAGGTTTTACATTATTTTCTGTAAAAAGTTTTTTACTTGGGTTTCTTTAGTTTTATATTATTGATTTTTTTTCTCTAATTATGATGTTCTTTCATTTAGTCACTGAAGATGGCTCCGGAGCGGACTCAAACGTTTGACCAATAAATGTTGGGAGTCGTGTCTCTTGTCTTTATATTTCTGCTGAGGATAAGATTCCCAAAGAACTCTTCTATATATATATATATATATATATATATATAAATATAATCAGGTCATCCCATAAGTAATGTCGTTTTTTTACGATAGATTAAGTTTAAACTAGTCCTACTCGGCTTAAGCATAAATTTTCCAAAGGTTATATCTAAGAGGAGATCTAGCGTGTTCCGCTACATACTTTACAGACCTTGACCAGTGAAGACGTGTGTTTTGCTTTATGTGAACCCCTCATAAACATGGCGGTATCAGAAGAGCATATCAGGCATATAATGCTTTACGAGTTCAACAAAGGGAATAGTGCTACTGAAGCAACGCGAAACATTCATGAAGTTTATAGCAACGATATTCTGCGTGTGAGGAAATGTCAAAGATGGTTTCAAAAGTTTAGGAATGGTGACTGCTGTTTGACAGATGTAGCAGGCTCTGGACGCCCTGCTGAGTTTGATGATGACCTGCTGTTAGCCTCACTTGAAGAAGACTGTTCAACAACTGTCGAAGAATTGGCCCAGAAACTCAATTCATCCCTGTCCGCCATCCATCGACATTTGCAACAACTCGGGAAAGTGCCTAAATTAGGAAAATGGGTGCCATATGAATTGTCGGTCGACAATCTGAGGGTGCGGGTAAACATTAGCACAGCTCTTCATTCCCGTGAACTCCAAGATCCGTTTTTGCACCGTTTAGTGACTGGCGATGAAAAGTGGATACTGTACCAGAATGTTAAGCGCCGTCGACCAGCGACACCACAGCCAAAACCAAATCTTCACCCTCGGAAGGTGTTGCTTAGTGTTTGGTGGGATAAAGGTGGTGTAATACACTTTGAAACCTTACCATACAACCAAACAATCACCGCTCAAGTCTATGTCAACAACTGGATCGATTGAACACTGCACTAAAAGAAAAGAGACCTTCTTTGGTTAATCGGAAAGGAATCGTGTTCCACCACGACAACGCACGTCCTCATACCGCTCGGATCACTGCAAAAATTGAGGAGCTTGGGTGGGAAAAACTTCCACATCCTCCATATTCTCCCGACCTTGCGCCTTCAGATTATCATCTCTTCAGGAGTCTGCAAAACTATCTTGACGAGAAACAGTATACTTCTTTAGATGACCTGCACACCAGTCTTTGTACGTTTTCTGCCTCAAAACCGCCTGAATTTTATAAACATGGCATTGAAAAGCTTGTAGGACGTTGGCAGAGTGTCATTGATTCCGATGGAAAATATATACTAGATTAAAAAGTTTCAGTTGAGTTTTCTTTTGTCCTTCAAATTCCGATTTAAAAAACGACATTACTTATGGGATGATCTGATATATATACAGTATGTATATATATAATATAGTTGTCGATGTATTCATAGTTCAAGTGAAAGTATGAAGAGTTAAACACCTTTTTATATAGAGCACCATTCCATCCTTACGCTCATTTTAGGGTACGAGCAGCTCGTAGCAGCATTGCCAAGCAAATAGGGGTCAAAGTACTGACGAAGCTTTCGTACGTGGTTCATCACCATTGAAAGCAACAATGGTCTGCGTTAATCTAGTCTAAAGAACATCCATATCCGTATTCAGTTCATTGCAATTTTCGTTAGTTTGTATTGCAGACACACCCAGTTATTATCAGTCCTGGTGTATGATTCTTCAGAAGCAAGATGCACTACAAGTTTGTTTCCTCCCCAAGGCAACACAAATTTACTCGTATCAATCACAGTCTCACTCGTACTACCATACGCTTGCTATATATATATATATTTTTTTTTTTTTAAGTTCAGGAAGAACCGATTCGCCTCTATTTAAAAGGGCATATCTCAGCGGAAAAACAAAGAAAAAGGGAGAGGAAAGACAGAGGAAAAAGAAAGGGTGGAGGGGACAGTCGAAGTGGAAAAAGACCAAGGATGACAAGGACTGCAGGGTCGAGCCCCATCATCCTTGGGTGCTAGGGCCGGGAGGGCGCACGTGAACCCTCCAGGAACAAGCACGTACAAACGAGCACAAAGAGCACTCAAGAGCACGAGCATATATATATATATATATATATATATATATATATATATATATATTGCGTGTGTATGTATTCTGTGGAAGGGTCACTTTTGCGGGCGCTCGCCCTTTGCCCCCTCCTTCCTACATAAAAAAAAGCCTGATTATGCCAGTTGTATCTAACAAAACGCGAAATCCAACCTTAACTGGATATTGTTTGGTTAGGTTAGGTGTGGTATGCTACGTTAGATTAAGTGTTAGGTTAGATTTGGGAACGCTGAAGTGGAAAGCAGTTGTCCTTTTAGGTTCCGGACAGGAGGATTGACTTCGGACAGTTGTCATTTCGGTTTACAATATAGAAGTGAGAATTTTGTGCGCATTGTAGCATTTCTCATACGTGATATGTAGTTGTTGATTCTTTTATTTCAGCTAGAAACGCCTATTTTGTCGAATAAAACTCGGTTATCAAACTCTTACGTAGAGTTTACTTACTATGTTGCCGAGCATAGTAGAGTAGAACTCTGAAAATGAGTGAATTCGTGTATGAAATAACTTTAAATAATTTTCGCACGATTGAAATTATTTTTTAGTTCATGAAATTAATAATAATGAGTAAAACTTAATTCTTGTAACAAATAAGGAAACGTTTCTATATAAAAAAAAAAAAAATTAAAAACGTAAGAATTTTTATTTGACTAAAGTTACTCGTAATTGTATAGTCCGAAAAGGATATATAAATATATGTAAGTACGTCATTTATAAAAATTACGAGGTTAAACTACCATGAAAAACTTAAAAATTATTAAGCAGAAATATTTGAGATCATTTCCGGCAAAGAACAAAATAAAAGTAGACAAATTTCCCAAACCAAAACTATGCGGTCACTCCATCATTCGGGTTTTTTTCAATACCAAGGACAGAAGAGATTTAAAAACAACAACAACAACTACAACAAAAGTAATAACGGAAGGAGGGACAAAAACTACAAAAAAAAAAAGAAAAAAAGAAAACTCGGCTTCAATCGTACGAATTTACGCGCCATTCAAGAGTATAATAATAACAAAAAAAAATCGGAAAATGTTCGAAAGGATTTTGATCACCTTTCTCCATTCGCCAATTCCAAGCCTGAGAATTATTTCTATTCTTTCGATAATAATAATTGTAATTCGTACGCGAGTATTTCGAGAAGCAGATTTTGGAGATCGAGTTGCAGAAATTTTGAGAATGAAGATTTTATTCGACTACAGGAAAAGAAAGTCGAAACAAGAGAGTTTGATGGGTTTAAAAATAGCGTCATTAGTGATGCAGATAATGACGTCACTGGCGGTGTGATTAATTACGATGATCATATCTTGAACGAACCGATTTATAAAATGTCCTTTGAGGAAATGGCTCTTCCAGAAGTTAATGAACACATGGTCCTTGTCGAAACGTTATCCAATTCCCCCGTATCAAAACGAAAGAAGAAAACTAACGATTTGAGAGCGTTTGAAATGTTAGATAAACATTTTGATGACGACGATTCAGAATCTTTAACGTCGAAAGTATTCATGGATCAAAACTTGGCAGAATCGAAAGAATCCAAAAAGTTTGAAGGTCCTAAAAATAAAACATTTCTCCGCATTGATTTATCGCATTTCCAAAGTAACAGAGAGAAACGGAGAGGCAGTATACACGAAAGTTTTTGCAAAACGTTTCGGAAGAGCAAGAAAGAACCTGAAAACAGTAGAAACGAAGCGTCCTCGGAATCAGCGGCTTTTACAAGGGATTTTATGACTAAAAATCGGACCAAAACTGCTGTAAATAAAGTTAAAAGCAAAGTTTCCAAAGAAACCTACTACAGACCCATTAAAATGTCAAGGAAATTGAAGGGGAAAAGGTGAGATGTAAATAACTTGAGCAACTGTATGGAACTTTAAAAGTACTTTGTTTGGGAATGTTGGCCGGTACGAAGGCTTACGTAAAGCTGTAAGTTATACGTATTATTTTGTAACAGATTAATTAAAAGTTAGCGATAAATTTTTAAAATCTTTCACTCCAGTTTCTGCTTTCAGGCAACTTCTGATTTTTTCTAACTACTTTTTACGTTTGTAGTTACTGCTCATTGATTAAAAGAATGTATTGTTGCTTCTTAAAACAGTTTATTAAAGACTTTTTTAGGTGGTATGTTAATACGTTGATAGACACGAACAAACGCTCTGAAACCTTTTTGCAGACATTTGGACGCCTTTGAATTTTACCGAGCGGAGGATGAGCGTGAGTGGGCGAGACGCTTCGAAGAGCTTCACGTGGATACAAAAAGCGCTTCTGCCATGTTTAAACTGCTTCAGTCAAAGCTTCAGTATTCGGCTGCTTATCCCCACTTCCTAAGTCTTCTGCATCACCTCCTCCTGCTGATGCCAGGTAGGTAGTTATGTTTAAGGCTTTTACCTACGCGAATGACGGAACAAAAGATCAACCCAAGCGATGCTGGTTAAGTTAGGTTTAGGTTGTCTTTATGGTATTATTGTAAATTACGCTTCCATGTCTGGAACTTATTGCGAATAAGTTTGCCGTAGTTCATATGTTTTTATAAGAACCACACGATTTGTATGTTATTAAATCGGTTACTACTTTAATTGAATATTTATGCGAACATAAAAAAAAACTTTACATAATACTTAATTTCGTTCTTTACAGTAATGGATACATGCCATCCTTACAGTTGTGAATGCATGCCATCACTGTTTTTCTGATGAGGAATATCACTCGTGGCCCCTACATTTACCTTTCAATATATGTCTAGCCAAGCTTCAAATTAATCATTTAAAAGAAGTTATAGAATTCGTATGTAACAAATTTACTGTCATCTTTTACTGACGTCGAATATTTTAACAGGCGACTTGAATTCTCCTGACCGTTGGCTCTTGTTCGATAGAATTCTGCAGCAGTTGGTGACCCAAGAAGGAGACGGTTCTGATAGAGAGGTTTCTGTCGTCGATATTAACGTCAAAGACATCGTTCAGTTGTAAGCGTCATTGAATCACAAACCAGATTCACGAAAAATAGTGTATACGTGAGCCGTAATACAAATAACGTCGTATTTGTCCTAATTTTAGCTTTATTTTTGCGTATGTATTTCGGGTTAATGCACTTTGTAATTATTCCGTAACAGATTGGCCAGCGAAAGGGAACTTGTAGAAAACAGACAAAAAATATCTCGTCTGGAAGCGGATAACGCCGATGCAATTACGGAACTTAACAATAGAGAACAAAAGATTTATCAAATCACGCAGGAAAAGGTAAACAAGAGAGACATAATTATAGTTTTCTTTATTGTTTGTCCATATTTTGTTTACAAAGTCACTGATCATTCGTGTAAACTTTATAGTTTTATAAAATAAGACTGAATGCGAAGTATGTCATCGATAAATGAAAGGCAAAAAAGGTAACGTATGCTACATGCCGTTTCGGGGACGTAGCATGTAGCAGACTTTCCCTTTTTGCCCTTCACATATCCTTATAATACATTTACCCGTACTTCGTACACAGATTCCTCAAAGGAAACAGTTTTTAAGGATTAAAACAAAAAATTATTTGAAAACAGTTTGTTACAATGTAGATGACTCCCAATAAATGATTTACTATTGTAGGATGCAGTAGACCGTGCCCTGCAGCAGATAGCGGCTCAGCTCGACGGGGAAGTGAAGAGGGGAGAAGAATTAGATGCTCAGAAGGCCCTTCTACAGATGCAGGTGGTGCAGCTGGGAGAGCAACTTGAACAGCTGGCAGAAGGAAAACAATTGCTAGATGGAGTCACACAAAATATTAGAGTAAGGAATATTTAATACCTCGTTTAGCTTTGATGAGGATCCCATTCACTAATCTTAAATTTGGCAACAGTTTTAATAAAAATAAGGAAATCATTCAAATTTATCTTGATCCTGTGAGAGCTGAAATCGAGGTGATTGAGCTCTGCTGACTGTTCAATGAAAGGATAAGTGACAAAAATGGAATGTAGGAGTAGAAACGGCAGGTACTATCCTTGCTTGTGTGTGTGTGTTTCACGATGATGTAGTGACTGGCGCATGGGAGTATAATGAAAACCCTTCATCACGCTTCACTGGTTCTTGTATAACATTTCTATAATGACCTGAAATAAGAGACTTGCATCGATGTGGGTAAACTAAACATTTTTTCTTCAGAAATCTATTCTGTCCACAACTGCGGCGCTTTCGAGTGGGACGAGAACTTCCTCATTGGCTCCTCCCCCACCACCACCTCCACCACCCAACTTTTCATCAGCGCCCCCTCCCCCTCCTCCTCCACTCGCAAATGGCATTGGACCCCCACCTCCGCCATCGCAACAGCCATTTAGACCAGCAAAGAAGGTAAGATGAGGATGACGGTACCCTGTCAGACGGTTGTACTTAAGAGGATGATAGTCATGGGTGCATTTGAATCCATTTAACGAAAAATGCGAGTGAATTTGAAAGGACAATTATTTAGAATCTTTTGTTCTAGTGGACGCAGGTCGCGCTCCTCCCAGCCACTTGACGAAATCTTTCCAGAATAATGCCCACTATAGACCTTAACCCACTAATATTAATGGCGACATACAACACTTGGAAATTATAATGAAGACGTACAGTTTTAACAGGAAAAGAAGTTAGTATATTTTGTAACTGATTTCAGGTGCCCAAATCGACGACGCAGTTGCGAGCTTTGAATTGGTCAAAGCTTCCCGAATCGAGGGTCAGCCAGACAGTGTTCGCTACACTCGACGAATCACCGCTGTACAAAGCCCTCGATTTAGAAGACATCGACAGAACGTTTGACGCGACCGCCTCCAAGAAGGGAATGGAGGTACGCTTACATTTTCACTGTCGTGTCCGTTTGGAGTATAAGAGGATATTATCCATAGCCATAAATTGTTAGCAAATGTATGGAATTGTTAATTTTAAATTACCTCAACTGCGGATGATATTTTTTGTTGTAAGTAGGTTTCGTTTAAAGGCATATTGAAAGAACTGACACTGAATAAAATCCAGTAATAATTTGGTGCCTTTTACTTCACTATGTCGCGTTAATCTTTCCAAGTAACTGGTAAACACTGTTTTTCAACGATTTCAGTATTAGTGATGAAATGTCTTTGGGTTACGAGTTGAATGTATTAATGATCCCGTAGTTTGAATTTTTCACGTGATTGTTTGTAGTGACTGTAAGTAATGTCAACTGGAAGTAGTGTGTGAAAATGATTAATTACAAAATAAAACTTGTGTAAAATAATGATGTTGGAAAAAAAAAAAAAAAGGGAAACGCTAAAACATCCAGGGTGATCCAAAAAGGTGTTTCCCCCCAAAATAATTATGTAACCGCTTATTTCTGGGAACACCTTTCTTGGATCACCCTGTACATTAGCATTTGTCATTCCCTCGACATTATGGGATTTTGAAGACAGTATGCTTTTGAAGTGAAAGTGAGAAAGAAGCATACATTGAAGTTTAATTCTCAATTCCAGGGCGACAAAACGATGGAGAGGAAGCGAACTTTGAAGACAACGAACGCAACGGTCTTGGAGAGCAGAAGGCAACAAAACTGCGCAATTTTGCTTTCCAAACTTAAGCTCTCTAATGAAGAACTGATAAGGTTAGTTTGTAGAGTAAAATGTTGGGTAATTTTCAACCAAAAATTAATCGGTTTTTACTAATCCGTACCTTTTCTACATTTAACCTCTTTCCAGCCCAGCGGGTTCATATGGTTCCATAATAGTGTATCTCTTCTTTTAATTCGTAAATAAGTCGGGCCGGAAACGGTTAAAAATAATACTGAGGAAAGGTACATAGAAGAAACAAACGGAGAGAATTAAAAGAAGTTAGCATGAACTTACAATAACGATCTGTTTCCAGAGTTCTCTTGAACATGGATGTAGATGTTGTTTTGGCTCCGGACATGGTGGAGCAACTTCTTAAATTCACTCCCACTCCTGAAGAGAAATCTATGCTCGAGGAGCATGCCGAAGAAATCGCCTCCTACTCCAGGGCAGACAAGTTCCTTTATGAAATTTCAAAGTAAGGCGCCTTTTATAAACAGTGTTTGATTAGTAGTACAGTTCTTCACTGTTTCTTGATTTTCGAGAGCATCCGTAGTCCACGTTATTGTATACTCTATGGCTTGGGTGATTATATCTAGTGCAATATTATACCCTATTCGCACTGACCGATTTAATCCCAAACTAGTATTAGTGGTTATTAGTGGTATACAAATTACTGTAAGGTCGTAGTGTAAAACAGGTTGGGGGCGGGGGCCTTCACACACTGGGATCTATGTACCAATTACTGCTGTAACTTTTGTCCTATCTTGATACAAGTAGAAAAAAACTTTGAACAATCTTATCATTATGTAATCAAATGCCGAAGTTTGACAAAGGGTCATAGCCAGAGCTGGCACTGAACCCCTCCTCCGCCCCAAATAAAAACTTGTTTATATACAGGGTGGTACAAAAGTCCCTATCTATTTTGCTGAAATAATAGTATTTTAGGATAAAAATATAGTAACAATAAGTTTGGATTGTGTAGAGGTAGCCAAATAAAACTGGTTTTGTGTTGTAACTTGATATCCCCACCCCATTCCAGATTGTGTAGAGGTAACTAGATAAAACCGGTTTTGTGTTATAGCCTACATTCATTCCACACGTTGGTTCAGTATCGATTATAATGGAAAGGAGTATAAAGACGGTCGCTTCAAGCAACGTGCCGTAATTGAATTTTTGACCGCAAAAAGTGTTGCTCCTATAGACATTCATCGGTGAATGCAAGCTGTGTACGACAAACAGTGTGTTGATGTGAGTACCGTTCGACGTTGGGCGAGGCAGTTGACGAACTGATTCGTGGAAATAGTCGCATTAAACAAAACGAAATTGCTGCAATGCTCACTGTCGAGATGAAAACTGAGAGGCTACGCATTTGCCAAGAAAGTCTGCAGCGCTTCGAAAATGAAGATGAATTTCTGCACACCATTGTGACAGGAGACGAGACGTGGGTCCACCATTATGACCCTGAAAATAAATGGTAATCCATGGAATATCGGCACAAAAATTCATCGCAACCAAAAAAATTCAAAGTTCAAAAATCGGCTAGAAAAGTGATGACTGTTTTTTGGGATATCAATGGTGGTGGTCTCGAAAACTACAGAAAGAGGGACAGCAATCAACTCTGCACGTTATATTGAAACTGAAGAATCTGAGAAAACGGATTAGGAGGGCTCGCGCCCACAAAAACGCAGTCATTACTCACCATGATAACGCAAGGCCTCACGCCAGTGTTCAAACGCGAGAAGCAATTGAGGATCTGCAATTCACCGTCTTGCCGCATCCACCATATAGCCCCGATTTAGCACCATGCGATTTTTACCTCTTTCCTAAACTTAAAGAACATCTCCATGGAAATCGCTACGAGTCTGACGAAGAAGTTAAGGCCGCTGTGAAATTTTGGTTTCGTAGTCAGAGCTCCGAGTTTTACTGGGATGGATTTCAAAAACTCGTTTAGCGTTGGCGTAAATGTATCGAGGTAGAGGGTGATTTTATAGAAAAGTAAATGTATCGTTTTGAAGAATAAACTCTGAGATACATATCTGCTTTTGTTTCGATAAAGTCCTTCAACCCGTTTGAAATTTATTTGAGTGGAGGCATTACTTTTCAGCCCACCCTCGTATATTTATTTATCAAGCTTAGGTCTAAGATTCGACATGAGCACCATCAGTGTGTCTGCAAATTTCAAATCTGTCAACTGCGTTGCGGAACACATTCTCAAGCATCTCTGTGGTTAGTTTAGCGACTGCCGCGACAATGCGGGTCCACAGATCCTACAAAATTCTTGTTCTGTAAACCTCAGACTTTATAAAGCCCGACGCAAAGAAATCTAATGGTGTTAAATCCGGAGACTGTGCTGCCCAGGGCCTGTCTCCACCACGTTCAATCCAGGGATTTGGTAAAAGCTCATCAAGGTACGCCCGAACGATGTTTGCATAGTGACATTGAGGCTCCATCTTGTTGAAAGACAACAGTATTGAGAATGCCATCTGAACGAAGCTGGGGTTCAAGAACCTGCTGAAGCATGTTAAGATAAATTGGCCCTATTACCGTAGCTTCTACAAAGAAAAAAGGTCCGTAAATCTTCGATCTTGTCATACACAACCAGATATTAACTTTAGGAGAATCTATCTCCCATTCGTAGAACTCGGTTGGTTTTTCACTAGCACAGATACGGCAATTATGTCGATTAATGTGGAATGTCGCCTCATCGCTGAAGAGAATGTGGTTTAATAAGTTTTCGGTATGAATTTTTTCAATCAATTCTGGCACATGGCAGCTCGTCTTGGATAATCCTCTTCGTGTAGCACTTGAATATGGTAACTTTTCTTTTTTAATGTTGATTTTAAAATCCTTAGAACAGTCGTTTTTGGTATGCTCAGTCTACGTGATGCTGTGGGAGTTAACATTCTAGGATTTGTTTCAAAGGCATCTCTCGCTAATCCGACATTTTCTTGAGAGGCACCTGGACGTCCAGATCTTGACTCATCATGAACAGATCCTGTTGTTTTAAATTTATTGACCAGCTCACGAATTGCTTTGTCCGTAGGTCCTGGTTTGTGAAATCTTTCGAATTTTTCTCGAATTTCTTTGCACCTCTTCCCTTGGATACGTAGTGTTACTACCATCACACGTTCTTGTACCTCCATCATCATATATGGTCTGTAAAAAATAAAGTAGAAATATTATTTCAGCAAAATAGATAGGGACCTTTGGACTACCCTGTATAAATATGTATTTTAAGACTATATAAATATCTGTTATTTAATAATATTGAATTAAAGAAGGTTAATAAATGCAATGTTTTAAGTTGTTGAGGGTTCATACTCTAGTTTTTAGTTTTATTATGTTGGAACACATTATCTGGGCGCATGAAACTCAAACTAAACTGATAATTTCACTTTTTATTTTGGCTATTTCCCAATTACAGACATTCCTCCTCTAATATCTATAAACTTTAAAAAGATTATCAACTTTCTCTCTGCTTTTAAGAAACCTCTTAAAAAGCGTTTTCTCTCTTGTTTTTTCTTATTGCTGGTCTAAGCAGAATGAAAATGAATGTAAATGATTGATTTTATAAATCATATAAGCTCGCTTAATCGAAACAAATTGTTCCTTCGGGCAACTTCTTAAAAAAAGGAATTCCACCATCTCGCGTTGTAAATGCATTTGTACTGTAGTTATAGTTCTATTAATAAGCAGAGATTCAAGTCCCAAGTCAAGTTGCAAGTTTAGAAGAGTCAGGTCTTGAGTGTTCTTTGGTTTTCAAACTGGACAGAACTTCAAGAAAGTCCCCTACATGCAGTCAGCAGCCTTGATTCATAACTTTAAAAAGTTTTTGAGAACAACACAAATTTCCTCGTAAATGAAATTTTTTTTAGGAATTTTCAAATATCTTTCCTCTCTTTACAAAATTATCTGTAAAGAATGGATTGAATTTTTAGTGGCCTTGTCACTTTTGTAGAGAAATTACATCTGCCTAACAGTTATTGATGTTGATAGTTTGTATGTTGAAGTAATAGCTGTAGAAAGAGTTGTTTCGAAACTCAGACCCTGTCATTGGAAAGTGCGTAAGTTTGTTTTCAAACTTTCCACTTTCATTACCTACCGTGAAAAGTCTATTTGTTTCGTGATGAGAATCTCTGGGTCAATTGGTCAAGTAGAGTTTTCTCACTAATAACGGCAACTTGGGAAAAACCGATCCCGGTCTTCTGTTGAGTTAATAAAAAGTAAACTAATGGTATAAATTTCAGTGTCATGTTGAGCGATTTTTTAATACTTGGATGCTCATAAAAGGAATGAGAAAAAGTATAGTTTTAAGCAGTGATTATTATTCGATAAATATGTGTGTTAACTTCTTCCGTAGCAGCAAAGGTCATGTGGCGGATGGTACCTACAGCTTTACGTGGAATCCGAATCACGGGTCGCTATATCATGTGGACGCGGAGGATGGTTCTCCATCCAACTACTACTCAGAAACAATGTCGCCTAACTTCACTGATCGATGGGAAGCTCGGTGTTGCGACACGACCTCGACGTGGCCCGGTGTTAGATAAATTATTAAAATACGTTACTTGGTCCGTGTTTTATTTATGTTAGCGTTACGCTAAACGTTCAGTAAGAAGAAGTTAGCAACCCTGGTACTCATGGTTATGTATTTCTGTACTTACACTTGTATTACCTTAATAATGCATTCTTATACCGGTACTTATACGGTTGTAGATATTCCTAGCAATAAGAGGCAAATATTTGAAGTCCTGGCCCGAAGTCGGTCAGTGGGAAACAGTATTTGGGAGACGACTCAGTATTCTTAGTGTCTCGTGGCTAAGTCAGTTAGGGCGCCGTTTGGCAGTGCTGAAACTGCTCTGAGTTGTGGGTTCGAACCCAAATGCGGCCTAGAGCTGGGCGGTTGTCTTTTCTGTATCTTATGTCGCGGCGAAGCAGTGGGCTGGCTGCCACCCACTTAAGTGTTAAGTGACTTGGCTAAGGTAAACCTTGCTCGGGCCCTTAACTTGAGGATATGGGATATTGGATGTTAACTTTACCTTTGCTCAGTATTCCTGTAACAGTTTTTCATTTCATTTTAATCTATTATAAAAATTATACGATTCTTCTGTCCATTTTTCAGTCTTACGAACAGTAAATTTTTTTAACTTTTTATGTTGTACATTCCATTTGCAATCTTTTCCAATGGTTTTAGATTGGATCACTACAACGAACGCCTTCGGTGTTTACTTTATCAAAAGAAGTTTAAGGAACGTCTGGCAGAGATGGAACCTAAAGTGTGTGCGGTGACCGGGGCAGCGAAGGAAGTTGCCGGCAGCAAGAGACTGAAAAGGCTTCTCGAGGTAATTTTTTTTTTAAGAATTTAGCCGAGAAATAAGTCGAGTATGTTTCGTAAATGGAGTTCCTGGTAGCTCAGTGGTCACGGTGTCAAAGTCTGGGCGATGGGACTCTGAGTTCGCTCCCAGGTACTGGCACCGGGTTGGATTGAGCCAACACATTGCCCTGTCAATGCTCAGGTTCAGGAAACCCTATAGTCGGAAGTAAAATTTTATATAATATACGTCATGTTATATACTCTGCTTTCATCCTTTTTATGATGGTTATGTGGTTTTTCATGCTAAGATTACTATATACCACAATGTTCCCAAAGACGATCACTCATTTTAACTTTACTAGAGGAACAATAATTAAAATTAAAATTCTTTATGGTTCAAAAGATGAGAGCAGAGAATATTATCAGGGAGCCACAGACCCGAAAAGGTTATAAACCTTATCTTCTCTGCTGTATTTTGTTTGAGCTTATTTCACTCTTGTAAGGTGTCTGGTGGATCATAAAATGCTTGTTGGCAATCTGAACTATCTTGCGCAAACTCTTTTACAGCCTTTCTTGTGACCGTACCCATGTCCAAAATAAAAGCAAAATTTCGAGACATTTGTAATTGTTTGAAAAATTTTACACTCGCTCATTCGTGGTCTGTTTTAAGAAAAAAGTTTTAGTACTGCGCCCTTTTTTCTTGGGAACCCCCTTTACTGAAATGCCTAGATCCGCCCTTGATAATAGGTTTTACTGTCTTTATTTGTACAAATATGAATCCATGCTGGCATTTAAGTCATGTTATTGAGTCAAAGCTCCTAAATATGTAAATCATTAATTTATACACCTGTATTACGTTACTTAAAATATTCTCATTTAAAGTGTGGATACCAAATTTGTTCTTAATAGGTTAACATTACAATAAGTTAACAATACAGTAGATTTATAATAGCATAAACCATATTCAAATTTCACTGGAATACTTCCATAAAGAAATGGATTGTGTATCATAATTTCAGAAAATTATTAACATTGGAATATGAAGAAGAGCATAAACTTCAATTGTTACTGATCGTCATCAGTAGCGAAACATGAATGCTGTAACATTTGGTTGGATCCCCCGTGCATTTACGCACTATGATGCAAGGCACTGAACAGTGTCGTAAACACTGGTTTTACACAGGCATAAAAAATTGGTCTTGTCGTTCAGGCTTCGGTAATTTAAACATCATGGCGGCAATTACGGTAACTTCCCATTGTAAATTTTACGTCCAAATTCAGTTGGTAGTAGAAAGTTAAAGCGGTTTACGCGTACCCGTTTGTAGAAGGTCAGCTGAAAAAGAGCGCGTAGTAAGCGAAAATGAAACGCATCCTCTGTTGGTGGCAAGGTTCGAAAATCAACTTTACTGGATGCAAAAATATGCTGCCGACATTAATTTATCTTATCGAGGGAATTAAACCAAGTTTGGCCGTACAGGGTGACAAACACCTGGCGTGCATCGCGGACAAGAAGTTCAGTAACATCCAATGTCTCATTCTCGTAACCATGTGCAGCTAGGGTCTGGATATTTCCAACCAAACTAAGACTAATTTTGGTTGCTTTTTCCTGTCCTTGTCCGAATGGGTAGCTTACTGTGTCACATCCTATACCACTTAATACCACTTGAATTTTCTGTCAACGGGATTTTCAGCCTCTTAAGACAGCTCTAATGTTACAGTACTTCACCAGTTGTCAATGTGCACATGCGGCCGCTGGTGATCAAACTGAAATCGTATTTTTCTTCATAGATGTATTTTAAGGGTTGATTTGCCTACAGTTTATCAAGTCTCGACTCAAAAGACTTTACAGTTGGTGCCATTACCACATATTCAGTTAGATTATTCCATATGTTTACATTTCTATGTATAAATGAATGTTTCCTCTTACTTATCCTAGTTTTAATTTTCTTTAGCTTGTATTTATGGCCTCTTCGATTATCATCATTCAGCTCAATAAAGTTTGTAACTCTGCAGTCATATTTGCCAGATAGTATCTTATACAGTTCGATCACATCACCCCTGAGTCGTCTATATGTCAATATTGGCAGACCCAATTTACGTAGCCTTTCTGGGTATACGTCGTTCTTTAGCCTGTTTGCGCAAGAGAGTTCAGATTGCTAACAAGCATTTTCTGATACATCAGACACCTAGTAAGATTGAAATAAGGTCAAACAAAATATAACATTGGTGGGGGAGCGGTACGGTTCGACCCTATGTTTGCATGATACGGAGTTTGGCCCCCTGACTATATAGGGTATGATACAAATAAAACTTTTTTCAGAAAGTACAAAAACTTTTAGTACTACACCTAAAAAATTAGCAAAAACGAGGCAATGCGAGTTACCTTTCATGGCAAAAATTTCATTATATTCTATACAATTTATGCACGTAGGATTGTAGTATTTATATATTGTACATTAATTTGGATTTATTCTTGAAATAATAATTTGATGGTATGTATTGATAATTAATTGATTGATTATATTAATGGTCTGAACTTTAGTCGAAGTAAATAAATAATAACTGGACAACTTTAAAGAGATTTTGAACTTATATTTTATTTAAAGAAAATTTTGAAGGTAATAATAATAATAATAATAGCTTCACTGACTTCACATGCCTTCCACTCCTTCAGTTGGTTTTAGCCTTTGGAAACTACATGAACAAGGGACCCCGTGGAGGGGCGTTCGGGTTTAAGATGTCTTCTCTGAACAAACTGGGAGAGGTGAAAGCAACGAGTGATAGAAACCTCACCCTTCTTCACTACATAGTTAAAGTGTGTTTGCGGCAATGGCCCGATCTTCTTCAACTTCACAAGGATTTACCCTCAGTTCACATAGCCGCTAAAGTCAGGTAAGAGCAAGTTAAAGACGCGTAATTAAAAGAAGTAACACTCAAACAAGTCAATTACTTAATCACTGAAGAGAAATTTTAAAAAAGTGTCTTTTTAGTGAAGAATCTTTTAAGGAATTATACTGTTGCGTAGATTTTGAATCGATTTAAAATTATAGTAACCTCGTAACTATAGTTACGTATAAGGTACTATTATTATATTATTCTCTGTTTCTTGAATAGTAACTATATTATGAAGTGAACGTAAAATAATAAAGCAGGCCTACTTCTAACATGTTAAATGGGTGGGCAGTTGCCCACGTACAGAAAGATTTCACCCACCTACTGAAATAAAATAAGAGCATTTCGCCCAAATGATGTTTATTTTAAGTCTTTGAAATGCTAACTACCTAATTACTAAAAATTATCTGGTTAAGGGGCTTCATGTAGATATTTTCGTATAGATATTTATGGCTATAGATGATAAGCAATATGTATGGGTAAGATGACCAGACGTACTGATTTGGTCAATACAGTACTGACTTTCAGACAGAAAACAATGTATGGACTGATTTTTTGGTTTGTACTGATTTTCTACTGTCAGACTAACGATTTCGTTTTTCTAAAGTTATCGATAATAACTGCACACACACCGAAAATGAAAGCTTTGTTTTAATGCCAATAGGTGGCGGTCCTGCGCATTGTTTTTGTTAATATAAAGTTTAAAGTGGATGACATTGTGATTGAGAGCCTGAGAGTGAGAGGTAGGGTTTGCTCGTCTTCAATTTTTATTACTTAAGTGTTAATGTGATTCTGTATATATGCATCAACATGTACATTTTATTTGATTTGTTATTTGTGATCGAATACAAATAAAAAAACTATTCTAACCCACCCACTAAAATTGTCTTAAAAGCAGGCCTGTAATAAAGGCTATACGGTACGATTCTCATCCGTTTAAGCATTTAGTATAGGAATGAATCGTATACACAATGAAAAAATTATACATAATTCTTAAGCATACATCGTTCATTAAATGCGAGACATTATGAATTGAAAGAAAAGCGATTGAATACTTTTCGTTTGATGGTTACTTATAACATAAAGTTCCGTCTGCTTACCAAATAGAAACGTCTCATGGTTCGATCGGTTAGGGCGCCGCCCGCCTGTGCTAAAACTCCGCTGGTGAGTTGTGGGATCAAACCCCACCACTATCAAAAACTAAGTGGTTGTGTTTTCTGTACCTTACGTCACGACAAAGTGGTGGACCGGCCACCTACCCTTTAATTGACTTGGGCTGAGGTAGCCCTGGCTCAGGCTCCTACCCCTCACTACTTTAGGAGATATGGGACGCGGATGTTACCTTTATCTAACTTCATTTCCTTATTCTGCCTTTCCCTTGCCAGCCTTTCAGAACTGCAGAAAGAGATAAATTCACTCTCTGAGGGTCTTTCTTACATCGAAAAAGAGGTCACTTGGCACAGGGCACAAGGGAGTGCCGCCCCCAAAGGTGATCGATTCAGGATTGCTATGACGGAGTTTTCGGGTTTGGCCACCGAAAAGCTGTCTTCGCTCCAAACTCAGTTCAAGGAAATGAATTCTCAGGTATTAGGAGAGGTTATTTTCGAATGAGGAGTCAAATCCTGGAGCAAGTGGAGCAAATCAAAATGGAGAAACTGATATATTTTTTTTTTCACTTTTATCTTTTACAATAAATGTTTTTCTTCGGTCGAGGCAAATTATAATTTAGACATTTAGTTTTCAAGTGGCTGTCCAACATTATCATCTTAAACAGTCGCTATCTGACAAATTAATCAGCATTATACTGGACATTTTTGACGCTATCCACATTTATATACCCAGTCATCTAATGGTCTTCTTAGCGAGGTTAAATCCCATCATTTAAAGTTTAAACAAAGCACAGTAAATTCTTAACTACAATAACTATATCGGCTCTTGAGAGGGTAGTTAGTGGATTAAGTATCTGCTAGAGACCCTGGCGTATCTGTCTGTATTTGTACATTATATTTCTTAATAAAATTTACGATAATTTAAGGTGAAATTGTTAAAATTTAAAAAAGCATGTATATATATATATATATATATATATATATATATATATATATATACAGGGTGGTGCAAAAATCGCGCATCATAGGAATTTTCAGTGTTTATTATATATTATTGTTTTCTTTTCGGTAGGGGATGGCTGCGAAATTAACAATAGATGAGAGGGTGAGCTTGGTTTTAATGTATGGAATACCAGGTACTACAAATCGATGAATCGGTACAGAATTTAAATTCTGTACCGATTCATCGATTTGTAGTACCTAGTATTTCATACATTAAAACCAAGTTCACCCTCTCGTCTATTGTTAATTTCGCAGCCATCTCCTACCTAAAAGAAAAAATAAATATTCAACACTGAATTTCTATTATGCGCGACTTTTGCGTCACCATATATATATATATATATATATATATTTTTTTTTTTTTTTTTTTTAGTTCAGGAAGAACCGATTCGCCTCTATTTAAAGGGCATATCTCAGCGGAAAAACAAAGAAAAAGTGAGAGGAAAGACAGAGGAAAAAGAAAGGGTGGAGGGGGACAGTCGAAGTGAAAAAAGACCAAGGATGACAAGGACTGCAGGGTCGAGCCCCATCATCCTTGGGTGCTAGGGCCGGGAGGGCGCACGTGAAACCTCCAGGAACAAGCACGTACAAACGAGCACAAAGAGCACTCAAGAGCACGAGCTTAGAACCCCCTTGCGGGGATATATATATATATATATATATATATATAGGGCGTCCCAAAAAAATGTATACACACTTTAACAGCTGATAGCTCAATTGATGTTTCTTTCTTTCCAAGTTAAACCCATTAGAATTAATAATGGCAGTCAGACTAAGCTTTGAACAAAGGAAATTCATTCTAAAATGCTACTGGAAGTGTGAAAACGCAGTTGAAGTGCAAAGACAGTTTAGGAGGGAGTTTCAAACAGATCCACCAACGCGACTTACCATCACTCGAATTGGAGATAAGTTTGAAGCCGATGGAACTGTTCAGAATGTCCACAAGAAGCGTTCCGGAAGACCACGGACATCGACAAGCCCCACAAAGCAAGAAAGCGAGTCGTGAGGTAGGAATTTCAGAATCGTCTGTCCAACGCATTTTGAAGCGCTGTCAATGGAAAAGTTACATTCCAAGATTAGTCCATGCTATTAATGAAGATGATGATGATCCGGACCGAAGAGTGGAGTATTGCGAGTGGTACTTGGCACGATGTGGATGTGGATTGGACGAAGGGGTTTCGTAGAATACCTTCCGCGTTCACCAGACCTCACACCACTAGACTTTTTTTTTATGGGGATACTTAAAAGACAAAGTCTACGCTATAAAACCTGCAACAGTCGCTGAATTGAGAGCAGCCATTGAACGAGAATGCACACAAATACCAAACGAAATGTTTCGTGATGTTTGCGATTCCATTGCGTCGCGTTATCAGCAGTGCCTGGACCAGAACGGACGTCAGTTTGAAAACAGGCGTTGACAAAACAATTAAATAATGTCTGTAGATTCTATTACATTTTGAAAATGAAATGTATTTTAATAAACACTGCCTTTATAATTATTTAAAGTGTGTATACATTTTTTTGGGACGCCCTGTATATATATATATTATATATATATATATATATATATATATATATATATATATATAATTGAAATTCATCATATATATATATACATACATACATTATAACTGCAAACACGCAGTATAATTAACGTAAAGAACGACGCTTTGTATAGGAGAATTATCCGCGCAAGATGAGAGCGAAAGAACGAAACAAATGAAAAAATGAGGTACCCACCCGGGAATCGAACCCGGGATCTTCCGATTGCCGGTCAGATATGATAACCACTACATATCTGACCGGCAATCGGAAGATCCCGGTTTCGATTCCCGGGTGGGTACCTCATTTTTTTCATTTGTTTCGTTCTTTCGCTCTCATCTTGCGCGGAAAATTCTCCTATACAAAGCGTCGTTCTTTACGTTAATTATACTGCGTGTTTGCAGTTATAATGTATATAATGTTACGGCATGCGGGAGGTGCCCCTTTGGGGCATTGGTTTCTGCGCGTATGTAGAGGAATTTCGGCATTTGTTTGGGTGAGGCCTGTGGTGTAGTGGTTATCATATCTGACCGGCAATCGGAAGATCCCGGGTTCGATTCCCGGGTGGGTACCTCATTTTTTCATTTGTTTTGTTCTTTCGCTCTCATCTTGCGCGGATAATTCTCCTATACAAAGCGTCGTATATATATATATATATATATATATATATATATATATATATATATATATATATATATAACTTCAAGAATAAAAATTAAAATTACAAAGCAGAAACAGGCATAAGCCAAAATCAAATCAAAAGTAAAAATTATATAAATGACAAAAATATACGAGTGATAAAAATAAAACTTAAAACTAAAAACATTCAAACGTAAAATAGTTAAAAAACTTTACTAATAAAAAGTTAAAATGAATAAAAAGTTAAACGAAAAATCACAAGAGTAAACGAACATACCATGCTCACTTGACAGCCACAAAAAACTGAGGCGAAAAGGAGACAGGGTCACAAGGGAAAAAAAAAAAAAAATTTGGTAGGGGTAACAGCTAGAATCAATATTTAAACTGGAGTTCAAAAATTTAATACATAAAGATTCATAACTACAGAGGGAGGACGGGCATTTTAATGATTTAAGAATTTTAAAAAATTGTTAACAGAAATGTCAACCTTACACTTGATAGAATGATTTCTAATAGCAGACTGTTCCAGTCTGCTATTAGAAATCATTGTATCAAGTGTAAGGTTGACGTTTCTGTTAACAATTTTAAAATTCTTAACTCATTAAAATGCCCGTCCTCCCTCCGTATTTACGAATCTTTGTGTATTAAATTTTTGAACTCCAGTTTAAATATTGATTCTAGCTGTTACCCTCTTTATATTAATTAGAATAACTACATACTACAAATTTTTTTTTTTTTTTTTTCCATTGTGACCCTGTCTCCTTTTCGCCTCAATTTTTTGTGGCTGTCAAGTGAGCATGGTATGTTTGGTTTACTCTTGTGGTTTTTCGTTTAACTTTTTATTCCGTTTAACTTTTTATTAGTAAAGTTTTTTAACTATTTTACGTTTGAATGTTTTTAGTTTTCAGTTTTATTTTTATCACTCGTATATTTTTGTCATTTATATAGTTTTTACTTTTGATTTGATTTTGGCTTATGCCTGTTTCTGCTTTATATATATATATATAGTATGAATTTCACAATTAAACACGTGAAATGAATGAATGCTGCAAACTCACAAGGAAAAAGAAAAACGATTCCAAGGCCTTTCGTGTATTCAGAGCTACACTTCGTCAGGGAATGAAGAGAGAAGGCAAGATGCCCATAAATATATACAACGTAGCGGAAACCAAAGCAATTAGCACATACTTAACAAGAGTTAATGAGAGGTAAAAGGAATTTTAACAAGATATTGTCAATTTTATACATTCCCGCACTGTTAGTGAAATTGTTTTTAAAATGAATAAATGCACATGCATAGAAAGAAATATTCTAGAATGTGCATTTATTCATTTTAAAAACAATTTCACTAACAGTCCGGGAATGTATAAAATTGACAATATCTTGTTAAAATTTCTTTTCCCTCTCATTAACTCTTGTTAAGTATGTGCTAATTACTTTGGTTTCCGCTACGTTGTATATATTTATGGGCATCTTGCCTTCTCTCTTCATTCCCTGACGAGGTGTAGCTCTGAATACACGAAAGGCCTTGGAATCGTTTTTCTTTTTCCTTTTGGGTTTGCAGCATATATATATATATATATATATGTGTGTGTGTGTGTGTATATATATATATATATATATATATAATTTCAACCCTTCAAATGTTCCGCGCGATGATTCATTTCACGAAGGTCAAGCTTGTCGTCCCTCCTTTCGAGTTGGCCTGGTGAAGTAGTGAGTTGGTTTCTTGTACTCTCCACCTCACATAGCCAGGTACGCCCGGCTCATCGGGGATTGTTCTGAGCCAGGCGTCTAATCTTCGTTTGAAGATGTCCACTGCAACCCACTCGTGTTTCTTAGGTCTTTGGGCAGCTGATTGAACAGTTTTGGTCCTCTCACAACAAAACTATTTTCTTTCGGGGTTAAGGATGTTCCCTATCTAGCCCTTAATTTGAGAACACGACACAGTCTTCCTTTTGTACTTTCCACTGTTGTTTGGGGAGTTACAGGGTTCAGAATAAGATTAGGGACTAGTTTCTCCATTATTTTCCAAGTGTAAATAATGGTGTATCTCTCTCTCTCCTCCTTTTCAGTGAATATAGGTTTAATTCGTGTAACCTTTCCCAGTAATTTAGTTCTTTGTACCCCTTGATCTTGGCTGTGAAGCTTCTCTGAATCCCTTCTAGTTGACTGTCTTCCTTTTTATATGGGCATGTTAGGACCGAGCAGTATTCCAATTTGGTATGATCAGTGTTTTCAGTAGAGGAATTATTATATTCCTATCCCTTCGTTTAAAGGTTCTCAATATCGGCCCAGTTACTCTCTGCTCTGTTTACCGCTATCTTATTTTGTGTTTCAAATTTTGCATCATCAGTCATTACAACCCCTAAATCTTTTGCTTTAGAATTTCTCTGAATTTCCTGTCCATTTGAGGTATAATATTTTGTGGATTTTAGGTCTTCTCTTTTTCCGTACCGTAACAGCTGAAATTTCTCATTCTTAAACTTCATATTGTTGACTTCCGTCCAATTGTAGATATTGTTCATGTCTGTTTGTAGAGATCCTCTATCTTCTGGGTTTCTTATTTTTCTATTGATCTTTGTGTCATCGGCAAAGGATGTTACTGTGCTGTCTCTGGTAACGTCCTCATCTATGTCAGTTAGCACGATGAAGAGTAGTGGTATACTGTGTATATATATGAAACGGTTTTTTTTTATTTGAAATTTGTTGGTTTCGTAATATTAATGGATTATTATAGTTTTTGTAATTTTGTTTTTAAACGAGAGATATTTAGATGCAAATTCACTAGAAATCAAATTGTTTTTATTTTTGTATCTAAATTCTAGATATTGTGGGCGTCTTCTTTATAGCTATAGAGAATCATGCAGTTAAAAAAATGATTGTTGGATTAAAAAAAAATGGTGGTTGGATTTAAAAAAAAAATTGTAGACTATATCTTCTATGTGTACGACTCTTTAACAATTTTTTTTAATTCATTGTATGTTAATTGATCCATTTAATTTCTTGTTCTATTCCACTTTTAGCTGGAAAGAGCGGCAGTTCTGTTTGGAGAAGACCCAAAGACCATTCAACCGGAAGATTTGTTCGGTACTTTTGGTACTTTTCTGGAGTCGTTCAAAGACGCTAAAAAAGATCTTGAAAATTCTCGGAAGAAGGAAGAAGAAGAAGAGAGGAAGAAGAAAGAAGTGGAGGTAATGAATAATATTAGATGACTTTATTTCGCTACTTTTATGTAACGATTGTAAACCCAAACTTCGTTGCTATCGTTTGTTTCAGCCCGTTCATTATTATTAATTATTAATTATTAATTATTATTATTATTATTTTACTAATATAACTTTCCTGCCTAATATTATTGATATTTTTTCCATTTCCAAGAACAGAGAATTGCATGGCAAAATAATTCACAAAATTCCTTTTCTGTACCGGGATTTCAGTAATAAGACAACTGTCATTTAATTTACTGTTCAGGTAACTTATTTCAAACTAATTCATTAACATATACTGCAGTTCAAATCTTTCTGTTTGGATATATAAACACACAATAATCTTTATATAATTTTATTTTTTTTTAGGAATTAAGAGTCAGTCAGTAGTAGTAGTGTGTGTGTGTGTGTGTGTGTGTGTGTGTGTGTGTGTGTGTGTGTGTGTGTGTGTGTGTGTGTGTGTGTGTAAAACGGTCCCAAACAAGAAATTTCTCAGTCAGATCGCATTTCAACAGTTACATTCCATAAGCGTAGATTTCCTCGGAAACCGACGACCCGAAAATTTGGAATTCCTTAGAATAGAGTGTCAAGCAAAATTGAGAGGCATACTGTGACAGGTTTTATCATCAATAAAAAGGCCATAGAACGAAAAGAGGAAGATTACTGATAAGAAAGATCAATTTCGTGTGAAAGGGTCCAGAGACAGCAGATTCCCTATTCGTACATGGTTGACAGCCGATCACAATTCTCCATAAAGTGTCAAGATTTCGACATCTACAACCATCTAGAAGACTGAGAAAAAAGTGTAATGGGACGTGTGACGGCAAGAAAACTATTATTTTGACATGGCAAAAGAACACGGAAAGATAAGTACACCTCAATGAAAATGGTAAAATTGTTGTATGTCCGCGTGAGAGCGTCTTTAAAACCCCATCTAAGACAAAACATTGTTTAAGGAGGGGCCAGAGAAAGGTTCAACGAGGGAAGTTCGGTACCAGCTTTCAAGCATGAATGAGGCAACATCAGGATCTGGTAATATTATTGGGAGGGGGTTTAGAGCTAAAAGAAGCTCGTATAAAATAGAGACGGAAAGTTACCCAGTATCGTTCAGGGCCGTGGAATCCCTTATGGGTAGAGATTTACATCATTTTACAGCGAGACATTGGCCCAAAAAACACAGCTAGGACTGTAATGTATATTTGCAAAGAAAGAGCGAAGAGGAAATACTAGTTATAATATGGTCGTCATAGTCTTCACCCTTCAGTCCCACGGAACTTGCTTGGAATGATCGCGATTCAAGGGTAAAAAGTAGAGGTCCAACCAATGACGATCAAGCATAGAAGTAGCTTTAAGAAGCATGAAACAGTTTGCCAGAAGAATATTTTAGGAATCTTTTTATTCGGAAAGGCTGAATGAAACGTGTCAGGCAGTTATAAAGAACGCAGGTGGTTATTTTCATTTTAAGGGTGTCAAGTAAAATATAAGTATATAGACCCTTTTCATGTTTACAAATAATGAAATAGCAACTTTAGCTTTTAATCAACTGAATGAAGAGTTTTGCCTTATAGGCAGTTTGCAAGGAAAAACTTAAATCTTAAGAAGTGTGCCATACATTGCACCGCTGTGAAAGAGGTCTGTTGTGCAGGAAAACTGAAGTGTATTGTACTTTGAAACTGACATTGTAATTTTGAATGTCAGTATATATATATATATATATATATATATATATATATATATATATATATATATATATATATATATATATATATATATATACATATATACACGGGGTGCGGCACAAAAATGTACCCGATTTCAAAATTAAACTACAGGATAACCAAACAAGATAGGAATGAATAATAAAATGCATTGAGCACAATGAGCAGGCAAAAGTAAAAATATTTGTACTAATTAACCCTTTTTTAACATATTCAAAATGCCTCAGTCAAATTTACAACAAAGAATCTTTTGATATACTCCTCAATGATAGAGATTCTTTCTTGTAAACTTAATTGAGGTATTTTGAACCTGTAACTTGCAACCTGTGATAAAATGGTTATTTAGTAAAATATTTTAACTTTTTTCTGCTTACTGTATTTTATTATTCAATCCTCTCTTGAATGGCTATACTGTAGTTTCATTTTGAAATTTTTATGAACGCTGACGGAGCTCCTGTAAGAAAAACTTCGGCCAATGCGTGTTTTAAACATAAAGAACTCTGGGCCAAAGTTTTATTATGTTAATTCTAAAAATGTCCCATTTCCACCATCGTAAAAATAAATTTCTCTCGTACAGTCCACCAACAAAATTGACCTGAGGATATTATAAATTAGTCTATGAAAAACATAAACTGATAGAAATGATATAAGAGTATTTATACAATGTATACTAATTGCCTGTGATATATTTGTCTCATACATCCATTTTATATATATAAAAACATTACTTCCTGTGAAGGTGTAACAATACATTACTGGTATACCTGTTTTCCAGCAATACAAACGAAGGTCTTTGCCCTCCAACTGGACCAAAGTGGCTGCCTTTGCTTTCTGGCACTGAGTGCCACTGCCCCATTTATAACCTAAGGTGACCTTTTTACTTCCTCCATTAGGTGGTGGCAGCTGTTTTAAAAGCATGAGTCGTCACTTTTTCGAATATAAACAAAAAATTTTTGTTTGTTTTACATTTCAAATTTAAATTTGTAAATTAAATATTTTTGTAGTTATTAAAAAAGTTCTCTACATGGAAAAAGTTAAATAAATTGAAACGTATCATCAAGCAATAAAATGTAGATGTAACGAGCAAACTAAAAATTGACGACTTCATCACTTCTTGGTGGTGGCAGCAAATATTTAGAGGACATGCACATTATGAAGTTCCTGTACATAGGCACTACTCAACCTGTCAACATGAATTGTTAGCAGTAAGGTGGAGGGTTTGTCTAAATAATATATATTTTTCTGTGCGTTTAAAAGGGAAATATTAACATTTTTTAATTAAATCACTAGTATTTCAGGGTAAATATGCAAATAAAATGTAATCATATTTTGCACATGTCCTTTGTAAACTCTCAAATCACATATTTATCACAAATCAGTAAATATAGTTACAATTTGACCTGAAGCAAAAAATAATACAGGGTACAGATTTGAATTTATATCCTATCAATTTTTAACAGTTGAAAATGGGTAATATACAGGGTGTACATAAAGTCAGGATCTATTTTTGTGAAGCACTTGGAAATTATATGGAATTCAATCATAAAATGATAAAGTGGTAACATTTATTAAATAATTAAGAGTAGGATTCGACGTGACGCCCATCAGTATCCCTGCACAGCTCAAATCGTTCCGCAGCATTTCTAAACACATTCTGGAGCATTTGCGGGGTTGTTATCTGCAGCAGTTCGTATACGTGTACGTAAGTTTCCAAGACTCGTAATCTTCGTCTGATAGACGTGCGATTTGATAAAGCCCCATGCAAAGAAATCTAAAGGGGTTAAATCTGGTGATCGCGCTGGCCAAGGTCTGTTGCTTCCGCGTCCGATCCAGCGATTTGGAAAACGTCCATTTAGATAATCCTGAACAATTTTGGCATAGTGACAAGGAGCACCATCATGTTGATAGACGACGGTACTAACAATCTTATCCCCAATCAGCTGAGGTTCAAGGAATTGCTGCAACATGTCCAGATAAATAAGCCCCGTAACTGTAGCTTCAGCAAAGAAAAAAGGACCATAAACCTTAGATTTTGTTAAACCCATCCAGACATTAACTTTAGGTGAGTCTCTTTCCCAATTTTGGACGAAATCATTCGGTCTTTCATCTGCCCAAATTCGACAGTTATGGCGATTTACTTTTCCACACGTATGGAAAGTGGCTTCATCACTAAAGAGAATGTTGTCCATTAAATTATCACTCCAGATTTGTTCTACGAGATCAGCACACACAGCACTTCGTCGAGGGAAATCTTCCTCATGTAAATCATGTAAAACCTGCAAATGATAGCTTTTCTTCTCCAAATTAACTTTCAGAATTTTGTGCACAGATGACGTCGGGAGGCCGAGTCTGTGTGATGCAGCACGAACGGACGTACGTGGCTCTTCAGTGATAATTCCGCGTACTGCATTCACGGTAAGATCTGACATACACGGTCGTCCTGATCTTGCTTCATCATTTACAGATCCCGTTCGTTTAAATTTGTTCACCAATTTTCGTATTGTCTTGTCTATTGGCCCCGGCTTATGAAATCTCCTTCTAAACTTCTCTCTGATGTCATTGTATTGCTTTCCCTCGATTCGCCAAATTACTATTGCCACACGCTCTTCTGTATTCATTCTAAGGGCTTCTGAAAAGAAAAATAGAAAAAATAATTATTTCACAAAAATAGATCCTGACTTTATGTACACCCTGTATTTAGCATAAGGGTAATAATAATTTGCCATGATTTTAGTAAAACGTAGTTTCATTCTAAAAGTTAACTGAAATTCCATTATTTTTCCAGTATCTTTAAACAAAGGTATGGTAATCAAGAAGCCTGCAACACTACTTAAAAAGGTTTAAAAAGTAAATTTTGTTTTCGATTAATTTATGTTTCTTACTTTATTCAAATTAATTATTATTGTGTATTTTTAAATTTCAGCTCATCTACAAATTAAATTTAGCTGCTAAATTCCCGTACTTTTAAGTACTGGAGAATATCTAGAAATGCCAGTAATTTCTAGTGCTCATATAAACCCACTTGAATGAATGCTTAAAAAAAAGAAAAAAGTGTTACACTCTTCTGATCGAATTGACGGGAGCTCTCGCAACCGAAGGGGAACACTTTGGAAAAACCGTCCGTGATGGGGTTTTTATATTTATTTGGACTTAATCTCACCTAATTTAACCGTAATCTTTTTAATCGAAAAGCAAACAGTTCGAGCAATGATCTTGTCGGTTATACGAGTGGATAATTGGATCAGGAGGGAATATCACAAAAATAAGAACAAAAATAAAAAAATCTGTAAATACTAAAAAAAAATTATCATTAGATCTTTTTTCATTCTTTTATTGACTCTGAAATTAAAAAAAAAAAAAGTTTAAAATATTGCCCTAAATTGTAGGTAAATTGTTATTAAAACTGAAGTTAGTTAATAAAAAATGAAAAGTTTATTATGTATCTTACCTCAACATATATTTATTGCGAAGTTATTATTGTTGCGTTTTATAAGAGGAATATAATTTTATATTTTGGTAATAATTGCAAGCAAAGAGGATATAGTCGAACTCTGATTACAAATAGCTATTGAGAAAACCATCTAAATTAAATTATTTCATTATCCAATTAACTCCATAAATGTAGCAGTTATTGATTCTAGAGAAAGTTTTTCCTGATTAAATACCAAACTTTGGAGTTAAATCATTCTTCTTTGCGAAACTTAATAAACGTAAAAATTTAAATTAAACGCTATCGATTCTTTGACAACAGGACCGCGAACGTCGAGCAAAAGAGAGAAAAATGCGGATGACGTCATCAGTTACAAACGGACCAATCACCAACGGCCTTAATGGAAGAATACAAAATGGTGGATCGACCGAGAATGGAACGTGGGAACAAGAGAACGATTTTGATGATCTTATTTCGGCTTTAAGGTCGGGCGATGTTTTCGGCAAAGACATCGACAAAATGCGCAGGAAAAAGAAGTATTCTGTCGAACAGACAAACGACAGAGAACGAGGAACAGGATCACACAAATACGCTTAATAACAGTACATTAATTCTTATATATTTATCGTCCTTAGGTCCTTTTCACGATGATAATGGACCTTCCGTTTTCACGCTAAGATGATTGGTATAAAATTCCTTATACCATTTAAAAAAAACAAAAAAGAGAGGATCTGTATCATTATAAATATGAAGAGAACCCGTACGTCCTAAGCACCAACTCGGTAATAAGAGAGACCCCGGTTTCAAAATTAATCTAAGACGCTTCATTTTCACCAAAAGTATCGAAGTGAAACCAATATTTTTAGAAGTTTTGAAACTGAAAACTGATGGTTTGGCTTCATTCTATGCAGAAATGGCTTATATGTTATAAATTATCGCATAATTTCTTTTTTAATTTGTATAAGTCTTTGCTACAGAATTTAGTACAATTTATATAAAATTTAGCTGAAGAATAGGATATTTAAACCCATTCTTACAATTACATCTAAGGCTTTCAGTTTGGAAAATGGGCTTAAAATACAAATTTATAGGGTGACTAATCATAGAAATAAATGTTTCTGTAAATGTGTGATATAAACTCGGTTTATTCATAGCCAGTTAAATGGTGTATGGCTCTTTAACAACTCAATCAAATGTGCACTGCTTTATGCTTAATCATGATGTCCCTAGCTTCCATTCATGTTGTTATAGGTAGAAAAGAAGCTCAACTTTAAATGTATCACTTCTATTGCGTATAGCAAAATGACGTCTTGTACAACATTTATCCAATTTTTACATCAGTTTTTGCATTTAATTTTTGTATTCTTTGATTCTTTGGTATTTGTAGTTTAAAAATATTCAGAAGCGAATAATGGTAGTTTAACTGCAAATTTGAAACTATTTTACAATGAAACTTTGCGAAATTGTCATATACAGTTAATATGTTTAAGCGATTCTGAATACATCATTCAAGTTTTTAACCAAAGTTGTATATATATTATATATATTGTCGTGTTTATACAAGTATGAAAGAATATTTTATATATATATATATATATATATATATATAATGTGTGTGTGTGTGTGTGTGTACATTTATGCAAAACTGTTTTTATGCTCATTATTTCTTTTGTATTTTCAAATTTTCAAATTTGACTGAAAATATAAATGCTGAAGAGATTCTATTAATTAATATTTTACTGCCAAAAATCTCAAAATTTATAAATTTTGATACATGGGGGGAAAAAAAGTTTGGAATTTATACCGAAAGTTGGAATTTTGTAAGTATAAAATACTACATTAACTTTTGTGAGGTTAATACTAATTTGAAACTAATATGCAACAGAACAGTATTCAGTTGTATTAATTTTACAGAATTGGAACGTTGTTTTATATATATATTTTTTTATATACAATTGCTAAAAATTATAATTCTCTCTCTCATATATATATAATATATATATATATATATATATATATTATATATATATATATAATATATATATTATATATATATATATATATATATATATATATATATATATATATATATATATATATATATATACAGTATATATATATATATATATATACAGTATATATATATACAGTATATATATATATATATATATATATACAGTATATATATACACAGTATATAATATATATATATATATATCACACAAACTGAAAAATTCTTTTTAGTACTGCTTATTCTGTTCGCAGAAAGGTCATTCTTGTACATAGAAATTGATCTTTTTTTTCTGTGATACATTTTTTATATTGTAAATATAGATCTGTTTACATCGGAATTATTTACAGGAATTTAAAAAATTCTATTTTAAAAATTCTATTTGTAGAATCTTGTGTTAATATCTTCTTATATAATTTTATTATACACTCTTCATATAAATCACGTTTACTTTGATTTTTCATTTTTGTATATGAGATAGAAAATATAAGACATTTGTATACTGTAGAGATCAGATAACAAATTATATCATTAAATAATGTAAAATATTTCGTGAAATTTATTATCGTAAATGTTTAAATATATATATATATATGATATGATATTGTTCCTATGGACGAAAATGGTTACTGTAATTGAAATAAATTATGGTATAATTTTTCATTTATTATGTTAAAATTTAAAAGTTAACGGTAATGTTGTAAATAATTAGATTGTAAAATATGCTCTATTGATTTTCAGTTATTGTACACTTCCGTTCTTTCCCAGTGGATATCTACTGTACACATATATACGAATTTAGTAATTACTTCATAATTTTCATAAGTTAATTCGAAGACTATTGGATAATGCATTTGTTTAAATATGACGAATTGGGCTCGTAAAATTAGACCAGTTATCATACTACGTAATTAGTAATATTTACGCGCGTTTTTCGTGTAAGTCTAATGTATGGAAAGTATAGCTTTTTGTAACACCTTTGTATGAAGGGTTTTCAATTAAGATCGTGATCATCTTTTATTCCTACTTTTGTATCATTTATATTCATTGTAACATTATAAAATATATGAAGTATATGCGGTTTCCTTTATTTTGAGCAACCTTTTAAATTGTGGTAAAACTTAAATCGTACCGGACACCGGTATTGATTTAATTCAAGCGCGTAAATTAACATAAATCCAGATTTTTAAAAATACTGGTCAAAAAAAGAAACGCAATTTTTGAGATTTATTAATAAACATGAGGACTCAGTATATAGTAAATGATTCTTTAACATAACAAACAGTCAATAACGCGTATGGCCACCCCTAGCCACAATGCAGGCTTGGAGTCTGGCCCTCATCGACCTCGACAGTCTCTGCAGGAAAGCAACAGGGATGGCCCTCCACTCTTCAATAATTGCATTGGTCAGTTCCCTGATGTTCTGCGGCTGATGCTGACGTCTGCGAACTCGCCGTTCAAGTTCATCCCATGCGTGCTCTATCGGTGACATGTCTGGGCTGAAGGCTGGCCATGGTAAGGTCTGCACCTGTTGTCCCTGCAGGTACGCCTGCACTATCCTGGCTGCATGAGGTCTGGCATTGTCCTGTTGCAGGAGCACCAATTCTGGATGTTGCCTCATGAATGGAAGAACATGTGGGTGAAGAATCTCATCCCTGTAGCGCTGGGCAGTCAGAGCGCCATCAACAACCACCAGCTCAGTTCTTGAAGCAAAGGCAATTCCTGCCCAAACCATGACACTTGGTCCTCCCCATCTGTCAGCATCTGAGTATCGCTCCCCTGGTCGTCTGTATACCCTGACACGGCCATCAGAATTGGACAGTCTGAAGCGAGACTCGTCAGAAAAGAGGACTTGGTTCCACAGTCTTTGTGTCCAGTCACGGTGCTGATAGGCCCATTGCAGGCGTCGTTGCCTTCTTGCCTCAGTGAGAAAAGGACCTCTGTAAGGCCTGCGGGATCGGAGTCCTGCATTACGGAGTCGGTTTCTGACGGTCTGGTCACTAATTCTGTTGTTGTGGATACCAGGTGTCTCTCTGGCTGTCTGACGAGCATTCCGCTGCCGATGACGCAGGTGCTGCAGTACAATGTGGCGATCCTGGCGTTGGGTCGTCACACGAGGTCGCCCACGTCTTGGCAGGTCCTGAACACTTCCTGTGGCATTGTACCGTCTAACAAGCCTAGAGATTGTGCTGGGATGCACATGCATTCGTTATGCAACTTGGACAGCAGACATGCCTGCATCCAACATGCCCAAGGCACGACCTCTGTTGACCTCTGAGAGTCGTGGCATGCCTCAATCGCGGGAAAAAGTTTGGTTTTCTCAACCGGCAGTGTGTATTCTGTGAAGTCAAAGAAAAAATGCATGCCTTCATAAAGAATACATTCAATTTAATCTCTGTTTATTGTTTGTAACAAAATGGCGTCTTAGCCGGGATTAGTCAGGTTTAAAAACATGCACTAAGTGGCTTTAAAAGATTTGAACAAACATTTAACCATAATCTTGAAACTGTGATAATACCACTAACAACTTAAATTTTACACCATATGCAAGCTAATTGCGTTTCTTTTTTTGACCAGTATCATCCTCGCACACTTCGCTGCACCATCTGTAAAAGGAATGCGACCTATTGGGATCAACTTCGATTTTGTTTTTCTACCAGGTCGTAACGAGTATCAGCTTTCAACAGAATAGAAATCGACTATGTACCTAACTGCCTATACTTAACTCGGTAGGATAGGGGTTCTCAAAGTTAGTCTCCTGGGCCAAATGTGTCCCAGTTGTCACTACTAAGGTGACATTATTTCAATTAGTTCGTATAACAATGTTATGTCCCTGACGAAGATAAAGGCGGATACTTCTCAAAATATTAGAGTATCTGAAGGACTAATTTTTTAGACTACCTCCCTCCAAAAGTAATATCAGGCTCAGCGACTGCTAATGGAAACTATAACTTCCTTTATTTTTTTTGATAACCGTTATGTACAACTACTATTGTGGATTATTAGCAAGTTTACAAAACAATCATCTCGTCTTTTTTTAAATATAGGGGCCTAAATAATTTATGCATGAAAACTGTTTAGAAATGGAGCCACCTTTTTTTTATGCCTGAACAGCGCTCAGCGTTGGCTTCTTGCGGTAACTGCTCCCGGCCCCGACGGCATTCATTTTGATACGCTCTGCTACCTACTCCCTTTAGTTTTTTTCTTCTCCTCACCCTCTATAATTGGGTTTGGGCGGAGAGCACCTTCCCATCCTCTCCCATCCCGTAGTTCCCGGACCTAGATTTTTGGGTCTCCTCCTTGATTCCAGCCTCTCCTGAATTCCCCACTTGAAGTCTGAAAACTTCGTGCCTTCAGGCTTCCACCCTTCTCACATTTCTTTTTCCATGCCGATTGGGGTGCTGACCGCCATACCCTTTGGCGACTTTACCACTCCCTTAGCCAAAGTAAGATGGATTATGGCTGTCAGGCCTGTTCCTCCGCCCCTGCTTCCGCCCTGTGCATGCTGGACCATATCTGTTCCCTGGGTGTATGCATTGGCACCGGCGCATTCCGATCCTCTCCCATTGTCAGCCTTTATGCGGAAAATGGCCATCTCCCGCTGGATGTCGGTAGTATGGGCGCAAAAATGGAGAGAGCAGGAATATTGCAATGCAATTGCAAATATTGTTCAATGTAGAAAAATGTTACAAAGGGGTTATGCAATGAAGGGGGAGGGGTATGCAACATCAATGTTGCAAAGGAGGGTAGGGTAATGCAACAACTCAATGCTGCCAAGGGGGAGAGGGGAGGATGACCTCCCCCAAAAGGGGTAGCCTTAACCTAAGAGAGGAAGAGAAAGGAGACGGAGGAGGTGGGATGTCCTCACCCACCAAAGGGAAACCTAACCTAAGCCTTAACCTAAGAAGGAAGGAGAGTTCTTTATTCCACCGGAGTCCGACGCATTATGAGCGTTCAGGGGCCAAGCAGGTGCTACATAGAGGATCGTGAGTTGCCAGATATCATTTATTTATATATGAAGGGGGTTACCAGATACCACCATTTATTTTAATTGTTCAGGTATACCTTATTAGGATGAGTTGCTAGATACCACCATTTAATTTAATTTACATGAGTTGCCAAGTAGTGTTTTTAATTGTTCAGGTATACCTTATTAGGTTGAGTTGCCAGGTTGCGCCATTTATTTTGGAGCTATTGAAGAAGAATAGGAACCCCAGCCTTCTTTACTTAGCTTTATAAGGCTAACTAACGAAAATATCATGACCTAACCTAACCAATCGTCAAGGGCGTACAGTTAACCTAACGATTGGTTAGGTTAGGTCGTGATATTTTCGTTAGTTAGCCTTATAATCCTAACTAAAGAAGGCTGGGGTCCCTATTCTTCAATAGGTCCTTTATTTTAACTTATTTAGACGAGTTTCCACTTATTTATTTATTTATTAAAGGCAAGATCGACTGTCTCCTTAAAGTTGTTCAGCAAAAGAACTAATTATTTAAACGTCGTTCAACTTAATATTAATAATAAAAGAAATACACTTGACAATTGGCTTAGCAAAAGAAATCGTTCCAATAACATATTCTCTAAGAATAATATTCAATTTACCTATAATTCGCTTTCATTTATTGTAACACCATAGAATGTATATTGTGTCTATTTACTTTTGACAGTCCTTTCTATATATTGTCCGAAGTGAATGAAAAAACAAATTGCATCAGAAAAAGATAACAATACACACCTTATATACAGGGTGTTTCAGGAGGAAAGGTCAATACTTCGGGAGGTGATAGTATCGGTCATTGTGAGAAAAAAAGTTCATATGAACATGTGTCTAATTCTGAATGGTTACGGAGATAGAGCTGTTTGAATCTACAAATACAAAAGCATTGCTAATGGTAATCAAGAAAGAGAAACCAATTACTGTTTCTAACATTTAATGTTTAAACAGTGGCATTTTGAATGGTATCAGATACAGAAATGACAAATTTGTTACAGTTTACAATACGTTTTCGAAAATCCTACCGTCAACCTCAATGCACTTTGCAACTCGTGTGCGAAGATCGCGTGTTCTTCGTCTGAGTTGATCTTGACGTTCCTTTATGCGGGCAGCAGCATCCAAAATGCGCGCGAGCAATTCGTCTAGTGTATCCACCCCCACAAACAATAATTTAACGGAGGTCTGGAGACCTTGGTGGCCATTGAATGGGACCACCGCGGCCGATGGATCCATCGACCAGGGAAAGTTTGATTTAGGTATTGCATCACCAGACGGGTGGAATGTGGAGTAGCTCCGTCATGCTGAAAGTACATACCAACGCATGTAGCCAAAGGAACATCCTCCAATAGTCCTGGCAATTCATTTTGCAGAAATTCTAGGTAACTTTGTCCTGTAAGACGATTCTCTAAAGTAACAGGGCCAATCAGCTGATCATCGATGATACCGCACCACACATTGGCAGAGAAGCGATGTTGAAAATTTATTTCCACAGTGGCATTTGGATTTTCGTCTGACCACCGATGAGAGTTCGAGTGTTGTTGATACCGTCATGGGTGAAAGTAGCTTCATCGGTGAACAGTATTAATCGAAGCAATAGGCGATTAGCATTTACCCAATGACAAAATTCCAGTCGCATGGGAGCGTCTCCTGGTTGAAAGTGTTGTATACGCTGTACATGATATGGATGCAAGCCTTCCTCACGTAATGTTCGCGATACTCTTGTGTGTGGTACACCGAGACGTGTAGAAATTCTTCGTGAGCTAGTAGTAGGACTACGCTCTACCAACTGAAGAATGTTTTCCACTTCATCCACATCTTGTTGACCTTCACTTTCAGATGAAACATGAGCGCTGGGAAGTGTACCAATCTCACGCAATGTGTTGAAAACCCTGGTAAACACTTTTCGATCCGGAATTCTGCGGTTCGGAAACCGTCGACGGTATTCTGCAACAGCAGCTGTTGCACTTTCATCGCAAAAACCATAGACATACACCATATCTGCATATTCGGCATGTGTGAAGGTGTGTGGCATTCTTAACACTGCTTCAAACACCAAACAATGACACTCACAACAGTCAGCTGTCGATTGGCTTGTTAATGCTTACATTACAGCTTACATGGTTCAAGGTTATAGAGGGAGGGAGGGAAGAGAGCTGCGCGCGCATCAGATTCAAACAGCTCTATCTCCGTAACCATTCAGAATTAGACACATGTTCACATTAACTTTTTTCTCACAATGACCGATACTATCACCTTCCGAAGTATTGACCGTTCCTCCTGAAACACCCTGTGTATATATATATATAAAAGAAAAACAATAATTATTTTAACTAACTTCACCTAAAGTGTTTATTTACTTTCTTTTCTTTGAAAGCATCTCTGGAAAAAATATATAAATTCGAAACAGGTGAACCCTCGTGCTGACCGCAAAGGCTGACCGCAAAGGTCCATTTGGCCTAATTTCAACCATACAGCTTAAGAAAACCTCTCTCCACTCCTATTATTGTTTGCAGCACTGTTATTATCATAGTGAAGTTAAAACAACATAAATATGTACATAAGCATCACGTGATTGTTTTCCAATAGACTAAATTAGCCTTTGATTAAGTAATGAGTTTCCTTATCATATTCCCAATGCAACAATATATATATATATATATATAGAGAGAGAGAGAGAGAGAGAGAGAGAGAGAGAGAGAGAGAGAGAGTGAGAGAGAGTGAGAGAGAGTCGAAAAACTGAAGACGGCACACACACAGAAAGAAAGTTTTGTTTATCGTATATGGATATAATATTCATAGCATTAATTTTCAGAAATATATTGGAATTCATTTACCGAGTTTATGATGGCCGTAAGTAGTCACAGCAAAATTTTTTAAAAATATAAATAAAGGAATGAAAAGAAAAACAAAAATATTTATAATTTCTTTATTATAAAATCCTCTCGATAAGATCGTAAAGGCGAAATTTGAAAAAAAGAGAATCAACAATTCATTTTATTAAACTGTAAAACATTCCTTGTGCAGATTTTGGCTGTGAGCCTCTGGTTCGTTTCAGCATGCTGGCACCTGAACCTAACCTAACCTATGATTCAGAACATAGATTCTCTGGAAGATAATGGAATATATTTAATACACAGATTTTCAAAAGACCTTTTAGAGAGAGAAGAAAAATATACATACGAGGAATATATGCAATAAATTCAGATCATAGATTCTCTTCGTAACTGGTACCTAACCGTGGTGTAAATTACATTAGTAATAATAAGCTAAAACGGTTTTCCTTCTCCCCGAATTGTTCATTTTGACAAAGATCAAGCTTTTCACTCTGCCTTAGACCTACAGTTTAACGTTCAATCCGAACTAAGCTGCAGCACGGGCAGGCTGAAATTACAATGTCATCGCCCGGACTCGATCTCTCAACCAGCACCCCAGCGTCTTAACTACTAGGATACCTAGGGCGCCCATTTATCTACCAACCCAAGCAGACATTCATTTTCATGAGCTATATACCCCAAGTTCCCCAAGTTAGGAATCTTGGGGAAACTGAGAATAGTATGACCGCAAAAAAATTCTGCTTGTAGAGATCTTCTAGATTTCTTATTTTCTAATGATCTTTGTGTCAATGGGTGTTACTGTGCTGTCTCTGGTAATGATCTGTCAGGATTATGAAGAGTAGCGGCGCTAATTTTGTTTCCTGCGGCACTGAGCTGAGCGGCTCTGATGAAGATATTCCTGTAACGACTTGCATCCGCTCAAGTTGTCTATCTCCATATCCGAACTAGGAAAAATTGAGGATCAAATAGTATGACCGGAAAAAAATAATGTAAAATATTGTCGTGATAGAGATGGTTGATCAATGTTGCGAGGGATATTGCATAAAGGGGTGGGTTCTAAAGTGGGAAAACCAAGAAAAGTATGGGCGCAAATACAAATATTGTTGTGGTAGGGATTGCAAGGGTAATACACGATGTGAGCATTAAATCTACGGAGAGAATATAAAGACACCATTAGTCGACCAATCAGGACGTCCAAAACATGGACCCATAATATAGGTATTACGATTGGTACTCAGTTTTATCATAGCTCCGCCCAGTTACATTGACAACCAATCATTAAACTTACGAACCGCCTCTTAGTCTTTTGGGGGTGATGCTTGGAGATCATGTATATAAAAGGAAATATTTTCAGCTGGGAGTCACAGTAGTTATTTCCACCAGTAAATAAACATTCCCTCCGCCATGAATCAAGAACTTTACAGTTTACCGGATTTATATCAAGATAGTGACATTGTAGCGTTGTTTACAATTAATCTTTTTAACGCAGCTGACAGGGATAGATTATTTCCAATGCGAACCGTTGATGATATTCGCAATGACACTCCTTACGATCCGACGCAAGGGACTGCCGTAGAAATGTAAGTACCTGTAATTTTATTTTTTATAGCCAATTATTCGCAAACTTATGTAATGTGCCTCTCAGAAAGAGCACTGTTCTGGATTATTTCATCATATATATGGAGGGTTGTAGTAATTCATCTCATTAAAAATGCTTCATTTAGGTATCCGCAATTATAGATTAGTTTGCAATTATGCTAAATCCTGTTTTGATTGATTGAATTTTTTTTATAGCAATCTTTTGCATGTTTTAAATAATTTTATAAATCGAAATGTTATTCGGAATTATCTCTTAAAGGAGCTTCTCTGAGCGGTTCAAAGATATCTTCACATTGTAATACTCTTACTATATGTTTCGATCTTTTTTGGGGGGAAGACAATGTATTTTCATCAATTTATTAAATTAAAGAAATCATGTATTTAGTACAATAACCATCTTAAACTACAGAATATACAAACAAACATTATTGGTTACAAATATATATACATATACACGAACAAAACATCATACTATACAACGAGTACGCACAATCGGAAAAAAGCTTTTTATCTGTCTGCATACTATTTCATCGTTTCGTTGTGTGACACGAGTCGAATAATTTTAAAAAATTTATAAATTCTTTACCACGTGACATATGCATGAGTAATGAAAGGCAGTACATCCCGCACGTATTACTAAAATATCCTTGTAGCCGGAAGGGGTTCCATACAACTTCGAGGATATGCATCTGATCGAGAAATTTTACAATAACAGGGTCACTCCAGGGTTGAGTCCCGAGTGACTCAAAATAGTACATGCGGTCCCTAATTTTAAAGTAGATTGCAAACCAATGAATCCCTTCATTACCAATGACATCTGTGTTCACAATAAGACTACCGCAATCTCGCGTAGTTGGCAAATTCAATGTTTCATTCTTCGCAAACACACCGATAAATTTGGAACGTGTGATTCGTTCACTATTCTTTACTCTCTGAAGTGTATTCGCATCCATTTTAAAAGTCAGTGATAACGCCCCTAAATCTGTCTACTTCTATTAGGGCTTGTGACTCGAGGTATACTAGTACACTAATAGGCGCGTCTAACGGCTTGGCGAATTCCAATCTAACTGAGATTTTTCCACTCTGTTGTGGACTTAAGTTTGTATTTACACTAGCAGATAAGTCAGGTGTGATGTCAAATGGATAAAGGTTAAATTGATCAATGAATTCTTTCTGCGTTACACCCAATCCCTAGCTCATTACAATCACCTGCAATATGGGCTAGATTACTATATGCTCTCGCGCAAAGCGGAAACACAGCGTCTGATGAATAGTCCGTATCTAATGTTCCTCCCAACGCAACGCCATTAACATATAGTTATATTTTTAAGGCCGAAATTCTCGAATTTAAAGGCCTTTTTATATTTTCCATTCACCAAAGCATGGTCCTGCATTCAAATTAATATCCTTTTAGGTAGATTTCCAAGGGCTATGTTTTCTATCTGTTTCGGTGCCAACCCTGCTGGCACCGTGTATAGTTTGATTTGTACTCTGTTAATTGGGTATTATACTGTGGCGTGTAGTAAATTTTTCTCAATTTCAATTTGTTTTGGTGAACTTAATTTCACTCGCCGTACGCGGAGGTGTCTCCATAATGTGAACCACAACGGGTTTTGCTCCCTCTTCTTGATCAGCATCCAGATTTAAATTTAAACAGATCTCAGGATTCGTGCAGGTGAGCTTTATTTTCATATCCACCCCGTTCACAAGCAGCTTCTCCTGGAACGTGAAGTCTGTATGCAAGCGTCCAAAACACTTGTATATCTTCTTTTTAGAATTTTTAAATGTCTTTTATAGTACTTGTGTCTTTTACTTGATAATATCCCTCGGCGCTTAAAAAGGTATCCTTCGCTTCTTCTGAAAAGTTCAGTACATTTTCCAGATAGGTTCGTAGGTGATAGTACCCCGTGCCTGCCGATATGTTGACTTGATTTAAATATACGTCACACTGGTTGAATAAGGAGTGCAGAAAGTTTGTTTCAGGGCATACAGCGTATTTGTCATCACAGCCCGTTCCATCAAAATGGGCTATACGTAGTTTAGCGTATATGTGCACACAGCTTGGGTCAAAAAAGTAAGGGCCTGAGCTGGGTATCACGAATTCTATAGGGGCACTCGGGGAACTAATTGTGTTTAAAGGGTTAATTATAATAAAGTCACTGGGTTCAATAGAAACTTGAGTTGGGGGCATGTCAAAGAGGGATAGCTCCGATTTACAACATTGTGAACTACAGGGATGGATGAAGCGTGCCATGACGAGTTAGAAATAGTGCCTTCTCTCTAGACAAGTAGTAAACAAACTAATTCATAAGATCAATGTCCTTAACTTATATCAGTAAAAAAAATGGTCAACCATAGGCTTCATTCGCTTAGAACACTTCTTTTTTTGATATCCTTTTACGTTTAATGCCACGTGGTGGTAATCCCTTCTTCCCGACCGACAGCCCTCTTCTTCCCACCACCACGCATTTTTCTCTTTGCATCTTCAACGATTTCGTCCCGTGTACGCTTTAAGTGTTTTTAGAGCTTCTTTAGGTTTAGCCCCAGCCAATATGTCTTCTGCAGTATTAAGACCTGATTGTAGCGCTTTCCTTCCGAGGTATCTGGCACCCCTCTTCAGCAAAGGGACAGCCGTACATAGTATGGTAGAAAAAATGGATCCAAGTCCACTACCACGCTGGTATCTCATACCTCAATAGACTGTGAAAGGCTTTCTGTCCATTATAACTCAGTGCGTCGAAAGTGCAGCTTCAATGTTAAGCTCCCGTTACCGAATGGGAAATTTTTTCCCTCAATCGTTCTTATATATATTGAGATATTGGTTATTAGATTAGCTGCGACATTCACATAATGGGGCCTGTCATATGTAATACTCAAACTCCTTCCTCTATGGTTGGGAATGTAAGCAATGCGCAGCAGGCGTGCCTGGGTATCCCCAACAAACTGGTGCTCCACTATATTGCTGTAAATATAGCACATGTCAGGTTGTTTATAGCCGTCAACCATTTTCTCCAATTTCAACTGATACATTAGGCTGGACAAGTCGTGTTGTGCCTCGTGAAATGTATCTCTTTGGAAGTCTGATCGATATCGTCAATCGGTCATAATTTTGAACACTCTTTGGCCTTTAATATTTCGGTTAGCCTGCGATTTTAGCGCCACAGTGCATGCATGGGGATCATTGTTTACGATTTCGTATACTAAATCGCCGGTAAGATTTGAGCTTTTTAAACTTACGTTTAAGTCTCTCACAACATCCTCAGCCTCACCATAGTGGCCCGGTCCTAGTGTTACTTCTGTACTGTAATACCGTGCATCCTCAGTCAGGGCGGTACGCATGGTTTCATCCCGAGTTACCCCGGCTTTTCACACTCATTAGTCTCTAAGAATCGTAAAAACGGGTTCTTTATAATTAATACTTAAAAAAAGGGTATTCAACTGAATTTCGCAGATACCCACCTCATAGGGATCACGACCAAATTCAATGGGTCCGTGGAGTTCTGTTAAAAAGTTCGCTAGTGTGTTGCTGGGGTGTACAGACAGGGACGAGGAGGACAGGAGTGTGACGTAGAAATGGTTAGGCGCCATGTTGCATACTATTTAAACTTCATTATCGCATCAGCTTTTATATAGGTGTTGAAGCTTTCTGGGTATCCTAACCATTTCACCAGGTACATTTTTCTCTTTCCTGAACCTTTGCTTCTTAAAATTTTCTCAATTTTAAACACAACTCCTCGCGGTAAAAGCCTCCTGCGATTTCTTCCCCATTCAAATCTTCAACGTAATACATCATTATCTCACCTTTAGGTCTCATAGCCCTAACTTTAAAAATCTCACGTGTCCATCCTTGCTCAAATCCCCTTCGCGAATTTATTTCCCGAACGCGATAGCCTTACATAACACTGCCCAACAACAAAATTTTTTTTTGCTGCTGATTTAATTCTAAGACCTGTTTCTGGATAATATTGATGTGCTGATTTAAAAAATCACCTTAGATTTTGTCCATCACATCAGGTTTTCGTGCAATGCAATATGCCTATTTTGGGTGATCCATGAAGGGCGCTTATCAAAATTGATGGTTTTTGAGACCTGTTAGCAGCTGTTTTGCTGTTAAAATTTTATCTGTGGAATAAGCAAATCTGTGCATTAAATCTAAAGGTCATGTATAACATTAAAATCTTGGGGATCTGTGATTTCCCCAGGTGTGAGCGTAACGTCATGATCCAAAAAGTCTGAAAATTATAAAGATCTTGTAAAGGATTTACTTGTAAACTTTCAGCAGTTGGGTTGCAACATGAGCATTAAAGTTCACTATCTCAACAGTCATCTGGATAAATTTCCAGAAAATCTTGGTGATGTTAGTGAAGAGCAAGGTGAAAGGTTCCACCAAGATATCAAAGTGATGGAAGAACGATACCAAGGAAGATGGGATACCCATATGATGGCTGACTACTGCTGGAGCCTGCAAAGAGATTGTTTTGACATCTCTCATTCTAGGAAGTCCTATAAGAGAAAATTTATCAGCACTGAAAAGTAAGAAAACAAGAAAAAGACAATGTTAAGAAAACTGGTCCCGTGCTTGCTTTAATATGGATTCATTTTTTGCTTATTTAAACACTTTTAATCACTATGTGTCAATATTACCATTGTATATTAAAGTTCACTCCCTGCACAATTGTTTACTTTTCCATGCTGATTCTGAGTATGTAAAAACTTATTTTTTGAAAAGAAAAAAAATTGGGCAAAACCCTGCCAAAATGCGATATCTCCAAAATATCTGTATTTGATTGCTCGAAAACCTGACGCGATAGGCAAAAACTAAGGTGATTTTTTAAATCAGCACACCAAAGTTACCTAAAAACAGGTGTTACAATTAAATCAGCAAAATTGGTGTTGGGCAGTGTAATCATTGATTTTGAAACGCGCAGAGTGTGGTGATGGTGGTGTTCCATCTCTTCTCACCTCTGGGCGCGTACCTCTTTCTAAAACCTCGTTAGGTGTTGTCCCAATCGTGCGATGGTGTGAGCGGTTGTAGGATGAGGCCAATGATTCCAGAATGTCTAGAAATCTGTATGTGTTTTTATGTGTAAAATAGCGGTGCATGCGTTCCTTTATGGTACGTTGAACTCTTTCAGCTAAAGAAGCCTTATGTATAGAATTGGTAGTGTAATAGCTGATATTAAACTCTGTCAACATGTTCTGAAAAGCACGGCCTATAAATTCCTTCCCCATATCCGTACAAAAATAGCCAGGAACCCTGTTTTCTTTTAACATCAGCGTTTTGGTGGCTTTAGCAACTGTTTCAGGTGATTTATTTTTCAGAGGAATTAGCCACAGATATCTAGAGAATACATCTATTATGAATAGAATGTAGCGGTAACCATCGTTATACACAGAATATCTTTGCATGTCTGTTAAATCTGCTTGCCAAATAGAGTCAATCGAAGCAGCTGTTGTCTTGGCTGTTTTAAACCTTTTTCTCACAGGCTTATGAAGTGTATAAGCGTCCTGCTCCCGCCAAAATCTCTCAACATCTTTTTTTCCTACTCCGTAAACACTTCTGTACAGTCTATCTACGCCTCCGTAGGAGGCTGGGTTAGAAATGTCATAATAACGTCTTAATATGTTGGCCATTTGCATATTTTAGAGGCACGTGGGTAGGGTTGACCGTTGTTTAACTTCTTCAGAGGTGTTACCGCCGGGGGTGATAGCGTCTTCAATTGTGTCACGTGCGACGCACGCATGTTCCAAGTCTTTTAACCTGTTCAGATTTCCTGTCATTGTTTTGGGGACATTTAATTGTTGTAGTCTTGCTTTAATATGCTTCCATCCTGATGATGAAGGCCTATCCCACTTTCTCACCAGATCATGGACGATGTCTACGATATTCGATCCCTGTACCTTTGCTCCTTCTACAATGATCTCACGTGTATCGGTCCACTGTATGGCGGGGTCCTCATTCATTAGATTATAAAGACTTAAACCTTTATTCCTCAATGTATGTGGGAGGGTGCTTTTTAATACATGCTCGATATGTTGTGTGGCCGACCCATTAATCTTTGGTTGGTCAGCTCTATCGTCGGACACAGGTCCTATGTCACCATGTCCATCGTTCCCCGTGCTGTGCCTAATAACCACGGGAATCTCTGTCGGGTTCTTATAATTTTCGTACTCGTGAAGAAATTTCTGCAGAGCTTCTTGGTATAAGATTCTTTCTCATCAGGTGTTTTTTCACTGTTTAATAGGGCTAGCAATTCGCTTTCATTCTTTTAAGCCTGCTTTTACGGGGATCTAGATCCGTGTCTGGATTCTTTGAACTTTGCAGTGAAGCATACACCTCGTGTGGAATCACTACCACTTTCTTCATTATATTAATCTAGTCAGTAAAGGACCCAAAACTGAAAATAAGATGGGGAGGAATGACCCTCCTCTTTGTACAATAATTCGTTTTTTCTTCCTACTGACTTTTACGAGCGAGTGCACGTATTATGTTCTTGTAACGGCGTAGGCGAGCCTTCTGAGGTGGTTTCATTGATACATTGCAATTTATAACGTTAAGACAGATTTCACAGATGCATTTTAAAAAGTCGGAGTCGATATTTTTAGCAAACATCTGCTGCATTGCCGGGGCAGTCGATGATAGATTTTTATTAATTCATGGTATTTCTTTAGCCTCTTTGTCATTCTGGAATATACACCGTTTCAGGCTCGTTTGGAAATATATTCGTTCTTAGAAGCACCCTAAACGTGTTTCGCGGATGAAGGTCGCAAAGCAAATATCCGTAACGCGGGCTTGTAGCTTCTTTATAAACTTCCAAAAACTCCTTACGCTGATTCGGGAACATTTGATTGGCTAATACCCCAATTTGTGATACATCTCTACGTTGCGCGAATAAGACTAGATATTGTGTATTTAACGACACATCGCGCATGTATCTATTTTTGAAAAATAGATTCTGATTGATGAAGAACACGCTTATGTTAAGATGGTGGGAGAATACTGTAAATGTCTCGGCAAACGTTTTATCCATCTCCAACATGAGATCGTCAATTACAATGACTGTATGTTCATTTCCCTTTAACGAATTAACGTCATATACACCTTTGTGGAACAAAATATCATCTTGGTACTCGTTGAACACTGATTGATACGTCGAATAGCACCATATACCTTTATGCACAAATTTTGAGAACATCTCTCCCTTTTCTTTAATGATTTTAAGCATAAACACAGTTTTACCACATCCTGTAGGTCCAGATATAATACATGTGGATGGGCTCGTGAACCTGAATTTTTCTACAGAATCCATTTCTAAAACGTCACACTCCTAAGTGGGTCATTTACAAAATATAATAAATATTTAAGTGATGACCCTTATATTCTACAGGCTTGCTTTTCTCTTCTCCCACAGAACCGCGAATGACGATGAGGTACCCGCTTAGCATGTGTATATGAGAAAGTTCTAAGCTCCGCCCACTTGTATGATTGATCACGTGACTCCTGCTACTACCTGGGCTTCCCTGCGTGCTCAGTTGATCGCAGTAAGCCCTGGATCTCAGACGTGTATTCTCCCGCGTATACAGAAAATAATAATGGCTACCTTTAATATTGCGTGTTCGACGTTTATGAAATGGTATTCGGGAAAGTGCCAAGATGTGGTGGATACTGAAAAACCCTATTCCACCCTCCTTTAATACTTTTAAGGCTACATTGAATCGTGCGAAGGAGCAAGAGGTTCAAATACTCTATGGCTATTCTGGCGAGAGCATTGTAGGATTTCGTAGTACAAGCGATGTATTGAACTATGTTGTAGGACTAAACTTTATAAAAGCTTACATATACCGTGAAGTAGAAGAAACAACACGTGCAGAAGGGAAGCAAAGGATATGGATAGTGAGTCTTGTTGATGAGTGGTATGACAAGCGATATTATGTCATGTTGCATCATACCGATTACTCGTACCCTGCGACTGAGAATGTAAATCTTGTTATCATGGAGAATCTTAAGTATTTTTATCACTATATTAATATATATCATGACGAGGTTTGAAGTGAGGTTGTGGCTAATGGCCTGTGTGAGTTTTTAACAGACTTTAGAAACGAGTATCGATTGTTAAACAAAAAGGAAAAATATGGGCATATGTTTCTCTCAAATAGTGCGCCGAATTGTGAAGATGTTTAGTTTGTGGAAATGAACGTCTGGTGACTGATAAAACATTAAAACCGATATTGCTTCATGTAGCGGAAAATTTCTCAAAACATCTACCCAATATAATGGGATACAAGTATTCATGTTGTGGCTAAAGGTCTGCGTGAGTATTTAACAGAAATTAGAGATGATGATCGCATGATAAGCAAAAAGGAAAAATATGGTCATATGTTTCTCTCAAATAGTGCGCCGGAGTGTGAATAAAATGTGTTTAGTTCGTGAAAATCCCCCTATGCAAAAATGTCCGGTGCGTATTCTGGGGAATGGGAGTGATAAAACATTAAAACCGGTATTACTTCATGTATCGGAAAATTTCTCAAAACACCTACCCAATGTAATGGGATACAATTATTCGAACAGCGCCATACACGTTTCATTAGCTTATGGTGTGACTCACTCTTCCCGTCGATCCGACCCGTTGCATGTGGCTCATAGTCATCTCAGAGCTTGAACCGACTGGACGTGCGCTCCTTGAATACGATGGAACTTCCTTTGAGCAGCATTCTCAACGCCGTGTACGATGTGTCCGTGACGAAGTCGTTGCGCGTGTTCAGGCGTAAATCCGGTGCCATTAACTATGTACTGGAAACGACTTGTAGACAAACAAACAAACGGAATGTTGTTTATTTAAGTGTTGAGGAGATGAATAGAATCTTCGTGATAGTTGAGAAGTGGAGTGAGGATCGTTATAAAATTCCTGCAGGTGTAGGTACAAGAGAGCAGATTAGTGACACTCCCTCATATGCCGTTGTTTGTACGTTGTGTATAAATAACGATCGGCCATGCATTGATATACAGCTGTGGAAGAATGCTTCTGATAATAACGCTCTTGTCCCAACGCGAAACCGTTTCATCCTCGACAGAATGTTTGAAATCGTCGGATTCCGCAAGGTAAAGCCTATATTAGACGCACGTGTTACGGATATGCTTTATTTTGATTCGGTTCTTGAATACGCATACACCGCTCTGCTCGATGGGTTTACCGAGTGTAGGACTGAACAAGGTGAGAATGGTCTAGAGCTGGATGCTTATTTAAAAAGTTTAGACTCTTTGAAATATCATGAACTTTGGTACAAAGCACTTGAGCGGTACAGGGCTGAGCTCACCTACACCGTTCATCCTGACGAACTATTTCTTTATATAATGAGCAGCTCTCGTAACGACTTAGAAGATTATTTCAACTGCCGCGATGTAGTGTGAAAAAGAGTTCACGATTGAAAAGCTCGGGTCGGTAGAAATAAACCCTCGATTGGAAAGGAGTGTTCATAAACTTGTATTTAATAATGAACTTTGTGCGTGCTTTTGATTGTATTCTAGCCGTATTTAAAGGTAACTTGCCAACCGATTGTAAAGTGGGCACAAAAATAGTACTGAACGATATGAAGGCCATTTATATAGAGTACAGGTCTCCCTATAACTTGAGCGGTGAAATAATATTAAGCCGCATTTGCTGCGTAGTGCAAAGCAATAATGATGTGATTGTAGACTCGATTACGTGCGAGTTTAGTGTTTTGCGCAGCAGAACAAAGTGAATGTATTTATTTTCAATATATTTAATTATTTAACATAATTGTGTGTATATGTCTCCTGAACTATTATTTTGATGATTATACGTTTCGTATATTATTATTTTCAATATATTAATTATTTAATATAGCCCGTAGAAGATAAAGTGTGTGTATTTATTTTCACTATATTCAATTATTTAATATAATTATATATACACATATATTTCTCCTGTACTGTTATATTGATGATTATATTTTTTTTATTATATACATATTCCTCATTTATATTTCTTATACTATTATTATTTTTAATTTTATTTTTTATCATTCCATCGTTTGAATGTATATTTTCTATATATTTCTGATTCCAATAATTCGTCTGAATAAACAGAATGATGTAATGGTGTTTTATTTAATTCTTTTGAGTGTAAACGATATTATTATTTAATTATACCAAATGATATCAAATGGCTGGTTACGCCTTCTAAACCGACTGACGGATTTCTAAGCCAACCGTCAAGAATATATGCTTTAGTTAAATAAATAGCGCTATCTGGCAACTCAACCTGTCCACCTGAATAAGCCATTTACGCCTTCTAAGTGAACTGACTGATTTCTAAGCCAACTATCAATAATATATGCTTTAATTAAATAAATAGAGCAATCTAGCAACTCAACTTGTACAAGCCATTTACGCCTTCTAATCCAACTATCAATAATATATGATTTAATTAAATAAATAGAGCAATCTGGCAACTCAACCTGTACAAGCCATTTACGCCTTCTAAGCCAACTGGCGGATTTACACCTAATAAGACAGCGGGCGCTCAGATGAAGTCTTAATATGAGCTTGGCTCCTGCCAGGTGAACACCTCTCTTCCTCTTTCTCCTCTCTTTCTCTTGGAGGATAACTCCGCCTCCAAGTTGCATAACCCCTTGTTGCTATTGCAACATCCCCCCCTTCAATGCACAACCCCCTTCATTGCATAACCCTCCCCCTTCATTGCATAACCCCATTGCAACATCTTTCAACATTGATCAATATTTGCAATTACATTGCAACATTCCTGCACTCTCCCTTTTTGCACCCATACTACTGATGTCCACCGTACCTTAAAGGGTTTTAAATACCTCTTTCGCGACCAGCAGTTTTCTTCCAACTCAGTTTACCAATCCTTCCACTTCCGCCTGCTTTGACCGTCGCCCCCATCTGGTTCGACTGCACGGTCTACCGATGGCTCCCGTCCTGTCTTCTTTCAGGGTGGAAGGGCGAGTTCTTCCCTCTCCCTGTGCCTTTTCCCCTGGATCCTTCCTTCCCTCCGAATCTGCCCTTTCCTCTCTACTGCTCCAAAGTCACAGTTCCGCCCCTCTGCCCTCCGTCAATTATTTCTATCCCATTCCTTTTCCCATTCTGATTCTATTCCCGTGTTCACTGACGGCTCTCGCTCGCCACTTGGAGTGGGTTGTGTGGCAGCATTTCCGTCGGTAGTCCAATCGTTATCCTTCCCCCAGCGGTTTCCATTTTCACGGCGGAACTCTCGGCTATCCTCTTGGCCTTTCGATTCCCCTCTCAACTCTCATTTACATCTTTCACCGTCTACTCCGACTCTCGCAGCGCTCTTGAGGCACCGTCCTCTCTTGTCTCCCCGCATCCGTTGGTACGACAGATGCAGGACTGGCTTATCTTTCTTTCATCATGCCACAAGTTGGTCACCTTTTGTTGGGTACCTTCCCACGTCGGTGTCCCTGGCAACGAATGCGCGGACGCTGCAGCGAGGGAGGTGTCCCCCCTACCTTTCGACCCTAACATACCTCTCCCGGCGTCGGATTTCACGAAGGTTTTCCGTGAAGTACTCCTTCGGCGGTGGCAGCGCCAGTGGGAGGATGTGTCCGATAATTTCCTGAGGGCCGTCAATGGTCTTCCTCCTGTCAACATGATCGACACTTTGAGACCGCTCTGGTACGACTGCGAATCGGTCACACCCGCCTTACGCATGGGCATCTTATGACGGGGGATCTTGCCCCCTTGCCTCCATCTCACATTTACTTTTAGTTTGTCCTGCCCGGGATGGGACGATCCATCACCGCCAACTCAACTCCGCCGACTCAACTCCAGCCAACTCATCGCCGCCAACTCAACTCCATTTTTTCAAAAAATAAATTAAATTTATTTTTGAAGGTTAGAGCTTTAAAAAATTAAAAATCGTTAGAAACTCTTTATTCTACTACGTTAAAAAAAGATTAAAAGGTTCAGATTTTAATTAGTGGTAATTGTAGGCAATCCCACGTAAATATTCTAATGGTGATCGTTGCTCAAAGCTTAAAACTAGTTTTAATATACGGTCATCAGCATCACGATATTTTTTTAACTTTGAAGATGGAGCATGACCTCCTACAAGTTGTTCGAGATACATATCTCGACTCTTCTGTATTTTGTATAAGGCATCTATAATGTTAATTGGTGAAGGTTAGGTTAGGTTGGGTTAGGTTAGGTTAGGTTGGATTAGGTTAGGTTGGGTTGGGTTAGGTTATATTATATAAATAAAATATTATATAAATATAATTAGTTATGTTTTCAATGGTTCTTCCAAGTGTTTTTAATTTCCTTCAGTACCTATCATCGCACTAAAGAAAGATTAATAAATTATACAAAACATTATTTGGCAACGGTGCATTCGGAGTTGAGTTGGCGGCGATGAGTTGGCGGCGATGAATCGGCGGCGATGAGTCGTACTAGACGCGTCCTGCCTATGCCGCCGCCCGTTCCCAGTTTCTCCCTTTCTGCCCTTCAGGCTCCACTCTTACTCTTCGTTTGTTAGGTGACTCTACGCCTATACCGAAGGACACGCTTTTCTCCTTTCTTCGCCAGACCGGTCTCCTACTCTCTATTTAATAAAACTCGGGTATAATTTCTTCCTCTCTTTGCTGTTTCTACTGCCCTCTCTCTCTTTTGTCACGGTCTTTCTTCCATTGCTCTCTCTCTAGTGTTTCTTTCTTCCCATTTCCTGGCGTTCTCTCTCTATTTTAGTATCAGCGCGATATGACCTTGGCAGTTGAAGCGCTGGTGAAGCACTGTTATTCATTCATTCATGTTCATAAATAGTGTGAGTTCTACTAAAATGGTCATATCTCTACATTATCCTGGATGAATAACAATTCAATAACCATAATAAATGTAGCAATACTTCCGCAATATTTGTAATATTTTAAAACAAAATTGTTGATAAACAAACACTTTGATAAGATCTTTGATTGTTTAGGAATTTTTTCTTTTGGTAATCTTATTTTTTAATTAAAAAATACCACTTTCCATGGAATATATTCTAATATTCAATTTACTTTTGACTACATTGTTTTCAGTTTCAATCAACTAGTGCTGTTTCTCTCAGTTTCTGGTGGTTTTTTTAACAACCATCTGAAAGTTATTGGGGCAGCTCAGGCTACCTCAAGCTCCCTCGTGTATCCGCCCTACAAAGATGGAAACGAACAAAACTCAAGTTTTGGACTAGCTAAATGGTAATAAATTATACTTAAATAAAAATTAAATAAACATGTTAATCACAGAAAAAACCCTCGTCTACCGATCCTCATAGAGTAGGATTAATTCGAGCCACAGAAGGAAGATAATAGTTTTGTTGGACAACAAATACGTTTCATTATTAATTTCAAGACATTGAACAAACTTTCCAAATTCTCTTATGTCCAAACAAACCTGAATTTTCTGCCAACACACACACACACGAAAAAATTGAAAACAGGAAAAACAGTTATCTCTATTCCTTATTCCAAAGGAATATGATTTATAATTTATATTTAAGATTTCTTATATAGTGCGGCTATTGCGCTGAAAGCATTTATATACTTTATGAACGCGAGAGAATATAGTGGAACATAATGAAATACTACTGAATTTCCACAGTCTCTTTTAAGAATCGTGGATGGCTCATTGAGTCAAAGCAGCAGATTCTGATACCTCGCGAAGCAAGTTCACCCCTGGTTCCCGCTTTCTCAGTAAACCGCACGCCTTTTCAATTTTTTAATATATATCTTTATGTATAAAAAGGTTTTCTAGCTTTGGAAGACTATGAAACGAAATTAATGTTATTTTCACACCAGGTATGGAAGATTTACTGCTGATAATTATATACGGACATTTTTCAAGTTGTGTGGCACTCTATTCGAATTAATGAAAATAGATTTACCGATGTTTTGGAGCAAGTGTAGTTTACTGTGGTGCCTAGTGTAGTTTACGTTCCCCTACATTATCCTAGTGTAGTTTGTGTTCCCCAAGTTTGTCCGCATATACCTAATCAAATAAAACCAATCGTCAATATATATATATATATATATATATATATATATAAAAATTGACGATTGGTTAGGTTAAGTCGTAATATTTTCGTTAGTTTTAACGTTTTATTTGATGGATCCATTTAAGAAATGTCTCCTAAAGATCCTAGTGTAGTTTACGTTCCCCAACTTTGACCTAGTGTAGTTTGTGTCCCCCTTTTGCGTCAGGGGGACGTAAACTATACTTGCTCCAATGTTTTATTACGCAAATCGGTAAATATTTTGTATTTTCAATTCAAACTGACATATAAGCAGTGGTGTAGTGCTGTGGGAACGCGTGGGAACGGCGTTCCCTTACTTTTTTTGGTAGACGGAACGGCGTTCCCTCACTATTTCAAATAAATCCGAACTTACAAATCTCTAACGTCATGAAATTTTAATTCCCACCCCTAGAAGAAATATGTGAAAGAATCATTAACTGTTTCATTTCTTTTAGCTTCGACTGAGGCAATGCTAGCCTATAAAGATCTGGTGAAACAGTCACTACGGCGTACCAGTTGTTAACTTTTTTTAGTTAATCATTCCAGTTGTTAGCTATTTTTATTCATCGTACTGGATGTCGTATATCTAATGACACTGGAAATACTGTATCTTCAACCTTGGAATATATCCTAATATCCAGTGCATATGACCTCAAAATATCCCTGAAATTGGTCAGATTTCAAAAGATTTCCCGGGGGGCTTACAGTGCCCCCGGACCCCCAGCTGTATGGGCTCGCCGCGCTCGCTATTGTCCCCCCCGCATCTGAGTAACATTTTCAAAATGCGTTCCCTCACTTCTTTATTTAGCACTACACCACTGCATATAAGCATAGTTTGATAATCTGCCCATCCACTTTCATTTCTGATGACTTGCAACCTCTCGAAAATGAGGTTACGCGCAATCATTTGCGAACTACTTCGCAGCGTTTCCCATTTTCTTACGGTGTGATGAAGTAGAACTTCCATATTCTTTGCTTTGCAGCTTACCAAATATTTTTAGTATAAAGGTTTTTCTCTCCACTCTCATTTCAGACTCTTCCTTGTAGACAGTACTGTTATGAGTTTCAACGTAATTATCATTAGCATATAAATTTTACTATCTGCATTAAATTAAGCATTTCTGTATTGTCTTATGAATTTAGTAAAAATAATCATGAAAAACCTAGCAATACCAGTATTAAAAATCGTGTCCGAAGGGATAAGGTGGTTTGTAATTTCGATTACTGTATTCATTTTCAGAGTATAGATGAAAGAGATGCCAAATTAAATGCGCAAACATTTGAAGCTGTTTCGCGCGCTAAACAAACTTTTTAAGATTTTGTGCTCTCTACACTGCTCAACGACGGGAAAAAGGAAAAGGAATTAAATTTAAGTGAAATAATACTGCAGGTCTATATGGGTTTGTCATTACCTTGGTTACCTTAGTTTTTCTTCCGCCCGAATTGTTCATTCTCCTGACGGTTAAGCTTGTCATTCCATCTTAGACCTACAGTTTAACGTGGAATCCGAACCACGCCCCACCAGCAGCCCAGCGTCTTAACCACTACGCTACCCAGGGTACCCATTTATCTACCAATCAATTTTTCTTTATTGTGTGGAAAGATGAATAGCTGGGTTTTTGCTGCGTGGCGCCTGCCGTCACCGGTCTCGATCCCGGGGCCGATGGATTCGTAGTCAGCGACGCTAACCACTACACCACCGAGGCGCATGCATTAGGCCTGTTCAAAAATCAACTTTTTCTTATTTTCATAGGTTTCTGTACATTTTCTCATGCTTTTTGACCTGAAAAGGCCGAAAATCACAACTATTTTGACCTAGGATGTTGGGAAGCATTGCCGCATGGAGCTTTAAATTTTCTGCCTTGAAATCGGCCAAAGCGCCAATTCCGGGGTCCCTTGAATTATGTTTTGCACTTTAACTTTTGATCTAAACAAGATAGAGCAACAAATTAGGTATCAAATGAAAGAGCATAAAATTAATAAATAATAATAATAATAATAATAATAATAATAATAATAATAATAATAATAATAAATAAATAATAATTAATAATAATAATAATAATAATAATAATAATTATCTATCATTTTTCAGGAAACAACAGAAACTCAATCAGAATCTAGAAAACCATCTACAAGTTACAACTTCACAATGGCATTAAGCAAGGAGCTGAGGGAGCTCCGTGGGCGCACAGTTGATATCTCAGAACCTCCACGTACTGTCCACAGGCAGGTGTCAACTGGGCCATCTACCAGATCTCTCACTGAAACTTTCCTGGTTGGATACCCTTCAGCTTTTATCAGTGGTTCCCAGCTTCCCACCAACAGACAGGCGTTCCAGTATTTCCTTAATCTTCAGAATTTACCTGAAAATGCAGGGAGGCCCATGGTTCAAGACCTTACATATGAAACAGTTGAATCTATCATCCCATTCTGGCAGATGGCTAGGATCAAGACAATGACCAAGTACAACGCAATGAAGCTCTTCATGAAACTACATGAGAAACATCGTGCTCTGGTGAAAAGCAAAGGAAGAGCAAGTAACCCTGGAAGAAAAAGAGGAGCATTTGTGCTGGAATTAGACAGCCTGTTCGATATAGGAGCTCCAGATGCAATCCAGGAAATACAGAACAACAGACTGTTATCCAGAGAGAAGAAAGATGAGGATATCAGGTTCTACGAAGACCAAAAGACTGAGAGGAAAGGTCATATGTCTGGTCATGACAAGATTTTTGAGACAAGATCCCTGCAGCAAGCAGCGAGGAATGAAAGACTGCAGCATAGACAAGAACAAGGTAAAACTAATTACTTTGAACGTTACAAAAAGTTTTAAGTTTTACTCCATTGCGATATTTAGCATGTACTTAACAATTACTCTTAACATGTTGTACTATTTTACAGCTGCAGCAGAACAAGAGGCAGTTGTTCATGTGGATGACATTACCTGGGGTGACTCAACTGACAACGACGCTAACACAGAGGACATGGATTACCATCAGCCTCGTCCTGGATGTTCTCACCATCAAGACACTGTGACTAGTGTGACTGACGTTTCCAAGGAAGGTCATGGAATGTGATGTCATCTGCAATACAGCTGATCGTCTTGGTTTATCAGACAATCAAGTTACTGCCATGGTTTCTGCCACCTTGAAAGCTGGAGGGGCTGATCTGGATAACTTCGTCATCTCAACCTCAACAACACGTCGCAACAGAATGCTGTCCAGGTATAATATCAGCCAGAGTCACATGTCCAAGTTTTGTGAAAAACCCCCACAGTACGCTGCCTTACACTGGGATGGAAAGTTGCTCAAAGATGTCTTGGGCAGTGAACCTGGAAGTACCTCAGAGACTTTAGCTGTGCTAGTGTCTGCAGTGGCGGTCCTAGCTTACATGACGCCCTGGGCGAACCTCACCTTCAGCGCCCCCCCCCCCCTGTTCGCCAACACACACACATTCGAATCCCCCCAAAATAAAGGACAGACATAACTCTTTCACAAAATAACTTTTTATTGGACTAATTGTTGGAACTTCAGAACCAAAACAAAGACTCAAATTTCTGAATTTTACAAATCCTTCATCACGTAAATAGAATAACTCACTTAAGAGAATGTAATTATGATACTATGAACAGGAAAAATACAAATTAAATTGCACAACTGCCATAAATAAACTAGAGAATCAAATTTCTAAATTGTACAAATGCTCTATCACATAAATAGAATAAGACACTTAAGAGAGGGTAATTATTATGCTACACTTTGAACAAGAAACAAAATAAATTGCACCACAGCACAACTGCCATCTAAAGCGTGACTCTTCTTACCTTCCTTGATGCAAAGTCATGAATTAAATCATCATATGAAATCTGCTCAGCAATTGTATGATTTATACTGATGATGGCCAGACCGGTAAGGCGTTCCTGTGACAGTTGACCTCAGGTAGGATTTGATGAGCTTCAGCTTTGAAAAGCTCCTCTCTGCTTCAGCAACAGTGACTGGAAGAGTAAGACCAATTCTGAGAGCAGTCCACAAATTTGGATATATTTCAGAGATCCCTTTCATGGATAAATGTCAGCAGTTCAAGCAAGGATATGGTCTTTGATGGCAAGTCAGGCAAGTTCTTCAGCTCCTGTGCAAGCTCTCTGCCATCCAAGTCAGATTGTTCCTTAAAGTGTAGTGTAGTACTAAGGTTCACACATTGTTCTGTCAGCTCCTCAAATGTGAGATTTTGGAAATGTGTCAGCACTCCAAACTTCTCTTCCACAATTTCCAACGTGGAAAATCTTTCCTGAATGGCTGATGTTGCAGCATCAACCACTGCATTGAAAAAGTCACCTCCAGCTTCTTCAAAGCATCAATCAAGGGCTCATCAGATGCTTCATAGGAGAAGTGCCGCTTTGTGGACCTCAGCCGTTTTTGTTTTAACACAGCCTCCACATTCATTTGTTCACAGATATCTGTGGCTGCCTTTTGTGCAGCCACAAAACCTGTTGCCCTGTAATTGCGGAGACCTCTCTCTGTTTTTTTTAGGAGATTTACTGCAACATCAACGTGCATGCTAGGAGACTGCATCTGCTTGCTCACATGCTGAATTTGGCACAACAGGTCATGCCACACCACTGAACAATGGCGAAGCGGTATGACCCAACCTCCTCTGACAGAGATTGAGCCTCGACCTTTATTACAGAGTCTTTGGTGTGGTCCCTCACCTCGATCAGTGCATCTCTCACTGCAGCTGCCTGATATCTCAGGGGCTCCACACTCTTGATCTTGCTTTCCCACCTTGTATCAGACCACATCTTCAATGTGATGTTCACATGTTTTTTTCAAAATGGACCATCGTTGTGTGGAGGCTGAAAACAAGTTGTAAAGCTTCTGCAAGATGCCGAAGTAACTTGTGGCATCAATAGATCCCTTAGCAGCATCGGCCACAAGCAAATTCAGAGAATGAGCCCCACATGGAACAAACAGAGCTCTGGATTAATTTCTAGGAGCCTGGATTGAACACCCTTGTTTTTTCCCCTCATGTTGGCCCCGTTGTCGTATGATTGTCCTCTACAGTCCATGAAAGGAACTTTTAGCTCCTCCAGTCTCTTCAGAATCAGAGATGCCAAATGTTGACCAGTGGACTCCTCTGCCTCCAAAAACCCCATGAAATGTTCCTTTATATGGGGCTTCCCTCCAGTGACACAACCCGAATCACAACTGACAACTGTTCAGTGTGGCTGATATCTGGAGTGCAATCTAGAATTATTGAAAAAAACTTGATTGTTTGATGTCGCTCACCATTGCTGAAATGGTCTTGCTGCTCGACAAATCAATGAGTTCGTTTTGTATGTGGTGGCCGAGGTAGTTGGTGTGACTGGAGGTCCCTTTTTGGACACGGTTAATGTGCTCTTGCATTATAGGATCAAATTGTGCCATCAGTTCAACTTCTTTCAGAAAATTGCCATTTGATGGTGAGAACAATTTTTCTGTATGTCCCCTTAGTGCCAAATTCCTAACTGCCAGAGAATGCACAATAGCAGTGAGACGTGTCAGCACCGCTCTCCATCTCAACTTCTCAGCCTCCAGAAGTGCCATCTCCTGCTTGTCAATGGTCTCCCCCTTTCTCATCCTCACTGCCAGTTCTTTCCAGATTTTCATAGAATTTAGGTGTTCTGAACTGTTGTCATGTGATGTGAGCAATGAGCTTGCATGCTTCCAGTCCGAGAGTCCCAAACTTGTTAAATTTATTTTCCTCTTGGAAAATAATGTACAACAGAAACAGAAAAGGCTGTTGTTTTTAAGGAATAGACCAACCACTTCTGGTTATATTTTCCCCACTAACCAATGACTTCCTGAAGTATTGATGGTGGAAACTTCTTCCGTCACTGTCGTTTCTAGGGAATACAAAGTCAGATGGTACTTGACTTGGTCCCCTGGAAACCAGTTGTGTCCGAATTCTCTCAGTCAGAACTGAAGGCCAGTTAGCAGGGTCGGTGGACAGAGACTCATCCTCAGGAGGCGATTCTGCTCCAGGCATTTCTAATAGAAAGAACAAGAGCATTACTCATTAGTATACACACCTAAGTTAGATAACACATTATTCACAGCACTTTGTTATGGTGGTGGTGTTATGGAATTATGGTGGTGAAACACCACACATACCCAGTAACCAGACCCAGTGATAATAACATTATAATTTATAACTGTTTGCAAAATGATTTGCAGGGATGCACACACATACACATACACACACACGCACACACTCACAGACATATGTGCACACAAACTCACCTGAAGAGTCCTGCGGGGAGAAGTAGAAGCAAATGGGTCTTCATCCTCAGGATCAGACTGCATTTGTGGAGACATATGTGAGGCTGAGGAGGTAGATGGCTCTCAGCCTCAATAATGGCAGAAGTAGACGGCTTCTCATCCTGGCTAGTGGCAGAGGGTGTTCCAAAATATTTCAAAAGTGCCCCTGCAAATAGTAAAATAGAACATAACAGACCAATGCATGAATAGGCTAGTACAATTAATTTAACATGTTATTAAGCACAATTATTAAACTTTTAGAATAGGAAACAAATGAATAATACAACCTCCTTGGTTAATGGCTAATTATATACATAATAGTACAACTTCAAATGACTCAGAAAGCTATATCACAAAATAGCAGTGCAATATAGCAGTGAAGAGTAGATGACATAGCTCTATACCTTTATCTTTTGCTCGTTTCTCCTCTTCTTCTTTCCTCTTTTTTCTAAACTGAGCACCTGATAGCTTTGACCTCTTCTTATCCATTTGCGGTTATTTGACAGACCTTAGTGGCTTAGTGTGAAGATTCGTTCTGTAATAAATAATACATTTCACTATTTAACCAAACCCAGAAAAATAACATTACATATGTTAAAGTATGGGCCTTTATTCCCAATAATATTAATCTGGAAGCATTTTGCATTGTTTAGGTCTTTTATGGGAAGGTTTATGGAAATGCAATAGATGGTTTTTTATTAATAAAAATATATTATTGATCTTTTATTATTTATTTTATTTTATTTTTATTTTTATTTATTTCTTTATTTATTTATTCTTATTTTTATTTTTATTTTTTTGCAGGCGCTCATGCCGCCCCTCCACAAATGCCGCCCTGTGCGGCTGCCCATATTGCCATATGAGGAACCGCCACTGAGTGTCTGGTCCACCTTCATACACTGAAGGAAAGTTATTGGGAGTACCTGTCATCGACAATTCTTCTGGCACAGCTCAGGCTGAGGCTTCAATGGATTTACTGGAGACATGGGAACTTACGGATAATGTTACTGCCCTTGTTACACTACATCCAGTAACAGTGGAGTTCACAGGGGAGCTGCCAAATTGCTAGAGAAAATGCTGAACAAAAAGGTGTTTTATCTGGCCTGTCGACATCACATCCTGGAAATCCTAGTAGGAGCAGTTTGGGAGAAGCTGTTTGGGAAGGTGAAGGGGCCAGATAATCCCTGGTTTGAACATCTGAAGGATGTTTGGACGGACTTGTCCAAGGAAAACCCAAAGATGCTGGCTATCAACAGCAAATGGCTGAAGGAAAAGAAGAACAGCAGAAAGGCTTCCAAGAGCCGACTACAGGGAAATGGCTGAACTGACAGTCATTGTTCTTGGAGGAACGCCTCCTCGAGGTATTCACTGGAGTCGACCAGGCGCCATTCATCAGGCCAGATGGATGGTCAGAAACCTGTACTCCATGAAAATGCTGATGTTTGCAGATCAACTTGAGTACGACGAAGACACTGTATCAAAGCTGGAAAGACTCAACACCTTCCTTGCGCTGTTCTACACTCCTGTATGGATGATGTCAATGTCTGCTGCAGATGCTCCCGTGAATGATCTAAGTCTAATCCAGGACATGTTGAAGTACAAGAAAACTGACCCAGAGCTTGCTGATGCAGTACTTAATAAGATGGAAAACCACAAATGGTACCTGACGCAGGAAGTCGTGCCATTTGCCCTGTTCAGCAGTAGATTGAGTGACACATTGAAGCACGACATTGCTGCCCAGTTACATGCCACTGAGAAGCCAGACAGCTTCAGAACAGGAAAGCCTCTATTCCAGAGAGTCACAGCTAAGACCACCCTGGTTGATCTCATTGGCCCAGAATCACATTTCCTGCTGGACACACTGAACATTGGATCCGAGTGGCTTCTGGAACCTGTCACGTCTTGGCCACAGAATGAGGACTACAGAAAAGCGTTGGACTATGTTAAGAATCTGAAAGCGGTGAATGACATTGCTGAACGTGGTGTCAAGATGATGAGCGACTTTGCAAATGTCATAACAACAGATGCCAAGCAAAGGGACTATCTCCTTCAAGCTGTGGAGTTCAACAGACGCCGCTTTGACAGCTTCAAGAAACAAACTCTCAAGAACTGAATGTGTAAATGTCATTATGAAATTAATCATCATGTAATGCTTTCACTTCTTGATCGATTAGACTTGTGACAAAATGTTAATCTCAAATTTGTGTCATGAATAAGGCGCCTTGTCTGCCTTGAGTGTGAGAAAACGAATTTTGTGATATTTCTGAAATCTTTCTATGTACCAATGTGCCATTTCTTGTTCCAAGACTATCATAATTGTATAAGTTAGAAAGAGGATTAAAAACACTTTAATTTGGTGCCTATTTTGTTGCTCTATCTTGTTTAGATAAAAAGTTATAGTGCAAAACATGATTCAAGGGACCCCGGAACTGGTGCTTTTGGCCGATTTCAAGGCAGAAAAATTAAAGCTCCATGCGGCAATGCTTCCCAACAACCTAGGTCAAAATGGTTGTGATTTTCGGCCTTTTCAGGTCAAAAAGCATGGGAAAAAGTACAGAAACCTATGAAAATAAGAAAAAGTTGATTTTTGAACAGGGCTACGCATGCATTCATTTTTCCTAATCATTCCAGGAGCCGGACGGCATTATTTAGGTCAGCCCACCACTAATTGTAACACAAGGTTTCTTCGTTGTTTATTGTTCATTTGCCATGGCAGCATTATACAGAAAAAGTTTACCAAACTATTATGATGGGAATATATTTTTTTTCACTGATGACATAAAACAGCGATCAAAATCTGTTATTCACACAATTTGCAGAACATAAAATTATTATTTCTTTCAAACCCCATGAACATATCAAACTGAAGGTATCCGCATATGTAATCGAACTATTTCGTTTGTGGTCATCAGTATGAAAGAAATGTATAATTTTTCACATTTCTCAGTTTGACAGGTTTAAAGAAACTATATAATAGCAAGCCATATTTAACGACAGGTCTACTGTTGGTGACAGGCACGTTGCAGACCACTGTTGGATGTACCATATTCATGTATATCATACTGTAAATGATTTCATACTGACTTGAGATATGGTTTATGTTGCATTAAGATTTGTTCACTCCTCTCATATCAACTCGCTAATAAATCATTATACATTCACTTTCAGATTCTGAGCGTGCCGTTCGTTGTCTTTGCTTTTCTTCGATTGTATGATTTCCTGTATTGTAACATACTGTTTCTTCTTTTTCAGAACTCTGACAATGGAGATCGCTCAGACGATATACATCATATATGACCAGCCATTAAACAATGGCGAAGAAACTGTTGTAGTACGGGACAAGGGTTCTCAGGGCATTGAGCGAGCGAGTATTGCTCGCGAGAGCAGCATCCGTGTCAAACTTGGAGAAAGGGTTCACACTGAATGTCGCCGCAACTACATAAATCCCAAACAAATTGAATTGGACAGAAAAAAGGCCTTACAGCCTGAGCCAACATCCACGCGAACTTTACGTTCTGAGGACAATACTTTTGATTACAAAGTACATTATCTATTTTGTCACAAAGTGAAAACTGCCGAGTTTCAAGACTCTTGTAAAGATATGTGGACTTCATAAGGATGAGTGGTCGACAGAAGTTTGAGCAGGAATCATGTTCGCACAAGACTTATGTATTTGCAGTGGATTCAGTATACAACCAAACATGTAGTGTGAACTTCCGAACAATAAAACACCTTCCACAATCGCCAACCACCCGAAAGGAAGGGTGTTGTAAACGGAAACGAGATGGTCGTTCAAGTGATGCAGAGCGGCTTCGTGCATTTAACAGAGTGACTGAATTCCTCGAAGAATATGATGATGAACAAATCACAGTAACTAGCCTCATAGAGAAGATGGCCGAGTATCTACTCGAGATCAACTCTGAGTGTGAACCCTATGGCTTTACACACATGAAGACTAAACTAATAGGCCACTTTGGTGATAGAACATCATTGACCAAGTCAACGGAAAGCCTAATGTTGTCACGTTTAGGGAGACTGCAGAAAGAATTCTACACAAAATCTACACCGCACCGAAGAGTGAGGATCTAAAACTTGAAAAGATGCGCATCATCAAAACCACAGCAGAACTGCTGAAGAGTGCATTAAATATGTATCAACATCACACAAAGTTTATCCAAGCGTCAATGGAATGACCGACATCGAGAACTACCTAGAATTTATCCCAGGATCTCTGAAGGTACTTCTTCAAATAATCACTTCTAGAAAGGACTCAAATCTGAGAGTAGCTTCTATCAGCCAAGCCATTATGCAAGCAGCAAGACCAAGAGTCCTTTGGCACCACTTCAACTAGCACTTAGATTGCAAAGGCACCACTATTTTGGATCGAGGTTCCTTGTCGACACACTTTACCATCATGGATTTTGTAGTTCATACAAGAAAATAAAGTTATATGAACGAAGTGCAGCAGCTACGCAAGGCATTGGCATGGGAAATTATGTCTCAGGAAACTTTTTGTAGTTTGCAGCAGATAACGTTGCCCACAACACTCGAGGTCTAGACGGTCACAATACATTCCACGGCATGGACATCATTGCTACAAAAACGCCAGGTTCCATCAAATGCAAAGCTGTAACCAACGACCGCCTAGCAGAAATTGGGAGAATTGGAGCCCAGTACTACACCGCAGAGTACGTCGGACTGGTTCCCCTGAAATACAATCCGATACAGAAGATTCAATATGAGGATCCGACAGCACAGATGGACTTCTTCTGTAACGTATCAATGTTACTGAAACCACAGAGGCTGGAATGATGCACTTGGTTCACAATGAAGACTATCCAGGAAAGTCCATCATACACTTCTTGCCGATGATTGTCATCAGATGACATTAATACCCTCCGACACAAGATTTTCTATCCGAAAGCTGCCATTAGTGTGAAAAGTGTGCAGCCTCAGTCACTCACACTTACTGCAGCAACAACAACGTATCATTCACTCAGAGTGTACCATCAAGTACAAGTCTGGATGAGAATATCATATCTGAATCCTTTTCAGTGGGGTTAGAAAATTTCTAAAAGCAGCATGGTCCCTATTGAGACATATCCCACCTGCTCCACAAACTTTATTGGAAGTTATTAGCTGCAGATGCAAAGGCGACTGCACAACAGTTAGATGCTCCTGCCGAAAGTATGGGTTGTTCTGCACCTCGGGTTGCAGGGAATGTAGCGGACTGTATCTCAATGCATCAGCACCAGACTCAGACTACGGTATCGAAGACACAGATGAAGATGAATGACTCTTACTCTCAATGACTGAGACCTGTATTGTAGTATAAGATTGTAAAACATAAAATTGTAATTTTTATTAATAAAAAGTAGTAGTAGTGAGAAATGAAAGAAATAAATGGCACTCAGGAGCTTGGTAATACCAGGCGGGAAAGGGGTGGGTCCTGGCTGGACCATTTATTTCTCCCATCTCCCTTTTTAAAAAAAATAATCAAATACTTACCATGGCATGTAAAGAAATTTATCTGCCGCAGTCCTTACCTTAACTCTAAGTGGTATATTCTGACTGTATATGATGGTCCCTCTGATTTGATATGCATATTGCTATGGCTTCCAAGAGAAAAAATATTTTCAGTTCTAACTGGCACGTAAATAACAGATTTTGTCTCGGTTTTATGTCATCAGTAAAAAAAATATTTTCCCATCATAATATTTTGGTATATAATGCTGCCATGATATATGGACAAAAATCAAGTAAGAAACCTTGCGTTGCAAATAATGGTGGGTGTTCCTATACAGCTCCTGTACCATTCAGTGCCACAAAAAAATGGATTGTTATGTTTAAATCAAGAAACTACTCATGAAAATTACTGCAGAACTGTCTTTCTGGGATATGGCTGTTTGGAAGTCAGAGAACGATCATTAGACAGTCTGGAAAATCAACCCACTGGGTAGTAGTCACTCTAACTCTGAATGAGATGAGAATCTCTAGGAAACCATAGGTAACATTTAGGAAGAACAAAAGAAAATGAAGCATTCCTATCATGAATCTCACTACCATTGGATGGGGTACACAAAACTCTTATTTACTGAAGCAAACCTACATTTACCAAACACTGAAATTCAAGAACTAGGAGTCCTCTCTGGTCTCACATATTTTCATGTAGATGTAAATACATTTTTCTAATGTATTTTGGTGTGTTCTGTTCAAATATGACCTTCATATCTTGCGCAAATGAACCGAAACTGTTGGTGTTATGAAACTGCTGGTGAAACATTCAATAATAACCCTTAGTTTCACTCGCCGTACCGCAGATATGTTTCCATAATATGAATCACAACGAGTTTTGCGCCCTCTTCTTGATCAGCTCCCAGATTTATGCAGCTCTCCGGATTCGTGCAGGTGAGCTTTATTTTCATATCCACCCCATTCATAAACAGTTTCTCCTGGAATGTGAAGCCTGTATGCAGGTGTCCAAAACATTTGTATATCTTTTTAGAATTTGTAAATTTATCCTTTATACTACTTTCGTTCTTAGGCTGATAATAACTCTCGGCTGTTAGAAAGGTATCCTTCGCTTCTTTTGAAAAGTTGAGGACATTTTCCAGATCGGCTTGTAGGTGATAATAACCCGTTCCTGCCGAGATGGTGACCTGATTTAAATATACATCACACTGGCTGAATATGGAGTGTAGAAAGTTTGTTTCGGGAAATACAACATATTTATCATCGCAATCCGTTCCAGCTGAATGGGCTATACGTAATTTAACGTACATGTGCATGCAGCTTGGATAAAAAAGTAAGGGCCTGAGTTGGGTATCACGAATTCTATAGGAGGAACTAATTGTGTTTAATGGGTTAATTGTAATAAAGTCACTGTGCTCAGGAGAAATTTGTGTTGGGGGCATATCAAAGAGGGACAGCTCCGATTTACAAAATTGTGAGCTACACGGATGGATAAAGCGTGCCATGACGAGTCAGAAATAGTGCCACCTCTCTCGACAAGTAGTAATCAGCTTATGATTCGTGAGAGCAATGTCCTTAGCTTATATCAGCTAAAAAAAATTATCAACCATAGGTTTCATTCGCTTAGAACATTTCTTTTTTATATCCTTTTACGTTTAACGCCACGTGTTGGTAACCTCTTCTTTTGGACGACCCTCTTCTTCCCGCCACCACGCATTTTTCTCTTTGCATCTTTGATGATTTCGTTCCGTGTATGTTTCAAATGATTTTTTAGAGCTTCTTTAGGTTTAGCCCCCGCCATTATGTCTTCTACCGTGTTAAAACCTGATTGTAACGCTTTCCTCCCGAGGTATCTGGCGCCCCTCTTCAGCAATGGGACAGCCGTACATAGTATGGTTGAAAAAATGGATCCAAGCTCACTCCCACGCTGATATCTCACCCCTCGATAGACTGTGAAAGGCCTTTAGGTCATTATAACTCAGCGCGACGAAAGTGTAGCTTCACTGTTGAGCTCCCATCACTGAATGGGAAATTTTTTCTCTCAGTCGTTCTTATATATATATTGAAATATTGGTTAATAGATTAGTCGCAACATTCACATAATGGGGCTTGTCATATGTAATTCTCAAGCTCTTCCCTCTATGATTGGGTATATGAGCAATGCGGAGCAGGCGCGCCTGGGTATCCCCAACAAATTGATGCTCCACGATATTGCTGTAAATATAGCACATGTCTGGGGATGGATAGCCATCACCCAATTTCTCCAATTTCAACTGATACATTAAGCTGGACAAGTCATGTTGTGCCTTGTGAAAGGCATCTCTGGAGCGCTGCTCCATATCGGCCCTCGGTTATAATTTTGAACAGTCCTTTGTCTTTAATATTTCTATTATCCTGTGATTTTAGGGTCAGAGCATGTGCAGTGGTTTTGTTTACGATTTCGTATACTAAATCAGCCGTAAGATTTGAGCTTTTTAAACTTCCGTTTAAGTCTCTCACAACATCCTCGGCCGCACCATAACGACCCGGGCCTAGTGTTACTACTGTAGTGTAATACAGTGCCTCCCCATTCCGGGCGGCAGGCATGGTTTAATCCCTAATTACCCCGGCCTTTTCACACTCATCACGATCTCTAAGAACCGTAAAAACGGGTTCTTTATAATCAATAATTAAGAAGCTGGTGGATAGCTGAATTTCGCATATCCCCACCTCATACGAATCACACTCCAATTCAATGGGCCATTGGAGTTCTGTTACAAAGTTGGCCAGGGTGTTGTTAGGATGTACAGACAGAGAAGAAGAGTACGGGAGTGTGACATAGAAATGGTTAGGCGCCATGCTGCATACTATTTGAGCTTCATTATTGCAGCAGCTTTTATACAGGCGTTGAAGTTTTCTGGGTACCCTAGCCATTTCACCAGGTACATTTTTCTCTTTTCTGAACCTTTGCTGCCTAAATTTTTTTTCAATTTTAAACACATTTTTCCCTAAATGTCACTTTCTGTAGCTTTTCGCCATAAAAGCCTCCTGCAATTTCTTCCCAATTCAAATCTTCAACGTAATAGAAGCATTATATCACCTTTAGGTCTCATAGCATTAACTTTAAAAATCTCACGTGTCCATCCTTGCTCAAATCCCTTCGTGAATTTATTTCCCGAACGCGATAGCCTTATATAATCATTGATTTTGAAACGTGTAGAGTGTGGTGGTGCTCTAAGAATATCTCTTCTCACCTCACGCTCTGTGTGCGTACCTCTTTCTAAAATCTCGTTAGGTGTTGTCCCAATCGTGCGATGGTGTGAACGGGTGTATGATGAGGCCAATGATTTCAGAATGTGTATATAAATGTATGTGTTTTTATGTGTAAAATAGCGATGCATGCGTTGCTTTATGGTACGTTGAACTCTTTCAGCTAAAGAGGCCTTATGTATAGAATTGCTAGTGTAGTAACTCATATTAAACTCTGCCAACATGTCCTGAAAAGCTCGGCCTATAAATTCTTTCCCCATATCCATACAAAAATAGCCTGGAACCCTGTTTTCTTTCAACATCAAGGTTTTGGTAGTTTTAGCAACTGTTTCAGGCGATTTATTTTCAGAGGAATTAGCCGCAGATATCTAGAAAATACATCTATTATGAATAGGATGTAGCGATAACCATCATTATATACTGAATATCTTTGCATGTCTGTTAAATCCGCTTGCCAAATAGAGTCAATCGAAGCCGCTGTTGTCCTGGCTGTTTTAAACCTTTTTCTCACCGGCTTATAAAGTGTATAAGCATCCTGCTCCCGCAAAAACCTCTCAACATCTTTTTTTCCTACTCTATCACTGTAAACACCTCTGTACAGTCTATCAACACCGCCATAGGAGGCCAGGTTAGAAATGTCATAATAGCGTTTTCTTAATATGTTAGCCATTTGCATATTTTAGAGACACGTGGATAGGGTTGGCCGTTGTTGTTTGGTCTCTTCTTTGGTCTCTTTGGTCTCTTCTTTCTCTTCTTTCTCCTGGCAGACTCAGTTGTGGCACATGCGAGACATGCTCCAAATTTTTTAACCTACTGTATTCAGATTTCCTATCAATGTTTTGGGGACATTTATTTGTTGTAGTCTTACTTTAATAAGCTTCCATCCTGATGGTGAGGGCCTGTCCCACTTTCTCACCAGATCATGGACAATGTCGACGATATTGGATCCCTGTACCCTTGTTCCTTCAACAATGACCTCGCCTGTATCGGTCCGATGTATGATGGGGTCCTCACTCAATATATTATAAAGACTTAAGCCTTTATTCCTCAATGTATGTGGGAGACTGCTTTTTAATACATGTCCGATACGTTGCGTTCCGTTATTCTTTGGTTGGGCATCTCTAACGTCGGCCTTAGGTCCTATATCGCCATGCTCATCGTTGCCCGCGTTGTGCCTACTAACCACAGGGATCTCTGGCGGATTCTTATAATCTTCGTACTCATGAAGAAATTTCTGCAGAGCCTCTTGGTACAAGATCCTTCTCTCATCAGGTGACTTTTCACTGTTTAATAGGTCGATCAATTCGCTTTCCATTCTTTTAAGCCTGCTTTTACGGGGTTCTAGAACCGTGTCTGGACTCTTTGAACTTTGCAGTGAAGCATACTTTGTGCGGAATCACTACCACTTTCTTCATTATATTAATCTAGTCAGTAAAGGTCCCAAAACTGAAAATAAGATGGGGAGGAATGATCCCCCCCTCTTTGTACAATAATTCGCTTTTTCTTCCCCACAGCGTGACTTTTACGAGCGAGCGCACGTATTATGTTCTTATAACGACATAGACGAGCCTTCTGAGGGGATTTCATTGGTACATTACATTTTATAACATTAAGGCAGATTTCACAGGTACATTTTAAAAAGTCGGAGTCGATATTTTTAACAAACATCTGTTGTAATGCCCGGGGCAATCGTTGATAGATTTTTATTAACTCACGATATTTCTTCAACCTATTTGTCATTCTGGAATATACACCGTTTCAGGATCGTCTGGGAATATGTTCGTTCTTAGAAGCACCCTAAACGTGTTTCGCGGATGAAGGTCACAAAGTAAATATCCGTAACGTTGACTTGTGGCTTCTTTATAAACCTCCAAAAACTCCTTACGCTGATTCGGGAACATTTGATTGGCTAATACCCCAATTTGTAACACATCTCTACGTTGCGCGAATAAGACGAAATATTGTGTATTTAACGACACAACGCGCATGTATCTATTTTTGAAAAATAGATTCTGATTGATGAAGAATACGCTTATGTTAAGATGGTGGGAGAACACTGTAAATTTCTCGGCAAACGTTTTATCCATTTCCAACACGAGATCATCAATTACAATGATTGTATGTTCACTTCCCTTTAACGAATTAACGTCATATACGCCTTTGTGGAACAAAATATCATCTTGGTACTCGTTGAATACTGACTGGTACGTCGAATAGCACCATACATGGTGTCAGGAAATGATTGCCCCCCCCCTGTAGAGCAAAAACTAGAAGAGATAGATAAAAACGGCGAGACCACTTGAAAGAGCGTTAAAATCTGAATAAAAACCATTATATTCTATTCCTGTGATTTTAATTCTTACCATTTTTTTCTCCACAGAAACCATGGCATCATCTATTTTGAACGATTCAGAGAAAAAGCGAGTTCTTGACCGCATTCGAGCTGTCACATTTCGTGAAGCAAAGGAAGCTGATGCAACTTTCATAACTCGACACTGGGTGGCTGAGAGATTAAAAAGATCAGAAGACTTTGTCAAAAGGAATTGGAATAAGAATCCTGAAGATTGTGAAACAGAATTTCGAGGAGGAAGACCGGAGAAATTATCTCGAGAATCGAAAGACATTGTGCTTGCTGCATCACGGCGCCGAAAGAAGAGCTGCTTTGAGGTAGCGAAAGAGATACTTATCCGTCGTGGTAAGATAGTCAATCGGCAACTTGTGCATCAATTTCGAGTTCGCCAAGGCTTGAGTGCTTGGCATGAAATAGCTAAGCCACGGAAGAGTGATCTTAATATTGAAGATCGGCTATGGTTTTGTGATTATCTTGAGAAATGGACGGAAGACGATTTCCTTCACTTGGTTGTCAGCGATGAATTCTTCGTTTATGTCTCCAGAAAACCAAATTTTCAGAATGATCGGGTTTGGGCAACAACTCCTGATGAAGTCCCAGATGACCAGAAGTATCGAGAAATAGTAAAAAATCCAGCATGTGTGGGTGTTTTCATTATGTTCTCTATTCCGAAGCTCATCTGGGTTATCAAACCAAGAGGAACCAGTTGGGATGGGCCTTATTTTCGAAATGTAATTTTAGCCCAACATGTAATTCCGTTTTTGAAAGACCCCGAGTGTTTTGGATGTTGAACAGGCAACCTTTCTTCACGACAAAGCCCCCTGTATGAAAGCACTTGCGACTCAACAACTGCTTAAGGACAATAACATTGATTTTTTCAGAAATAATGAATGGCCTGGCAATTCTCCCGATCTTAATGTCTGTGAACATGTCGGATCCATCATGAAGGATCGGGTGGAGTCCTTAATGCTGGAACAACCCATTCAGAATCGGTATTCAACAGAAATTATGACTGCAAAGATCAACGAAGTCCTTGAAGAAATGAGTCATGATACCGATCTCTTTGAGACACTTCTGGGATCATACCCCCGTCGATTAATGGCCGTCAGAGCTGCAAATGGGGGCAACACCCGATATTAAAACAAGTGTTTTTTATTCAAAATTAAACGCTCTTTCGCGTGGTTTTGTCTGTTTTTTTCTATTCCTTTCAGTTTCTTCTGTACAGGGGGGGGCAATCATTTCCTGACACCCTTTACTACTTTATGCACAAATTTTCTGAACATCTTCCCCTTATCTTTAATGATTTTAAGCACAAACACAATTTTACCACATCCTGTAAGGCCAGATATAATACATGTGGATGGGCTCGTGAACTTGAATTTTTCTACAGATTCCATCTCTAACACGTCACACCCCTAAATGGAACATTTACAAAATATAATAAAAATTTAAGTGATGTTCCTTATATTCTGTAATCTTGTTTTTCCTCTTTTTGACCAGAACCGTGAATGACGACGAGGTACAGCATCATGTCCCCATCATCGATATTACAGACGACCCAGATGACAGTGTAGTTGTGGTTACAGACTCCACCCCCGCTGACGAACCCTCACCAGCGACACTAACACCACCACGTGGCAGTTCAAAGCGGAGGCACGATAATGAAGAACATTCTGCGTCAGGTATGAAACGTGCCAGGAGTGGACCGGTTGGTAGATCCCCAGTAATAGAGCCCCACCCCTCTACGTCTTACGACACAGCCCCCACACTAGCTCCCTCCTCAATTAAATTTGTATCCCCTTATTCCTGTTCAATTCAGGGTACATCCTCCACAACAGCAGCTTTTCGTGCTGTAGAGGAAGGTATAACATTCAAACTGGTGCGCACCGCTAACCCCATACCAGCCCTGACTAGAAATCGGTATATAGTTAAGGTTGACCCTGGAACCCTGTATGGCAACGGTGTTCAACACGGACTGCGGCGCGTAGTTGAACGTATTGTGGAGTTTGCCCTTCAGAACCGCGACGAACGTGAAGTCAGGACGAGGCTGTCCTTCGGGTTCGGGTCAGATGACGAGGATGTAGATGATTTTTGGGTAGTAATACCATTCAGACGCTTGGCAGCTGTGGATATAGATTACATTTTGGGCCGTATAATGCAGGCCTCTCCAAGTAGTATCGCCTTCAACATGGACAACTTCACAATATATATTGACAGAGTATTCCGTGTTGCGGGACATACGGCCACACCTTATACTCTTAACTTAACTGCGTGCTCAGTTGGCCGCTGCAAGTCCTGGATATCAGACGTATATTTGAAGAATTCTCACGTAGACGAAAAATAGTGATAGCGACCTTTGATATTGCGTGTTCGACGTTTATGAAGTGATATTCGGTAAAGTCGGAAGATGTGGTGAATACTGAAAGACGGCCTAGCCCCCCCCCCCCGCCTCCTTTGAGACTTTTAAGGCTGCATTGAACTGTGCGAAGCTTGACGAACAAGATGTTCAAATACTCTATGGATATTCTGGCGAGAGCATTGCCGGATTTCGCGGCACAAACGATGTAATGGACTACGTTGTAGGGCTAAGCTGTATAAAAGCGTACATATACCGTGAAATGAAAGAAACAACGCGTGCAGAAGAGAAGCAACGAGTATGGGTAGTGAGTCTTGTTGATGAGTGGTGTGACAGGCGGTATTATGTCATGCTGCATCATACCGAGTACGCGTACCCTGCGGCTGAGAATGTAAACCTTGTCATCATGGACAAGCTAAAATACTTTTACCACTACATTCATATGTATCATGACGAGGTTCGCAGTGAGGTTGTGGCTAAAGGCCTGTGTGAATTTTTAATAGAATTTAGAGGAGTATCGACTGTTAAACAAAAAGGATAAATACGGGCACATGTTTCCCTCAAATAGTGCGCCGAATTGTTAATAAAATGTGTTAGGTTTGTGGAAATGAACAAAAATGTCTAGTGCGTATTCCGATAAAACATTAAAACCGACATTGCCCCATGTATCGGAAAAATTCTGATTGTCCGGTATAATGGGTGCAAGTACTCGCATGATTATTTAATGCTGTAGCAAACTAGTACACGAAACATTAACGCTTGGAATGACTCACTCCTCCACACCTGTCTCCTAGCCAAACCGCGCACTGGTTGCTCATAGTCATCTCAGAGCTTGACCCGACTGGACGTGCACTTTCACAATAGAAAACGATGGAGCTTCCTTTGAGCAGCATTCTCAATGCCGTATACGACGTGTTCTTGACGAAGTCATTGCGTGTGTTCAGACGTAAAACCAGTGCCATTAACTATGTACACGACTTTTAGACCTGCAAACTCTGGTAAACGTAATGTTGTTTATTTAAGTGTTGAGGAGATGAATAGAGTCTTCGTGATAGTTGAGAAGTGGGGTGAGGATCGTTATAAAATACCTGCAGGTGTAGGTACAAGAAGAGAACAGATTAGTGATACCCCCTCATATGCCATTGTTTGTACGTTGTGCATAAATGACGATCAGCCATGCATTGATATACGACTAATGTGGAAGAATGCATTTGATAATAACGTTCTTGTCCCTACGCGAAACCGATTCATCCTCGAGAGAATGTTTGAAATCGTCGGTTTCCGCAAGTTAAAGCCTATATTAGACGCGCGTGTTAAGGAAATGGTTTATTTTGATACGGTTCTTGAATACGCATACACCGCTCTGCTCGACGGGTTAACCGAATGTAGGAATGAACATGGCGAGAATGGTCTAGAGCTAGATGCTTATTTAAAAGGTTTAGACGCTTCGAAATATAATGAACTTTGATACAAAGGACTTGAGCGGTACAGGGCAGAGCTTGCCTACACCGTTCACCCTGAAGAATTGTATCTTTATATAATGAGCAGCCGTCGTTACGACTTAGAAGATTATTTCAACTGCCGCTATGCATTGTGAAGATGAGTTCACGATTGAAAAGCTCGGATCGGTAAGAAAAAAACCCTCGATTGAAAAGGAGTGTTTATAAACTTGAATTTAATAATGAAGTTGTGGCTAACGACGCCCTCTTTGTGCGTGCTTTTGATTGTATTCTGTCCGTGTTTAAAAGATAATTTTCCAACTAATTGTAAAGTGGGCACAAAAATAGTATTGAACGAATTGAAGGCCCTTTACATCGAATACAGGCACCCGCACACGTTGAGTGGTGAAATAATGCTAAATAGTATTTATTGTGTAGTGAAAAGCAGCAATGATGTAACTGTAGACTCGATCATGTGCGAGTTTAGTATTTTAGTTAAACGCGGTAGAACAAAGTGTATACATGTATTTTGATTTTATATAAATTTTGCTGTATACTGTATATATATTAATGGGTATATAATTTTATCCTGTACTATTATTATTTTTTATTTTATATAAGTTTTGGTGTTTATCATATTTGCTCGTACATATATTAAAAGGTTCTATAGTTTTATCCTGTACTATTATTATTTTTTATATAAGTTTTGCTGGCTGTTTATATATATATATATATATATATATATATATATATATATATATATATATATATATTATCATACATATATCAAATATGTATATAGATTTCTCCAGCTTTCTGGGCCCCCTTTTTTTTCACCCTGGGGGGGGGGCATTAGCCCTCATATGATCAACATTGCAATTGACTTGCACTCTACCATTTTGAAATCATACTACTACATCATTTCATCTTTTATGAGGCATTACTCTAATGCTGACATACATACCCTCATTATTATAAATCCACATTAATATAAAACCCTCATTAAATACAGATGGAGTGGAAGTAGTAAAAAGTTGAAAGAATTATGTGTATGGGTAACTTTGTAGACAAGGATGCACATAAGTATCTGTGGTTTAGAATGAGCAAAGTGAGACAAAGGAGTGTGATTGAGTTTTGCTGTTTCAGAGAAGAGTGGGTGTGTATGTGATGTAAAAACAGTAAGTGATTTGAGTGATGGGCTTTTAGATCATACGATTGTTTTGTGTAAACGAAGTCGTATTCATGGTATTTGAGAAAGAATGAAAGAAAACGAACTAAAAAGACAATGCAGTTGAGGATAGAAAGACTGAAAGCGAATGAACTGTGGGGAAAATTCAAGAGATGGAGTAGGTGTGTGAGGGAAAAGAGAGATGGAGGGAGTGGAGGAAGAGAAACAGCGTGGCAAGATGATAAAAGAACCAGTTTGGTACATGAAAAACATGAAGTATGGATAAAAATAATTCAGAGGCCTGCGAATGAGAACTTTGTAAGAGTTGTTTTCTTACTAATACTGATTTTATATAATTCAACTACGCTGATTTCGAATAAGGTGTCCATTTTTTTTCTATCATGTAAGGATTTTCCGCAAACTGGAAGGGGAAAAACAACAACATAAATAAATATTATTTATTTCAATTTACATTAGGTATCTATTTCGCTTTGTTATACTAATTACAAACGCAAGCAACTTTAAAAAGAAAGAAGACTATTAACGTCAATTACATATTCATCTTTATTTGTCCTGAGTTTTCTTGTGAGATTTATGCCTGTTAGTTTCAAATGTACGCGCTGTTCCTTTTCTTTTATGTAATAATTCTGGAGTATCCCGTTTTAACATCCAGCAGTAATCAGCCATCATGTTGATGTCCCACCTTCCCTGAAATCTCTTCATTTCTTTGATGTCTTGGTGAAACCAAGCATTTATAAGCATTTATAGGCAGTAGTTTTTAATCAAAATTTAATGAAAATTACTTACATATGTAATATGAAATATGACATTTTGTGAAAAATCTGTACGTGATGGCGAAAAATGGATATTATTTTCGGAATCAGCGTGCAAAAATTACTATATAAGTGATAAAATATTTCGGACAACAAAACCATCGCAGGCCTGTGTAATTGGAGAGAGGGTAGGGTTGGAAGTAAGGAAAAAAAGTAATTGAAGAGTGTTGAAAGTATGGAAAAAAAGGAAGGAGGTAAACAGGGTTTTGGAGAGAAAGGTGAATAGGGCAGGGCATGAGAGAGTGGAGAGAGATGTTGGAAGAAGAATGAATAAAGCATTGATAACAGGAAATCGTTTGAGAAGGAAGTCAAGAAAAGTAAGAAAGAAAATGGGTGTTTTGATCTAAGTGTGGAAGGGAGAGTCTTCAGAGATGAAGTAGATGTTCAAGAAGGATGGCATAAATATTTTTCTGAGTTGTTAGAAATAAATTAAAGAGTGGCTGAGATTAGAGTTGCTGAAATGGTCAGGGTCAGAAGAAGTGATAATTTGGGTTGGGAGAGGATTTTGGAGGAAGAATGGGAGAGAGCCAGAAAGAAATTGAAAATTGGTAAGGCAGCAGATGTGTGGGTTATTATGGAGAGGTTTTGAAATATGGTGAAGTGGATCACCGAGATATGACACTGTAAGAGGAAAGGGTTTCTGATGAATGAATGCAAGCAGTTGTGATCCTTTTATATAAGAATAAAAGTAATAGGTGTGAGTGGTAAGAATTACAGGAATACAAGTTTGTTGAGTGTCCCAGATAAAGTGTATGAGGGGAAATAGTAAAGAGCGTGACTGAAAGTATGATTCAGGATGAACTGTGAGGTTTTAGAAAATACAGAAAGTGTATGAATCATTTGTTTTCAGTGTGACAGTTAATGGAAAAACATGTGAGTATAATTATTATGAACTGTTTATGCCTTTTATGGATTTGGAGAAAGAGGATGATGAAGTGAATAGATACCTTGTGGTGGGTGTTGCCAAACTGAGTGGTGTAAAGTATGTTAAAATTGTTACATGTGTAAGAGTAAATGCTATCTTTAGCAATTATGATAGTTTGAAGTAAGTGCACCCATTAGACAAAGATGCCTAATATCTTTGTGATTGTTTAATATTTTTATGGATGGGGTTATGCGTAAGATAAATGTGCTTGGTTAAAGTGTAACGTTGAAATTAAAGGTAATAGATGAGCATTGTTTCATTTGCTCTATGTGGATGTTGCGGTGCTGATCAGTAGAAGTGAGGAAGAGTGAAGTGAAAAGGATGATAACACAAAGTGTGAAATAGTTATAGATGGAATAAGGTTAGAGGTGGTGGATGATTTTAAGTACGTGTATTTAGGAAGTCTGGTAAGCAAGACACGTAAAAATGTGTGAATGAGAAAATACAAGTAGGGAGAAAAGTGTATCATGTGTGAGAGTATTGGTAAAGAAGTGATTGTCTGTCTGTGACTGTCCAGAGAAGAATAGATGAAGGGATGCTTGTGCCAACTTTGTTGTATGGGAGTGAGACTATGGCATGGATGAATGTGAGAGGACTAGGATGAGGGTGGTTGAAGTGAATAGTCTGAGATATATAGCGGGAGTAAGAAGGATTGATAAAATGAGAAATAAAGAAGAGAAGTGAAAGTGTAGTATGATCATATCCTTGGAAGAGAGAATGGATGAGAATTTGTTGAAGTGGTTTGGTCATTTGGAGAGGATGTGTGAATGGTAATTGGTGAAAAAGACATACATGACAGAGTGACTAGGTAGGCGTATGAGAGGAAGACCATATAAAAGGTGGATTGGTGGTGTGAAAGAGAAATGTGTGGAGAATATTTGAGAATAGTCCAGAATGCAAATATGTTTATTTCACACAGTTGTCATAAATTGTACCAGAAACCTGTTGTTATAGTGTTATTCATATTATCTATTAAAGGTTTTACATATTACATTTACATTACATTTACATATTGCATATTAAAGGCTTTATATATTATATTTACATATTAAAGCAAGCAAGTAGTTTGGCAAACACTCACACTATACAGTATACTTGCGAAGATTGAAAAATAGTGTTCTGATCCAGACTGGACCATCTCTTTTGAAACCTGATTGAAGCCAGTCCAGTTGTTTCATGGAGAGGGTGGGTGTATTATGGTGTATGAATGTTTGATGACCTGAAGGGTAACTCCTTCCTCCTTGTATGAAAGTAAAAGCTGGATATAGAAGAATGTAGCTGCGAGCCTGCAGCCTGGTTCTTGTGGCATCCCAAAGCAGGGACCACAATGGAGCCTATCCCTATTGTTGGGAAATAAGGGTTGTGTTAATGCAATGTAACTGTGTAATAAATGTGTTAATGTAATGTAAATGTGTAATAAATGTGTTAATGTAATGTAAATGTGTAATAAATTTGATTTTGATGATTTTTATTTTCAGAATAAACAAAAAGGGATTCAGTTCATTGCAGTGGAAGCTGAGTCTCAGGACTTGAAGATAAGTTTGATTAAAAATATGATAATTTCATAAAAGTTTCTGTACGAGTGAATAGGTGAAAGAATTGGCTGTTATAATAATAATAATAATAATAATAATATAGTGCGTTCGAAAAGTCTCTCCGCAGTCAACCAACACTTTAAAAAAAGTGTTTGACAAGTGTAGACGAGTTGCTCTGTGCCTGCAAAATGGTGGAAAACACTTTCAACACATGCTGTAAAATCAAAAGGTTATGTAATAAAATCACTAAATCATGGTTGAATGAAAACATTGTAGTTTTTCAATTTCCTATGCGTTTAACATAGCACTGCGGAGAGACTTTTCGAACGCACGTTATAATCCCCTTTTAATTTGCTATTGCTCATGATCACTTAATAAATTTTCAGAATTAAGCACCGTCATATTTTAGGGAATTATATAACTGGTTTCTTTTTTGTATTCTAGGAGGAATAAGGAGGAATAAGTGTTTTTTTTTTGTATGCTAAGAGGAATGCTAGATCCTAATCAACAATGCTCTGAACTTTAAGTGAGTATTCTTGAGCTAGACTTGTTCAGTGACTTGTTCAGTGACAATCTTACCTTACCCAGGTAGGCCAATGTTAGGTACAAGTTCAAGGAAGTAGTATGGGAGCTAACAGCTCAGGCCCACAAAGGAATATATATATATATATATATATATATAATATATATATATATATATATATATTTATAACAGCTCAGGCCCCAAAGGACTATATATATATATGTCACGCATACGTTGTGCGAGCCTCTGCCCGCTTGCGACTTTTTAGGGTTAATGCACTTTGGACAATCCAACGAAGGTGGTCCTTTGTTGGGTAAGCTCGGCCTTGGCCGAGAGCATCCGAGTATCAATATAAATAGTTTCTATCAAGTTTTTTTTTTTTTCCCGAAGGGATGAATGGAAACACTTCACTTCAAAAATTGGAGTTTTAGTTCACTCATAAATTTTATTTCACAAATAATATATATATATACAGGACGAGGCACTGATAATCAGAAGTTTACAGGGGGAGAGGTTTTACCTCTTACAACAACAGCTCAAGCAGGAGTTTACAGGGGTAGAGGTTCGACCCCCATTTCACAATAGTTAAGGTGGGGATTGAAAGCGAGGGGGCTTGTCCTCCTCGAGTAAGAGTTACGGCAGGAATTTAAAATGAGGAGGCTTGGCCTCCTTGGTCTAAGCCTCAGGCAGGAATTTAAAGTGAGGGGGGCTCGGCCTCCTCGGGTGAAGGTTCAGGCAGGAATTTAAGATGAGAGAGGAGCCACCTCTGGTAACAACGGGCCAGACAGGAATTTAAAAGGGGGCGAGGTGCAACCTCTGGTATCAAGAGCTCAGGCAGGAATGATTTAATTTACAATACAAGAAATAAATAAACCTCAATTTTGGGGGAATGCAGTCGAAGGTTAAGCTCCCACTTTAGCTGGAGAGCTAAAGAATTCTGACGTTAAGCATAATTTAAGCAAAAAGTTAACAAAAAAAGATACTAATTTTTGTAAGGTATACACTTTTGGGTGGCGACATAATGTCGGGGGACCGACATGTACCGAGTACATTAAGTACATAAATTACATTATATTACATACATTAATTACCGTTAATTACAATTTTAGCAATTTGTTAATTGACATATCTAATACTGAAGTAATCTGAATAGGTAACACAATTTAAACAATGAAGGAGAGTTCTCCGTTGTTTTATAATTTACAGGGGATTAACGACAATTATACTGTATATATATTTATAGTTAACAGTGATTACGCCAAATTATGTCAAATATTATTAGAAGAATGGTTGGTTATTATAGTTTGAAAGTCTAATTAGCCAGCGATGAGGAAAGCGGAGAAAAGATACGGTGTACTTTTCATTTGAAAGTACACGGACATTAATGATAACGTAAGACATAAGTAACGGAATTTGAATGACAATTAGGTAGAAGTAGTAAGTACAGGTAATGAGAACGTGGATAACGATGTGCCTACGTAGATAATAACCAGTAGCCTGGCAGGGAACAATATGGTATATTATAATAATATAACATCACATCTTAACGTTATAAATTGGTGGTAGAGGCAAGAGAGAAGAGTTCGAATTCAGAGGCTCGCTTTTGACGACGTAATCGGAATTCGAGCCTTCGTCTCAGCAATAATAGACAACTTGCGAGAGGTGAAATAATAAAAAGAAAATAAAACAAAAAGAATACATGTACGTAATCATGATCGTCAATAGACATGTACGACTGCACACAGTAGTGTACACATATCATTCGTCTCGTCACACAATAGGTTGTGTGCGTAATATAGACACGAGTAAACATAGACTGATAAGTTGATAGAGCATAACTAAACAATGGGTAATAGGTAATAAAATAGGTAATAGGTAATAAAATTAATAAAGGACGACGGTCAAGAATGAACATGGATGTATGAATGAGTATGGTTGCATAACACCGACAGGACACAACATATAAATAATGACTCATAGAGAGTGACGTTATTATTATTATTATTATTAAAGAATTTACCATACATTGAATATGAAAGATATCCACATACTAAACACGTGATTCAGTATTCAAGGTATGGAAGGAAATTAAGTTATTTTATGACGTCAGAGTGATTCACTCTGTACGTACAATATAAGGGAGGGACATCCGCTGTTTACAGCGAACTTCTAATGGCACAAACATGGATACTGTTCAACCATAGAAATGGTAAATCGCATGGTTGTGACATATATATATATATATATATATATATATTATATATATATATATATATATATATATATATATATATAAAGAGAATAACGGGTCAGATATTGAGAACCTTTAAACGAAGGGATAGGAATGTAATGATTCCTCTACTGAAAACCCTGATAATACCCAAATTGGAATACTGCTCGGTCCTAACATCCCCATATAAAAAAGAAGACATTAGACAGCTGGAAGGGATCCAAAGAAGCTTCACAGCCAAGATCAATGGGTGCAAAGAACTAAATTACTGGGAAAGGTTATGAGAACTAGACCTATATTCACTGAAAAGGAGAAGAGAGAGATACACCATTATTTACACTTGGAAAATAATGGAGAAACTAGTCCCTAATCTTACTCTGAGCCCTATAACTTCCCAAACAACGGTGGACAGTAGAAACGGCAGACTATGCCGTATTCCCAAATTGAAGGCGGGACAGGGCACATCCTTAACCCTGAAAGAAAATAGTTTTGTAGTGAGAGGACCAAAACTGTTTAATCAGTTGCCCAAAGACCTAAGAAACACGAAGGGAGTTGCAGTGGAAATCTTCAAAAGAAGACTAGACGCCTGGCTCAGAACAATCCCCGATGAGCCGGGCGTACCTGGCTATGTGAGGTGGAGAGCGCAAGAATCCAACTCACTACTTCACCAAGCCAACTCGAAAGGAGGGGCGACAAGCTTGACCTTCGCGAAATGAGAAATCATCGCGCGAAACCTTTGTAAGGTTGTAAGGTAAGGTGTGTGCTCAGGCCGACAAAGTAGTGTACATATGTACGTATATGTATATAGAAGTCAGACAAAGAAATTCCTTTCCTCGCCATCTCAAACATCATGGAATCAAAACAAAGGCTATACACGTGGACATGAAACAGGCCCACACAGGAAACAGATTCTATGGTATTTCCCGAAACGACCACCAGAGGACGTCACCAAGGCCTATAAAATGCAGTTTATTCCTCAAATCATTCTTACTCCTCACTTGCCATTTTCTCGTTTTGGTCGTCACGCCTCACTCTCAGCACCTTCGTCAGTAGCACCACTCGTCACGCCACCAGCTCTCCGGCCTTCGCCGGAGCGGCCCGCTGTTCCTTCAAGGCTCCGGCCGAGCCTACACGAAGTCTATAATCAAGCTCACTCCGCGCCTTACTTCTCCTCGTGAATCTCCCCCCACGTAGCGCCGCTTCGACCTCAGCCGGCCTCAGTCCTTCAAGTCACACTTCAACCATACAAGAAACGAAGCAACACTTGAGGCGACACTACAATTCCATCCTGCTAGAAACAACATCACTTCTGTAGGCGCTTTCCGTTGACCCCTTTACACAAGTCTCTCCCGACTTTCAACACTCATCCTCTCGCAGGTAAGGCCAGTCCTTCAAAGCCCAGGCCCTCAGCACATCCTCCTTCACTTAGGCCTACAGTCTCCAAGTTCATCTTCGGCGAAACGCAATACGGTCAAACCTTCACTAGGCCTAGAGTCTCCAAGGTCATTACGGTGAAACGTGATACGGTCAACCCTTCACGTAGGTTTTCAATCTCCAGAGTTATTCATTATCTCGGTAAGCTACTTCGGCGCTCACTCGGGATACAGTGTTTTTGTTACGTCGTGCTTCCGCAAGCTCTGCCTATGAGTGCCTAATCACGTAGGCCTTAAAAGCGTCCATCACCATGCAAACTAACTCTCTCGATAAGACCGAAGTAGGCCTATTTCAAGTGTTGTACCAATACCGTAGTGTTGTACCACCCTGTTATTGTGTTCTCTCATATAACTCATTTTATTTTGCATCCGTTTGTTTATGTGCTCTTTTAATGCATTACATTTTTCCGACCTAATCCATATACTGTGCCGTACCGTACTACCATCATTTCTGTTACCAATAGGCTTCATTATTTATTCTGTGTTCACTCGGCATATCTCAATAGCCTATTTGAATTAGCATATTTACTTAACAATTAGTCTGTATAAGTATCACCATTTCTTATTGCTAAGAACCAGTCATCTTTAGCATAGTATAAATGCCGTTATATAATTGTTAATCATTATAAATACCTTTATTGAATTGTTAATCGCTGTGAACAAATACGTGATTTATTTTCCTAATTAAACACAAAACAACAAAGTAATTTCTCTCTCCTTATTAAATATTGTTTATTTGGGCAGTAGGCCCAAGTTGGTGACCCCATAATTATTTCATTTAAATTTTATTCAGCAATTATAGTAAGCCTACTTTCTTAGCCACATTAAATCGGTGATCCGTAGGCCACTATAAATTGGTGACCCTGGAGTGACTATAAATTGGTGACTCCAGCCTTATCATTAACAATCAATTAACTATTACACTGGGCAACACGTATTTTATTGAATGATATCTGACACTTGATTCTAGGTAATTTGGGTGCGCTGAATACGAATTTCAACTCGGTTTGGCTCTATCAGGTCCTGATTCTTGTCGACAGCCTATGTGCCATTTTCCAGATTTTTCAAATTAGGACTAAAAAATTAAGTCATGTGTTAATTTTTTTTTTCAAGTTTCATGAATACAAGCAGTTCAAACTACAGTAAAATTACATTATAACGATAGAAATGACTTAAAATAAAAAAACAAACAGATATGAAGCTTTCACTGTGGCAAAAATTTTCTTTTGTAAGACTTTCTAGCGTATTTGCTTGTTGATGGCAGGTCTCTTTTCAAGCACCAGCAGTAATCAGCCATCATGTGGGAATCCCAGCGGCCTTGGTACCGTTCCTCCATAATTTTGATATCTTGGTGGAATCTCTCCCCTTGTTCGTCACTTACATCACCTAAATTACTTGGAAATTGGTCAAAATGGCTATTCAAAAAATGCATTTTTATGCTCATATTGCAACCTAACTCTTTGTAGTCCCTTAAAAGTTTTTTTTACGATTTCTTCGTAGTTATCTGCCCTATAATTGCCTAAAAAGTTTTCTATCAAGTCCACGAATGAGAACCAGCCATTTTTTTCGCGTTCATTCATGACATTAGGAAAATTGCTGTCTTTAAAGTTTAATCATTGTTCTTATTTGTGGACCGTCGAAAATTCCCGCCTTGATTTTTTCATAACTTAAACTTGGAAATTTTGAAGTTATGTATTTGAAACACTCGCCGTTCGTATCTAAAGCTTTTACATATTGTTTAATGAGGCCTAGTTTTATATGCAGAGGAGGAAATATGATTTTATCTCTGCTCACTAAAGGTGGATTAATTACGTTTTTTTCTCCGACAGTAAGTGATGTTCGTGCTGGCCAGATTTGTTTGAAATAATGTTCTTCCTTGGCTCTGCTGTCCCATAAGCAAAAGCAGGGATATTTAGTATACCCTCCTTGTTGTCCTAGCAGAAAATTAACCATTTTTAAGTCAACACATATGATCCACTCGTGCTCCCTATATTTGATAAGATTTAAAACCTTTTCTATATGTTCATACTTTTCTTTTAATTTTGTTGAGTGCCCAATCGGTATCGAGCCGTATAGATTGCCATTATGCAACAACACACACTTAAGACTTCTTTTCGAACTGTCTAAAAACAAGCGCCAATCATTTGCATCGTAAGACTCAACCCCCATCTTCTTTAACAAACCAACTATGTCGCAGCAATATACTAAACTATCCTCTGTTCTAAAATATTTAACAAGTTCTTCTTCTCTTTTTCTGTAAAATGAAATGTATGTGTTTGAAGTAAGCAAGTTTTTCTCTTTAAGTCTTGAAGCTAAAATTTCCGCAGCCTTTTTTGGCAAATTTAGATCCCTTACAAGATCATTCAACTCGGCCTGGTTAAACTTTTGCGGATCGTTTTGACTTTCAAATACGCTGGGGTCAAAATCGGTGTCTGACTCCTCAAAGTGCATAACAATATTTTCAGGAACATCTTCAACTAATTCTTAAGTTGGCAGACCCTTAAATTTTGGAATGGGGATCTCATTTGAATGTAGCACAGGTCGTATCGCGGTGTCGAAATTTGGGTACTCGATACAATGTTTATTTTTCTTAGTGAAGCCCGAAGTCTTGACAAAGCAAAGGTAGCAATCGGTCTCGTGGTTAGTAGGCTCTCGCCACACCTGATATGGAAAAAAAATTGTAAAGCGTTAACAAAAGCGACGAGAGACTTGTTTTATGAATTTTATCAAAAGTTATCACCCAAACATTTAACATTTCTATGTGTTTCAACCTTATGCAATATTTGAGATTCTTATAAACATTTTCTGTAAATTTTTGTTTATGTACCTAAGTTACAATTACATTTAGGTAAGTTACAGTATACTAGTGATTAAATTACGTAGTTTTATGAAATCATAAACTTACCATCGGAACTCCAAAAGGTATTTTTGAATCCGAACCCTTCGTCCAATGTCGCAGTCTTTCAATGCATATAGTGCAGGCTTTATGTGGAGCCCACGATTTATCTTGGTCCCCCAGTTTTATGCCAAAATAAGCTAAGTAAGCTCTTTTTACGAAGTCAGTTATATTTGCTCGTTGATGTGGAAGTGTAAAATTTCCACATATATAACAGAAGGAATCAGGGTTGTTTTTGCATTTGAACTTTCTAGTGCTTGATGACATATTGCTTGATTGTTCTGCCAATTTGTAAAGGTATTTAAAGCCCTTAATTCATATAAATTTAAGAAAATCTGAAGTATAAACACAAAAATTAGTTTAAATAGGTACTTATTATGAAATAGGTACTTACAATCTATGAAATTAAACTAGAAACACGGATGAGTAGGTACAATATAAATTACGTCTAATTAAATCAACTATATTAAATCACGATGACAAAATTACTCACTAAATCATATGCCAATTCAAAATTATGTTAATGCCCAAACTTAATTAACTAACTCAACTGACTGACTGACTGACTGACTGATTGAATTGACTGATTAACTCTGGAAACGAGTCGCTTTTATATATTTTAGTTGTCCCTCTAGAATACTCTACAGAGAACAGGAACGCTCGAGAAAATTTTAGAATTCTATGATATTTTTAGCTTAATTTACTAATATTAAAATGGGTTAAAAATGACAAAATTAAAAATATTTTTAGGGTGTTACATATAAAAATATACATAATACAACAATACCATAACAATAGGTACAAATACCTAGATAAAAACCTAGTTGCATAATGTGTAACTGCAAAAAGACAGCGAGTATTGAGAAAAAAACCTTTTTATGAATACGACGAAAGAGGAGGGGTGTTGAGCAAAATCAGGACCTGATAGAGCAAAACCGAGTAAAAATTCGTGCTCAGCGCACCCAAATTACCTAGAACTAACTGTCAAATCTAATTCAATAGACAAAAAGTTGAAATTTGTTCCCCAGTGTTATCATTATAGTGCCAACTTTACGCTATAAACCGGTAAAGAATTGTATATGTATAAAGAATTGTATGCACATTTATAGATAGTAAAATAGAAAGTAGAAAATGAACCTAACCTAACCTAAAAGAAAAGAAAGTAGAAAAATGAACCTAAACTAACCTAACCTACAGTAGCTAAAAGAAAAGAAAGTAGAAATTTGTATATGAGCCTAACTCAGCCCACCAAAAACCGATATTACAACGCTGGTTTAATTAACAAACTTCTGCATAAGTTATACAAGGTGTAACAAAGGTCCGTTCTCATATTAGGGAAATAAGATATAACTTAAGAGAATTGAACGAGAAAATAGTTTTAACTACATTACGCTCAAATTGCATTCCATGTAGCCATTCACGCATTTCTAATAGTTTTTCTCGTTCATCTCTGTCATATCTTATTTCCCTATGAGAACGGACTTTTGTTACACCTTGTATATATATATGTTACGGGTTTTTTCGAAATCGGTCTTTTTGCAAATTCTCCGGTCGGTTTGCAAAAAAACCAAAACAATAGTAATTTTACAAAATGACCTTAAATGTTTGATCATTTTGCAAAAACACAAAAATCAGTCAATTTGCAAAATCACCAATAATCTTGTCGGTGTATTTGCAAAATCTCTTGTTCTAATACTGTAAAACCTTCTAGCTCCTAACCTAACGTAACCTAACCAACAGTGTCATTGTGGTTAGGTTAGGTTAGGAGCTACAAGGTTCTACAGTATTAGAACAAGAAATTTTGCAAATACACCGACAAGATTATTGGTGATTTTGCAAAGTGGGCAATTTTTTTTTTTTTTTGCAAATTGACCGATTTTTGTTTTTGCAAAATCATCAAATATTTAAGGTCATTTTGTAAAACTACTATTGTTTTGGTTTGTTTGCAAACTGACCGGAGAATTTGCAAAAAGACCGATTTCGCAAAAAAACTATATATATATATATATATATATATATAGGGTTACGGACTTTAACAAACACCCCATATATATATATATATACTGTATATCAGTGGCGTGCGGTGGGTGTGTCCACTGGGTAAGCAGTAATTGCAAAAAAAAAATATATATATATTCTAACAAGATCCAATAACCTTACAGAACTTCGAATTTTAGAATCTTTGTACATCTATAGAAACAAACCCTCCATTAACAACAACAGTTCATCTTACAAATTACAGCTCTTCTAACTAACCAACCAACTTACTTTCATAGATATATCATACCTTCCAATTAACTGACCATACAGTTTTCTCTTAGTTTCTGCCAAATATGGAGGTTGATGTAAACATTGTGTATTTACCACTTGAGGTAATTTTAATTTAATTTTCATAATTTTAATTTACTTTTGTATTGACGTAATTTTAATGATTTTAATTTTCTTTGTATTGATGTAATTTTAATTATTTATTCTTATTTTTGTTTTAAGGTTTTAAGATTTATAATTCATTGATGATGACAAAAGATTTGTCGAACTATCTGAAGTATAAAAAATAAACGAAAATGTTTGTTATTGTGTTGGTCCTTCTTTTCATATATATATATATATATATTATACAAGCATCATAACTTTATTATTAGTTTTCGATTATTGCAGTAATATACTGACTTTTTGTAATTTGACTTTTAACTGGGTAGGCGGTGCATACCCCGCTTACCCTGACTGCACGCCACTGATATATATATATATATATATATATATATATATATATATATATATATATATATATATATATATATATATGATACAGACAGACCGTGCATGGAACAAGGAACTCTTCTGGGAAAATTAAATCCACTATAGTCCGAATAAGTAATGGTAAATGACAAACACTAGTTTTTTTTTCTTTTTCATGATGTTAACCCGACGTGGGCAACGAGTCACTCGCAAAGAGGCCCCAAAAATATAGCTTCCCTCACCGGCTATGTGCAAAGCAGGTAGGATCCTGTCCCAAAGCTGGATCCTATCTGCTTGGTAGATAGCTGGTGAGGGAAGCTATATTTTGGGGCCTCTTTGCGAGTGACCCGTTGCCCACGTCGGGCTAATATCATGAAAAAGAAAAACTATAATGTTTGTCATTTACCATTATTTATTCGGACTATAGTGGATTTAATTTTCCCAGAAGAGTTCCTTGTTCCATGCACGGTCTGTGTCTATCATGAAAGAACCTCAGGGGACCATTCTGAGCTCAATCACACAATCAATCAATATATATATATATATATATATATATATATATATATATATATATATATATATATATATATATATATATATATATATATATATATATATATATATATATATATATATATATATATATATATATATATATATATGTGTGTGTGTGTGTGTATATTAGGGGTGGAGTGAAAATGATAATTTACAATGGCACACTGATATTTTATTGTTGTTTTTGCTGAGAAAAACGAATATGATAAAAATTGTGCCAGGTTTTTCTAACCGCCCCGTTTTTGCATGAATACAATTTAACAAACACAAAAAATAGTTCTCATCTAGCATACATCCATCAACATTACATCATGTGAATAACCCCCATTAATGTCATTATGAAACCACAATTATAAATTTTTATAACTTTAATATATTATTTTGCATCATTCCCAGATTTAAGTACTCCTGCCAAGGTCGTACTGTATATTTGTATGCATCGTGTCTTCTGATATCCCAGGCACCACAGTTTGTCTGACAGCCAGCTGCAGTAGTTGTTACCCAGCTCCAGAATCCAGAGGTAAGAAGCTAGTTAGCATGCTATGAAAAATGAGATGATAAAAATATTCTGTTACACTTGTTACAATGTACTAGGGGCACTCAATATACTTTGCCCCAGCCTTTTTCTCTTAGCTAAATAATAGGCCATGGGGCTGAAATTTTTTTTGGGCCAACTTTCTGCGCTTCACATAACCGGATTTTTCCAGTTTGAACCTCCTATTCTTATATAAAATCGCTTTTAAAGCCGTTGTATAAAACCGATGGTTAACGCAGTTTCGAAAGTGGCGTCTGACAGTGATGTGCGTCGTAAAAAGAGAGCTGTTATCGAGTTCTTAACCGGAGAGAAGGAAACAGTTGGAAATATTCATAAACGTCTACCAAACGTTTACGAAGATGCTGTTGTTGATCGAAGCACAGTTGGACGCTGGTCTAAACGTGTGAGATCATCGGAGAGAGGGAGAACCAGCCTCGATGATGAGTCACGCAGCGGTCGCCCGGCATCGGCTGTGATATCTCACACTGTGCAACGTGCTAACAGCATCATTCGATCAAATCGGCGCGTCACATAAGCTATCATTGAAGCTAGGAATTAGTGAAGGAAGTGTGAATACGATAATTCAGCAACTGGGATACTCAAAAGTGTGTTCACGGTTTGTTTCTCGTGAACTGACTGAAGATCACAAAGCCCAAAGAAAAGAAATTGCTTCCGAGTCGTTGGTTCGATACGAGACAGAAGAGGATGACTTCCTTTCACGAATTGTGACTGGGGATGAGACTTGGGTACACCACTTTGAACCTGAAACAAAACGCCAATCCATGGAGCGGCATCAAGCAGACTCCCCATGCAAGAAAAAGTTCAAAATGGCTCCCTCTGCAGGAAAGGTTATGGCCACCATCTTCTGGGACATGAAAGGGGTGATTCTGGTGGACATTATGAAGAAAGGACAAATAATCAACCCAGAGGCATATATTGCTACCCTACAGAGACTCCAGAGACGTGTAAAGCGAGTTCGACCGGAGAGAAAACTGGAAGACGTCCTTCTTTTACACGATAACTCAAAACCACACAACGGTTTTCAAACAAGAGAGGCCATCACAAAAATGCGCTTGACTGTGTTACCCCACCCTCCATACAGCCCTGATCTAGCACCTTCAGACTTCCATTTGTTTTGGCCAATGAAGGATGCTATTTGTGGAAGGAAGTTTCAGAATGACGATGAGGTTGTTGAGGAGGTTTAAGAGGTGGCTCCAGCGGAACCCAGCTGACTTTTACCAGCAAGGGATAAAGGCCCTTGTTTCGAGGTGGAGGAAAGCCGCAGAAAAGGATGGAGACTATGTGGAAAAATAAAAATTTGTAAAAAAGGTGTGTAACTACTTGTGTACAAAATTTCTTGCACTTACAAGGAAACTTGAAAAGAAAAAAAAAGGTGGGGCAAAATATATTGAGTGGCCCTCGTACATTTGACTGACGTGAGTAAATTGAGTAAATATTTGTTGTTTTTCCTTAAGCAATTAAAATTCACTGAAATTTATTTGAGTTTTTGTTCTTATTTTTCAGTTAATAATTCACCTATAGAAGAGAAGAGATGGAATCAGCATCCCACACACCAGTGTCTCCACAACTGAAACAACATCCTTCACATGAAGCTAGCAACATCCCCTCTTGCAGCAACTCCACACCAACAGCTTTCCATGAAGCAGCAATCTACGCTTTCAAGTTCCCCATACTATTCAGCAAGGAAAACATTTGTGAGCACAAGGCATTCTAACCAACATTTTATGTTTGGAACTCCTGAGAAGTTGCCCCATAATCTTTTGACAACTAATTTACAAGTGGCTCGGTACTTTCTCTCTCTCAAATAAAGGAAATAACTCAGACAAATAACTCAGGAGCTACTAAAACTTTGGCAGCAAGCATCAATCCTCACAGTTCAGGAAAAAGCTGTTTCAAAAGGTAGCAAGATTTATAGAAAGAGGAGCAAGGTTGCGTAGATCAAAATCATCAGTGAAACAAAAAAATGAAGATATGAATAGTCTCAGTAATTTGTTTGATATACGTGCCTGTAAATTTAATTTAAAATCTCATACAGACATAGGATGCAGTGATGACTGTGAAGAAATTCACATATATTCATATGTTGGAGAGATAAAAAAGTACCAAAAGAGGAATTACAGTTTCTACTTGATCAGAGGAGTGATCGTAAAATGTACATAGGTAGTGTAGATGTGCATGCCACACAAATTTTACAAAAGAGATACAAGAGGAAGCTCTCAGACCAAGTAAGTAAAGAAAAGAAAAGCATCACTCGTTCCACTGAAGTTCAACCTTTGAGCTTAGGAGAAAATTCTTCAGATGAAGACAGTGACAATGGGATAATGGAAACTGAAGACTGTGGTTTTGAAAATATTAGGAACCAAATGAGAATGTCTTTGCGGCATGTTGCAATGCAGGCAGATAGATTTGATGTATCAGATCGTGGTGCTGCTGCTATTGCAACTGCAACTTTGATAGACGTTGGTATGGTCACCAAAGAAGATGACCATCTCGTAAAAGACAGAAGTAAAGTGCGGAGAGAAAGAGAAAGACTTCGAAAAACATTGAAAAGTAATAAAGTGAATCCTATTACTTCCATATACAGTACTTTGATGGTCGAAAGGATCAGACTTTAAGTAAAGTGAAAGTCAATGATAGGTGGTATAGTGAAAAGAAGAGTGAAGAACACTGTGTAATGATTGCTGAACCAGGTGGAGAGTATATTGTCCATCAGACACCAGCATCGAGTAAGTCTGCAGACAGCAAATTTAGTATTGTCAGTTAATAAAGAGAGACATCTACAAAATGATATAGCTGTAATAGGCTGTGATAGCACAAATACCAACACTGGTTATAAAAGTGTGATTTGTGTTGTAGAGAAAGCATTTTGTAGGCCACTTCAACGGTTCATTTGTATGCTTCATACAAATGAATTACCTCTAAGACATATATTTGAAACATTGGATGGTACAACATCTGGGGCAACAGTGGCGTAGCGAGGGGGGCAAGGGGGGCTCGTGCCATGGGCGCCAGGTTTTGGGGGGCGCCAAATCGGCCGAGCGAGCAATTTTTTTAGCATGACAGTTGCGTCTTTTACATCCGCGGCGGGAGGCAAGTTTGGACATGTACTCTATCATAACCACAGACAGGGGTATTAATAACAGTAGTAATAATAATAATAATAATAATAATAATAATAGTGTTTATTTCTGGTAAAAAAATTTAATTTAAAATTTGATTTATTGATAAAAACTGGTACATATAGAAATAAATTGATACATACATGCTAATATAGCAAATGTATCAAAAGAAGTGGATTAAGTAAAATCGTGACAAAAATATAGAAATATGATGTGCATTGCCACAAGCTTTAACCAACTGAGCCAACGGCCTAGCAGTTAACCACTGCCTTAAGTGAATGACAAATATTTAAATAACCACTATTATAATTTTGATGCCGAAAATTCGTTTCATTTCTGCTATCAGCGGGTAGCCTTCAAACAGAATGAGTGAAATATGTATAATTTGAGCACACAAATAGCGATGAAAAACTAGACACCGACCGGTTTCGAACTCATTTGTTCTCATCAGAATATCACAAGCTTTAACCAATTTTGTTCGAGGATGTACAAGTACATTATTGGAAAGACTAATTGTAGGTAAATAAGACAATATATTAAAGTTCATTGACTAGTGTGTACTATGTATACCTAAACCTATTATATAATTAGAAATACTTGTATATTTGAGAAAAAATTCAAATGTTGTGAACACCTCTAGATTTTTTTGATAAAAACAAAACCGAAAGATGAAGGCAAAATTGAATCTGTGCAAAATTTGATTTTTCAAGTTTTTGTTCATTACTTTAGCATACGATTTTCAAATCTTCATGAAAACAGTGATTTATGTAGTAAAATAAAATAGGTTAAAATAACCGATAATCTTATTAATCTACCTTGAAAACAGGTATTCAAAATAGTTGAAAATAGGGCTTGGATTGCATGAAATCGACTCTTCGTAGTCAAAATTTTCCCGGGGGAGGGGCCCCCGTACCCCCCGCATTAGCGCCTAACCTCGAGATGGGGGGAGGGCGCCATTCTCTACCCTTGCCCCCGGGTGCCACGAATCCTCGCTACACCCCTGTGGCGTAAGTACCTTTATTTGTCTTATTGGGAAAGCCATTCAATTTTGTGAAAACAATCCAGTAGTACAATTTAAACCTATAACCAAAGGTGGGCACCCGGGCCTCAAAAAGGACCGACGGTCCCGGTCCCGGTCCTTGCCTCAAACTGGACCGACGGTCCAGGTCACGGTCCTTTCTGAAGATAGGACCTAGGAACGACTCGGTCCTCGGTCCTTATATATAATATAAGTGAAAAATTTGATTAAAATGAAAAATGAAATTAAAGACACCGGAAATCTTTAATTTTATTAACGTAAATTATAATTAATACAATACATAAATGATGAAAAAAAGTTATTAAGTTAAATGCTTGAGTTTCCCTTCAAGAAGACTAGTATTTCAAAATGGCTGTCACTGAGCCCTGACCTTTTCGGCTTGAGGACGTCCTTCCCCAAAGAGAAGAGCCTCTCCACGGCGGCACTGGATGGGATAGGCGTGTTAAACTTGATGAACAAGTCGCTTGAGGTTGTTTTGGCTCTTGTTGCTTGTCGAGAGGATGTTCTTGTTCGGCAGGCACAGCAAGCACTTGTACTCCAGGTTCTGCTCACCCTTGGGGCCCAGGTATTCAAAGTATTTGTCCAGGTACGGCCAGGGATTGCCGGGTTCAGTTCTTCCGCTTGGAGCTCCAGTTGCTTGACTTGAAGTTGAAGCACTAACATCAGTAGATTCTTCGTCTCCTCCAGGTGTTGAAACAAGTTTCAGTTCAGTCTCAGTCTCTTTCTGAGTCTTCTGGAGGAAACGATCCATCTTCTTTAGAACTTCAAATAATCACTAAACACACTAAAAAAGACCGTCCGGATTGCTTAAAAATGGACCGTCGCTCCTCATTTCGGTCCTCACTGAGAAAAGGACCTACTTTCCCGCTCACAGTCCTTAAAAAGGACCGAGTTCCTGGAGTTCGGTCTTTTTGGAACTCGGTCCTGCCCACCTCTGCCTATAACTAGTGGTAAAGAACTATTATATCTACCACAACACATTGTTGATGATCTTAGTGGAGATCAGCAGAACTTACACAGCATTATTTCAGCAATCAGAAATGGTACAGTTGATGAACACCTTCCTCATGTAAAGCCAGGTTCTCTTAGTCATTATAGATGGTTAACTCTTGCTAATAGGGTTTGTAGGCTTTATGTTTCAACAGTGAAACCAACAAAGAAACTTTACACAATAACACACTTCATTGTGACAAATTATGGTCCTAATTGGTTTGACATCAAGTGTAGACCTAATTGCATAGATGGCCCAAGGCATGTGTTTTCTGCTAGTAATAGGGTTGAGCATTTGCCTAGAGAATGAGTTGAATTGTTAAGAAGTATATATTCCGAAATGCATACTTTGCTCACCCGGAAAATATTCTTCTGGCAATGTTGTCTGACTCAGCTAGGGAAAAACGTGAAAAAGCTGTTAGCAAAATCATGGACATGCGAAATTTAGAATTGAGAGATTTCAAGGTTCTTAATCTTAATTTTGATTCAAAGGACTGGAATGAAATAATTAATTGGAATGATACTAAACTAAGTGAGCCACATAAGTGACGCTAACAAAAGCAGAAATTTTAGCTATCAAAGAAAACGCATTGAACATTCCAAATTATCTCAATCATACATAGCATGTACAGCGTTGTATTAAATTAGTGACGGACTCTTCAAGTTTGGTATTTGGGTTTGAAGCACGAGATGGTTTTATCAGAGCTAGAATGAGTTCATGCAGTCTGATGCCAGACGTAGAAACCAAAAAAGGATTTTGCTAAAAGGTTGCCTTCTTTATTCGAATCGTTAAGGTTGTTTATGGCAGTTACCATTTGTGTATTCATTTGCTGTGTGTTTCTTACTCTATATGTATTTAATGAAACAAATTTTAAGAAATGGTTATGTTTCTTTCCTTGTTTCTTTATATTCCTTGCAACAAAACACTAAATTCAAGAATATCATTAATCCAGAAAAGAAAAAGTAGAAATTCATTAAATAACCTGAAAATTATTTGCAGAAGATATATTTTTAAGTTTTGTGTGGGTTATATCTATTTGTTTCCCTCACAACATAGCCAAGAATCAGTTCTAAACCACCGTAAACCCAGTTACGACACCCATTTCATATTTTGGCAAAAATGGTGCAGTTCAAGCAGTGCGGTTCCTCATATGGGCAATATGGGCAGCCGCACAGGGCGGCATTTGTGGAGGGGCGGCATGAGCGCCTGCAAAAAAAATAAAAATAAAAATAAGAATAAATAAATAAAGAAATAAATAAAAATAAAAAATAAAATAAAATAAATAATAAAAGATCAATAAATATATTTTTATTAATAAAAAACCATCTATTGCATTTTCCATAAACCTTCCCATAAAAGACCTAAACAATGCAAAATGCTTCCAGATTAATATTATTGGGAATAAAGGCCCATACTTTAACATATGTAATGTTATTTTTCTGGGTTTGGTTAAATAGTGAAATGTATATTATTTATTACAGAACGAATCTTCACACTAAGCCACTAAGGTCTGTCAAATAACCGCAAATGGATAAGAAGAGGTCAAAGCTATCAGGTGCTCAGTTTAGAAAAAAGAGGAAAGAAGAAGAGGAGAAACGAGCAAAAGATAAAGGTATAGAGCTATGTCATCTACTCTTCACTGCTATATTGCACTGCTATTTTGTGATATAGCTTTCTGAGTCATTTGAAGTGTACTATTATGTATATAATTAGCCATTAACCAAGGAGGTTGTATTATTCATTTGTTTCCTATTCTAAAAGTTTAATAAATTGTGCTTAATAACATGTTAAATTAATTGTACTAGCCTATTCATGCATTGGTCTGTTATGTTCTATTTTACTATTTGCAGGGGCACTTTTGAAATATTTTGGAACACCCTCTGCCACTAGCCAGGATGAGAAGCCGTCTACTTCTGCCATTATTGAGGCTGAGGAGCCATCTACCTCCTCAGCCTCACATATGTCTCCACAAATGCAGTCTGATCCTGAGGATGAAGACCCATTTGCTTCTACTTCTCCCCGGCAGGACTCTTCAGGTGAGTTTGTGTGCACATATGTCTGTGAGTGTGTGCGTGTGTGTGTATGTGTATGTGTGTGCATCCCTGCAAAGCATTTTGCAAACAGTTATAAATTATAATGTTATTATCACTGGGTCTGGGTTACTGGGTATGTGTGGTGTTTCACCACCATAATTCCATAACACCACCACCATAACAAAGTGCTGTGAATAATGTGTTATCTAACTTAGGTGTGTATACTAATGAGTAATGCTCTTGTTCTTTCTATTAGAAATGCCTGGAGCAGAATCGCCTCCTGAGGATGAGTCTCTGTCCACCGACCCTGCTAACTGGCCTTCAGTTCTGACTGAGAGAATTCGGACACAACTGGTTTCCAGGGGACCAAGTCAAGTACCATCTGACTTTGTATTCCCTAGAAACGACAGTGACGGAAGAAGTTTCCACCATCAATACTTCAGGAAGTCATTGGTTAGTGGGGAAAATATAACCAGAAGTTGGTTGGTCTATTCCTTAAAAAACAACAGCCTTTTCTGTTTCTGTTGTACATTATTTTCCAAGAGGAAAATAAATTTAACAAGTTTGGGACTCTCGGACTGGAAGCATGCAAGCTCATTGCTCACATCACATGACAACAGTTCAGAACACCTAAATTCTATGAAAATCTGGAAAGAACTGGCAGTGAGGATGAGAAAGGGGGAGACCATTGACAAGCAGGAGATGGCACTTCTGGAGGCTGAGAAGTTGAGATGGAGAGCGGTGCTGACACGTCTCACTGCTATTGTGCATTCTCTGGCAGTTAGGAATTTGGCACTAAGGGGACATACAGAAAAATTGTTCTCACCATCAAATGGCAATTTTCTGAAAGAAGTTGAACTGATGGCACAATTTGATCCTATAATGCAAGAGCACATTAACCGTGTCCAAAAAGGGACCTCCAGTCACACCAGCTACCTCGGCCACCACATACAAAACGAACTCATTGATTTGTCGAGCAGCAAGACCATTTCAGCAATGGTGAGCGACATCAAACAATCAAAGTTTTTTTCAATAATTCTAGATTGCACTCCAGATATCAGCCACACTGAACAGTTGTCAGTTGTGATTCGGGTTGTGTCACTGGAGGGGAAGCCCCATATAAAGGAACATTTCATGGGGTTTTTGGAGGCAGAGGAGTCCACTGGTCAACATTTGGCATCTCTGATTCTGAAGAGACTGGAGGAGCTAAAAGTTCCTTTCATGGACTGTAGAGGACAATCATACGACAACGGGGCCAACATGAGGGGAAAAAACAAGGGTGTTCAATCCAGGCTCCTAGAAATTAATCCCAGAGCTCTGTTTGTTCCATGTGGGGCTCATTCTCTGAATTTGCTTGTGGCCGATGCTGCTAAGGGATCTATTGATGCCACAAGTTACTTTGGCATCTTGCAGAAGCTTTACAACTTGTTTTCAGCCTCCACACAACGATGGGCCATTTTGAAAAAACATGTGAACATCACATTGAAGATGTGGTCTGATACAAGGTGGGAAAGCAAGATCAAGAGTGTGGAGCCCCTGAGATATCAGGCAGCTGCAGTGAGAGATGCACTGATCGAGGTGAGGGACCACACCAAAGACTCTGTAATAAAGGTCGAGGCTCAATCTCTGTCAGAGGAGGTTGGGTCATACCGCTTCGCCATTTGTTCAGTGGTGTGGCATGACCTGTTGTGCCAAATTCAGCATGTGAGCAAGCAGATGCAGTCTCCTAGCATGCACGTTGATGTTGCAGTAAATCTCCTAAAAAAAACAGAGAGAGGTCTCCGCAATTACAGGGCAACAGGTTTTGTGGCTGCACAAATGGCAGCCACAGATATCTGTGAACAAATGAATGTGGAGGCTGTGTTAAAACAAAAACGGCTGAGGTCCACAAAGCGGCACTTCTCCTATGAAGCATCTGATGAGCCCTTGATTGATGCTTTGAAGAAGCTGGAGGTGACATTTTTCAATGCAGTGGTTGATGCTGCAACATCAGCCATTCAGGAAAGATTTTCCACGTTGGAAATTGTGGAGAGAAGTTTGGAGTGCTGACACATTTCCAAAATCTCACATTTGAGGAGCTGACAGAACAATGTGTGAACCTTAGTACTACACTACACTTTAAGGACAATCTGACTTGGATGGCAGAGAGCTTGCACAGGAGCTGAAGAACTTGCCTGACTTGCCATCAAAGACCATATCCTTGCTTGAACTGCTGACATTTATCCATGAAAGGGAGCTCTCTGAAATATATCCAAATTTGTGGACTGCTCTCAGAATTGGTCTTACTCTTCCAGTCACTGTTGCTGAAGCAGAGAGGAGCTTTTCAAAGCTGAAGCTCATCAAATCCTACCTGAGGTCAACTATGTCACAGGAACGCCTTACCGGTCTGGCCATCATCAGTATAAATCATACAATTGCTGAGCAGATTTCATATGATGATTTAATTCATGACTTTGCATCAAGGAAGGTAAGAAGAGTCAGGCTTTAGATGGCAGTTGTGCTGTGGTGCAATTTATTTTGTTTCTTGTTCAAAGTGTAGCATAATAATTACCCTCTCTTAAGTGTCTTATTCTATTTATGTGATAGAGCATTTGTACAATTTAGAAATTTGATTCTCTAGTTTATTTATGGCAGTTGTGCAATTTAATTTGTATTTTTCCTGTTCATAGTATCATAATTACATTCTCTTAAGTGAGTTATTCTATTTACGTGATGAAGGATTTGTAAAATTCAGAAATTTGAGTCTTTGTTTTGGTTCTGAAGTTCCAACAATTAGTCCAATAAAAAGTTATTTTGTGAAAGAGTTATGTCTGTCCTTTATTTTGGGGGGATTCGAATGTGTGTGTGTTGGCGAACAGGGGGGGGGGGGCGCTGAAGGTGAGGTTCGCCCAGGGCGTCATGTAAGCTAGGACCGCCACTGAGTTCAAGATACTCTAAGTAGTATGACCGCAAAATGTTAGAGTGCAATGCAATTGCCAATATTGATCATTGTTGCAAAGGGGGAGGGGGAATGTTGCCAAGAGGCTATGCAACAAGGGGAGGGGTTATCCCCCAAGCTGCAATGAAGGGGAACTCCCCAAGCAAACTGGGGGAGTCCACCTGACCTCTTTGGGGGAGAAGGTGGGAAGGACCCCCCAAAGGGGTGTACGTAACCTAAGAGAGGGTCTTTGGGAGAAAAGATGGGACGGCCTCACCCCCAAGGTGGTATACCTAACTTAAGAGAGAAAGGAGGAGAGGAGTGTTCGCCTAGCTCCTGCCAAGCGCATATTGAGAGTTCATCGAGCGACCGCTGTCTTATAAGGTTCTAATCAGACAGTTGGCTTAGAAGGCTTCTTAGAAGGCGTAAATAACTTGTTCAGGTATACATTATTATGGTTGAGTTGACAGATTGCGCTATTTAATTAATTAAAGCATATATTCTCAAAAGCTGGTTTTCCGCCAGTTGGCATAATCCACCAGTTGACGTAGAAGACCTGAAGGCAGGTGTATCTATTAGCTCTTCAGCTGCCAGATTGCGCTATTCAGATATTTTTGACAGTTGGCTTAGAAATCCGTCAGCCGTTTTAGAGGGCAGCCATTTTGGTATAATTAAATAATAATATTGTTTACAACCAAAAGGATTAAATAAAACACCATTACATCATTCTGTTTATTTAGACGAATTATTGGAATCAATTTCACGAAATATATAGAAAATAAATATACAATCAAACGATTGAAAATATGCAATAAAACTTAATACTAATATAAGAAATACGAACGAGGAATATATATATATATAAAATCTAATAATATACAAAACGATGGAGTATAACCATCAATATAACAGTACAGGAGAAATACATATATATACACAGTTATATTAAATAATTAAATATATTGAAAATAATATACAAAACGATGGAGTATAATCATCAACATATTAGTACAGGAAAATATATATACACACAATTATATTAAATAAATATATTGAAAATAAATATACATCAAAATACTTTATGTTCTACTGCGCAAAACACTAAACTCGCACGTAATTGAGTCACATCATTATTGCTTTGCACTACGCGGTAAATACGGCTTAACATTACTTCACCGCTCAAGGTGTGCGGGTGCCTATACTCTATGTAAATGGCCTTCATATCGTTCAATACTATTTTTGTGCCCACTTTACATTCGGTTGGCAAGTTATCTTTAAACACAGCTAGAATACAATCAAAAGAACGCACAAAGAGGGTATCGTTAGCAGCCACATCATTATTAAATACAAGTTTATAAACACTCCTTTTCAATCGAGGGTTTTTTTTCTTACCGATCCGAGCTTTTCAATCGTGAACTCTTCTTCACTCTGCATAGCGGCAATTGAAATAATCTTCCAAGTCGTAACGACAGCTACTCATTATATAGAGATACAACTCAACTCTTTAGGGTGAACAGTGTAGGCGAGCTCTTCCCTGTACCGCTCAAGTCCTTTGTACCAAAGTTCGGGATACTTCGAAGTCTAAACCTTTTAAATAAGCATCCAACTCTAGACCATTCTCGCCTTGTTCATTCCTATATTCGATAAATCCGTCGAGCAGAGCGGTGTATGCGTATTGAAGAACAGCGTCAAAATAAATCATATCCGTAACACGAGCGTCTAATATAGGCTTCAGCTTGCGGAATCCGACGATTTCAAATATTCTGTCGAGGATGAATCGGTTTCGCGTAGGGACAAGAACGTTATCATCAAATGCAGTCTTCTACATCAGTCGTATATCAATGCATGGATGATCGTTATTTACATACAACGTACAAACAATGGCATATGAGGGGGCATCACTAATCTGTTCTCTTCTTGTACCTACACTTGCAGGTATTTTATAACGGTCCTCACCCCACTTCTCAACTATCACGAAGACTCTATTCATTTCCTCAACACTTAAATAAATAATATTACGTTTGTTTGCTTGCCTGCAAATCGTTTCAAGTACATAGTTAATGGTACCGGTTTCACGCCTGAACACGCGCAATGACTTCGTCACCAACACATCGTACGAGGCATTGAGAATGCTTCTCAACGGAAGTTCCATCGTGTTCGAGGAGTGCACGTCCAGCCGGTTCAAGCTCTAAGATGACTATGAGCCACGGGTGGGCGGATCGGTTCGTCGGGAGAAGCGAGTCACACCAAAAGCTGATGAAACGTGTATGGCGCTGTTCCGACGTGAATACTTGTATCCACTATACTGGGTAGGTGTTTTGAGAAATTTTCCGATACATGAAGCAATATCGATTTTATGTTTTATCGCTCCCATTCCCCAGAACAAGCACCAGACATTTTCGCTTAGGGGGAATTTCACGAACTAAACACATTTTATTCACAAACCGGTACACTATTTGAGAAAAACATGTTCCCGTATTTTTCCTTTGTGTTTAACAATCGATACTGAGAAATCCAGCAGTACTCTGGCCAGAATATCCATAGAATATTTGAACATCTTGTTCCCTCGCGCTACTCAGTGTATCCTTAAAAGTCTCAAAGGAAGGGGGGGTAGGCAGTCTTTCAGTATCCACTACATCTTCCGACTTTACCGAATACCATTTCATAAACGTCGAACACGCAATATCAAAAGTAGCCATCACTATTTTTCGTCTACGAGAGAAAATACACGTCTGGAGCTCAAGGATTTGCAGAGGTCAACTGAGCACGCAGGGATAGAGATATGCTCAGCTAGTGGCAGGAGTCACGTGGCCGATCTTGCAGTGGGCGGAGCTTAGGAATGTACACACGCACGCAAAGGAGAAAATGAAACCTTAATTGAAGCAAATATACGTAATAATTAAACATATCGTTAACAACACACACACACATATATATATATATATATATATATATAATATATATATATATATAATCAAGGGTTAAGGTATCCAAAGGGTACGGTATCATAGGTACCAGGCACCTGGTAACGTTTCCTATAGGTGCTACGGCATACCTTCGTGCCCCTAAGTTCCTTCACATACACACACCCCAGTTTCTGCACCCGAAAATTGTTGGTCCCCACAGTCAGTTGGAGTGGCTGGTCGCCCTCATCTAACAAGCACACTAGATCCTTGAATGAGTCAACGTTAACGATTCGTCGGTTCGCATGGTTAAGTGTGATACCCTTAACCTTCACGATATACACTGCGTTCGCACTTATTAAGCAGATTACATTTTCTCCAATGTTTTTAAAAGTTTTTCCCCGATTTCAATGAAATTTGTAGCAAATAATCACTATATATAGCAGCATTGATGGTATTATTTCGATAAAATATTTTGATAATTAAAATAATTATCTCATTTTATTGAAAAATATGCAAAACATTGTGTTCCGAATTATTAAGCAAGTATTCTATTTACGGATCTAAATGGTGAAAATGGGTAAGAAGAAGGATTTAACATTAACTGAGAAAAGAAAAATAGTCAAGTTACTCGCTGAAAATATAAAATCTATTGAAATTGCGAAGCAGTTTGGCAGAGCTTATCGAACTGTAAACAAGTTTGTAGCGGAGGGTACCAAACTGAGGCATCGAAGTGATAAAGGAGCTATAATAAAAGTGACAAGGCGGCAGATATCTGTAATCAAGCGCAAACTGCAAAGCATCCATTGTCCTTAAGTAAAGAGGTTTTTGAGCAGGCTAGCATACATAATGTACCAAGAACATCTCGATGTGGAATCCTCCAAACAATTGGCAAGACATGTAAACCTACGATTCAGTCACCATTAACACCCAGGTACAAGAAGCAGTGTATCGGGGAAAAACTTTTGAAAACATTGGAGAAAATGTAATCTGCTTAATAAGTGCGAACGCAGTGTATTTCATATCCTCCCCCATCCTCACCCGTACCTCATAGGTTTTTGGCCCTATTGATACAAATGAGTCAGCGTATGCACCATCACCATGCTCATCCTTGATCTCGCCAGTTAATTCTCCGAGGAATTCCCCAATAGCAGGCATGTATTCACCCTCCATCGCTGTGCTGTGAATATCACGCTATCAGTGTCAGCGTACAGCACCCTCCGCCCAAGAGAGTGCAGTAGTCCCCAAAGTTGATGCGGGCGTAGGCCGTTGTGAAGCTAGCTACAGGTATGTTTGTAACCCGTGAGGTATCTGTGGCCAGCTCGGTGATGGTGTACTTTATTATGTAAGTATTACCTACATTCACGATCTCATAACCTCTTTATCGGGAGCGTTGGCATAATCCCAGATTTCAGTATAACTTTGTGCCAAATGAACGTTCCCTTTGCCAGTATTCTGTGGAAATTTCCCCCAAAGACTGTTTAGACGCAACTTTGCACTAAAGCGCTTGCCAGGATTCTTAACAATTTGGGAACGGTCAAGCTGTATACCTTCATGAGCATGAAAACGCTCAATATAAGCCGTTTTTTCATCTTCGGTATCAACTCCTCGCGGATATCCCGATGCTTCTACCTTATCCTTCAAAAAAGCGTTTATATATGGCGTGAAAAGGTTGGGTAGCTTCTGAAACCTCCACACCTCAGGTATGTTCAATATTCTGTACCCATCGCGAACGGCTAGGTCCAGCTCAGGGCTTGTATATACATCTCTGATCTTACGCTGGTTGGTTGTGCGGCTACAATCACCGTTGTTCTCCTCAGCGCACTTCACGCACAGGGGAAACATGAGCTTGTGATCTATAACGACGGGTAAGATTGGCATCCATAAATCGCGAGGGGGGGAGCACGTCTACGAAAGAGAGTCCAAAGTAGCGCTCATTCAAGTTAGCTGAGAACTCCTCGATGGTTGACATGGTGGGATCCACCAGTTTTTCAGGCGCACCTACGGGGTACGGATTGTTCTTCATCACGTGGGGATATAAAGAACAGAAGTCGTAGTAGTGGAGTTTCACGCCCGCCGAAGGCGGAAAGTATAGCTTGAATGGGTTTGTACGCCCTCCAAACAAGCTGTCACCGCATTTGAGGGGGTCCAACACAATTGAACGTTTGATGGCCCTTATTTCTTCACGGTACTGGCCATCTGTTTCCATCCGTGCATCATAACTCAGGCTCCCACACGATCTTGTGAGTGAACTGGGAGCCTATAAGTTGATCGCGGTTAGGTCCATGCGAAGCTGTCGACGGGGGATCTTCCATGGAGGTCCCCTGTGACGGCACACTCAGGGCGTGGGCATCCATGCCACCAGCAGCCGTTAAAGGAGTACACAGTCTTCTCACCAGTGGCACGGTCTTCGCTTGGACCATCAACCTAAAAAACACGACTATTGACCTTAATGGGTACTTCTCCCGTGTTGCGGGCGTGTTTTATGTATACCCCAGTCTGTTGCTGTAGGTGTATGAGCCAGTAAATAGCCTTGTGCCCATGACGGCTAAGGTGTCTTTAGGCATGAAGTTATTCTTGAACACAGTAAAACAATGAGGCGATCGTGGTTGCGACTGCAGCGGATCGCATTTGAAACGGGCTTATGTACAGCCTTCTAAAGGCCTGGAAACATACTCTAAGCACGCGCACATCATTCACATTCATCAGCTATATTGTATGGAATAGTTTCATTAAAACTGTTGTAGTAGCGGTTAAAATCTTCACGCTCACTATCACTCATGCTGGTGTAGTTAAAGTAATGTTTTGGGGGAGGCGGTCCTACGTAGTTTAAAGTTTCGTTAGTGAGGAATGTGTAAGGGAAATACCCTTTTTGAAACTTCAGCGGCTACGCCCATGACCTTGGGTAGCTTGGCTAATTTACAAGGTGTGAACAGCAGGGTGTCTTTAAAATGAACATTACCTCTTATCTGCATTTGTATTAGTTTGTTGCCTCTTTTCAAGGGGTCGCCTGTAAATATCTTCGATGACTCGTGTTCAAGCAACTCCTTATAAAGGAACTGTGCGTCAAATTTTGCTCCGTTATGAGTAAGAATATACAGTCATTTTTTTTAACTTGTCCGCTAAGTTGACAATATAGGATACAAAGAGTTTCACAGGGCTGTCGTGTGCAGTCGTTTTAAAAACGTTTGTCCGTTTACCACATTTGTGACGCTCATCACACTCGACATCCATGCAATCATCACAGATAGTCTGACTTACGAGTAAATGTGAAATAACCTCTTTGGTTTCAGTGTTCGTGTATGTTTCTATATCGTAGTACACGGTTATACAAGGGCTATTTTTAGGCTTAGCATCTTTTATATAACATACATGCTTCACTCCATCCGCCTTATATTTTTCATGACATGTAGAACAGTGAATTTCATCGCATTTATGCACAAACTTACCCCAATTATGCCTCATATGAAACATGACACATTCACAGATTCTCATTTTCCTGCAAGTGCCAATTGATTTATGGAGCTCAAAGCATTTATTATTGAAAAATGTACGTCTACACACATTACATTCCCTCTTCTCAGTTTCAACTACACGACTTTCACATTTGGGGCTTTTACACTGCTCACATACCATGTAGCACTCCTTACAATGTTTCACTATATCATCCGCAAACTCAAGACATCCCTTACACAAATCATGCCTTCCATATTTTCGACTTTTATCATAACTAGCGTAGAGGGTCCTTATATTACGGATGGGGAGATATGTGTTCCTGACAATCCTAAAATAAGTAGAGGTCTTGTACGATCTCCCACACAGCTTTTAAAAACATACACAGTCCTACGACGATCATCCATTCCAAATACAACAATACAAACATTCATATCCTGCTCTACCCTTCTCAGCTCTTAGGACCCATATTACACTCAAACTCAAGCTTAAAATCTGAAGCCAGTTTACGGGCACGCTGCATAATCGTAGGTAGCCAGATATTATACGCGATTGTATTTACTACAGTGAACATATGAGCTAAGACTATTGCTATAAAGCCGCAACCACGATCGACGTTTATATGCTTTCTATAAATAACCTGAGAATTGAAATTAAGAGTATAAGGTGCGGCGCTATGACCCGCAACCCGGAATACTCTGTCAATATCTACCATGAAGTTGTCCATATTGAAGGCTGTACTACTTTGAGAGGCCTGCAATATACGGCCAAAGATATATTCTATGTCTACAGCGGCCAAGCGTCTGAACGGAATTACTACCCAAAAATCATCTACATCCCCGTCATCTGACCCGAACCTGAAGGACAATCTCGTCCGGACTTCACGTTCGTCGCGGTTCTGAAGAGCAAACTCCATAATACGTTCAACTACGCGTCGCAGACCAACGCCGTTGCTATACATGGATCCAGGGTCAACCCTGACCACGTACCGATTTCTAGTCAGGGCAGGGGTGGGGTAGCGGTGCGCACCAACTCGAATGTTATACCTTCCTCCACAGCACGAGAAGCTGGCTGCTGTGTGGAGGAAGTACCCGGAATGAACAGGAATAAGGGGTATATTTGAGGAAGGTACTATTGTGGGGGTTGTGTCGTAAGACGTAGAGGGTTGGGGCTCTATTACTGGGGTCTAACAACCGCGCAATCCTGGCACGCTTTATACCTGACGTGGAGGTTCTTCATCATGCTTCCGCTTTGAATTGTCGCATGCTACAGGTATCGCTGGTGAGTCTGTAGCTACACGGTCATCGGGTCATCTGTATATCGATGATGGGGTGTACATCGTCGTCATTCACGGTTCTGTGGAAGAAGAAAAACAAAATATAAGGAGCAGCACTTAAATTTTGTTATATTTTGTAAATGACCCACTTAGGGGTGTGACGTGTTAGAGATGGAATCTGTAGAAAAATTCAGGTTCACAAGCCCCTCCACATGTATTATATCTGGCCCTACAGGATGTGGTAAAACTGTGTTTATGCTTAAAATCATTAAAGATAAGGGGAGATGTTCTCAAAATTTGTGCATAAAGTAATATGGTGCTATTCGACGTATCAATCAGTGTTCAACGAGTACCAAGATGAATTTTGTTCCACAAAGGGTATATGACGTTAATTCGTTAAAGGGAAATGAGCATACAGTCATTGTAATTGACGATCTCATGTTGGAAATGGATAAAACGTTTGCCGAGACATTTACAGTGTTCTCCCACCATCTTAACATAAGCGTATTCTTCATCAATCAGAATCTATTTTTCAAAAATAGATACATGCGCGATGTGTCGTTAAATACACAATATCTAGTCTTATTCGCGCAACGTAGAGATGTGTCACAAATTGGGGTATTAGCCAATCAAATGTTCCCGAATCAGCGTAAGGAGTTTTTGGAGGTTTATAAAGAAGCCACAAGTCAGCGTTACGGATATTTGCTTTGTGACCTTCACCCGCGAAACACGTTTAGGGTGCTTCTAAGAACGAATATATTCCCAAACGATCCTGAAACGGTGTATATTCCAGAATGACAAATAGGCTGAAGAAATATCGTGAATTAATAAAAATCTATCAACGATTGCCCGGGCACTGCAACAGATGTTTGTTAAAAATATCGACTCCGACTTTTTAAAATGCATCTGTGAAATCTGTCTTAATGTTATAAAATGTAATGTGCCAATGAAACCCCTCAGAAGGCTCGCTTACGTCGTTACAAGAACATAATACGTGCGCTCGCTCGTAAAAGTCAAACTGTGGGAAGAAAAAGCGAATTATTGTACAAAGAGGGGATCATTCCTCCCATCTTATTTTCAGTTTTGGGACCTTTACTGACTAGATTAATATAATGAAGAAAGTGGTAGTGATTCCGCACGAGGTGTATGCTTCATTGCAAAGTTCAAAGATTCCAGACACGGTCTAGAACCCCGTAAAAGTAGGCTTAAAAGAATGGAAAGCGATTGTTAGCCCTATTAAAAACAGTGAAAAGTCACCTGATGAGAAAAGGATCTTGTACCAAGAGGCTTTGCAGAAATTTCTTCATGAGTACGAAGATTATAAGAATCCGACAGAGCTCCCCGTGGTTATTAGGCACAGCGCGAGCAACGCTGAGCATGGCGACATAGGACCTGGGCCCGACGTTAGAGATGACCAACCAAAGAATAACGGAACGCAACACATCGAACATGTATTAAAAAGTAGTCTCCCACATACATTGAGGAATAAAGGCTTAAGTCTTTATAATCTATTGAGTGAGGACCCCATCATACAGTGGACCGATACAGGCGAGGTCATTGTTGAAGGAACAAGGGTACAGGATCCAATATCGTCGACATTGTCCATGATCTGGTGAGAAAGTGGGACAGGCCCTCACCAACAGGATGGAAGCATATTAAAGCAAGACTACAACAAATAAATGTCCCCAAAACATTGATAGGAATCTGAATAGGTTAAAAGACTTGGATCAAGTCTCGCATGTGTCACAACTGAGTACGCCATCACCCCCAGCAGTAGCATCTCTGAAGAGGAGAAAGAAGAGAACAAACGGCCAACCTTATCCACGTGTCTCTAAAATACGCAAATGGTTAACATATTAAGTAAACGTTATTATGACATTTTTAACCCCGCCTCTTATGGCGGCGTTAATAGACTGTACAGAGGTGTTTACGGAGTAGGAAAAAAGATGTTGAGAGGTTTTTGCGGGAGCAGGATGCTTATACACTTCATAAGCCGGTGAGAAAAAGGGTTAAAACGGCCAAGACAACAGCGGCTTCGATTGACTCTATTTGGCAAGCGGATTTAACAGACATGCAAAGATATTCAGTGTATAACGACGGCTACCGCTACATCCTATTCATGATAGATGTAGTCTCTAGGTATATGTGGCTAATGCCTCTGAAAAATAAATCGCCTGAAACAGTTGCTAAAGCAACCAAAACGTTGATGTTGAAAGAAGATAGAGTTCCTGTAGCCCTGTTCAAAAATCAACTTTTTCTTATTTTCATAGGTTTCTGTACTTTTTCCCATGCTTTTTGACCTGAAAAGGCCGAAAATCACAACCATTTTGACCTAGATTGTTGGGAAGCATTGCCGCATGGAGCTTTAAGTTTTCTGCCTTGAAATCGGCCAAAAGCACCAGTTCCGGGGTCCCTTGAATCATGTTTTGCACTATAACTTTTTATCTAAACAAGATAGAGCAACAAAATAGGCACCAAATTAAAGTGTTTTTAATCCTCTTTCTAACTTATACAATTATGATAGTCTTGGAACAAGAAATGGCACATTGGTACATACAAAGATTTCAGAAATATCACAAAATTCGTTTTCTCACACTCAAGGCAGACAAGGCGCCTTATTCATGACACAAATTTGAGATTAACATTTTGTCACAAGTCTAATCGATCAAGAAGTGAAAGCATTACATGATGATTAATTTCATAATGACATTTACACAGTCAGTTGTTGAGAGTGTTTCTTGAAGCTGTCAAAGCGGCGTCTGTTGAACTCCACAGCTTGAAGGAGATAGTCCCTTTGCTTGGCATCTGTTGTTATGACATTTGCAAAGTCGCTCATCATCTTGACACCACGTTCAGAAATGTCATTCACCGCTTTCAGATTCTTAACATAGTCCAACGCTTTTCTGTAGTCCTCATTCTGTGGCCAAGACGTGACAGGTTCCAGAAGCCACTCGGATCCAATGTTCAGTGTGTCCAGCAGGAAATGTGATTCTGGGCCAATGAGATCAACCAGGGTGGTCTTAGCTGTGACTCTCTGGAATAGAGGCTTTCCTGTTCTGAAGCTGTCTGGCTTCTCAGTGGCATGTAACTGGGCAGCAATGTCGTGCTTCAATGTGTCACTCAATCTACTGCTGAACAGGGCAAATGGCACGACTTCCTGCGTCAGGTACCATTTGTGGTTTTCCATCTTATTAAGTACTGCATCAGCAAGCTCTGGGTCAGTTTTCTTGTACTTCAACATGTCCTGGATTAGACTTAGATCATTCACGGGAGCATCTGCAGCAGACATTGACATCATCCATACAGGAGTGTAGAACAGCGCAAGGAAGGTGTTGAGTCTTTCCAGCTTTGATACAGTGTCTTCGTCGTACTCAAGTTGATCTGCAAACATCAGCATTTTCATGGAGTACAGGTTTCTGGCCATCCATCTGGCCTGATGAATGGCGCCTGGTCGACTCCAGTGAATACCTCGAGGAGGCGTTCCTCCAAGAACAATGACTGTCAGTTCAGCCATTTCCCTGTAGTCGGCTCTTGGAAGCCTTTCTGCTGTTAGAATGTCTTGGAGTATTTCTTCACTGTTCTTCTTTTCCTTCAGCCATTTGCTGTTGATAGCCAGCATCTTTGGGTTTTCCTTGGACAAGTCCGTCCAAACATCCTTTAGATGCTCAAACCAGGGATTATCTGGCCCCTTCACCTTCCCAAACAGCTTCTCCCAAACTGCTCCTACTAGGATTTCCAGGATGTGATGTCGACAGGCCAGATAAAACACCTTTTTGTTCAGCATTTTCTCTAGCAGTTTGGCAGCTCCTCTGTGAACTCCACTGTTACTGGATGTAGTGTCAAAAACAAGGGCAGTAACATTATCCGTAAGTTCCCATGTCTCCAGTAAATCCATTGAAGCCTCAGCCTGAGCTGTGCCAGAAGAATTGTCGATGAAAGGTACTCCCAATAACTTTCCTGCAGTGTATGAAGGTGGACCAGACACTAGCACAGCTAAAGTCTCTGAGGTACTTCCAGGTTCACTGCCCAAGACATCTTTGAGCAACTTTCCATCCCAGTGTAAGGCAGCGTACTGTGGGGGGTTTTCACAAAACTTGGACATGTGACTCTGGCTGATATTATACCTGGACAGCATTCTGTTGCGACGTGTTGTTGAGGTTGAGATGACGAAGTTATCCAGATCAGCCCCTCCAGCTTTCAAGGTGGCAGAAACCATGGCAGTAACTTGATTGTCTGATAAACCAAGACGATCAGCTGTATTGCAGATGACATCACATTCCATGACCTTCCTTGGAAACGTCAAAGTCACACTAGTCACAGTGTCTTGATGGTGAGAACATCCAGGACGAGGCTGATGGTAATCCATGTCCTCTGTGTTAGCGTCGTTGTCAGTTGAGTCACCCCAGGTAATTTCATCCACATGAACAACTGCCTCTTGTTCTGCTGCAGCTGTAAAATAGTACAACATGTTAAGACAGTAATTGTTAAGTACATGCTAAATATCGCAATGGAGTAAAACTTAAAACTTTTTGTAACGTTCAAAGTAATTAGTTTTACCTTGTTCTTGTCTATGCTGCAGTCTTTCATTCCTCGCTGCTTGCTGCAGGGATCTTGTCTCAAAAATCTTGTCATGACCAGACATATGACCTTTCCTCTCAGTCTTTTGGTCTTCGTAGAACCTGATATCCTCATCTTTCTTCTCTCTGGATAACAGTCTGTTGTTCTGTATTTCCTGGATTGCATCTGGAGCTCCTATATCGAACAGGCTGTCTAATTCCAGCACAAATGCTCCTCATTTTCCTCCAGGGTTACTTGCTCTTCCTTTGCTTTTCACCAGAGCACGATGTTTCTCATGTAGTTTCATGAAGAGCTTCATTGCGTTGTACTTGGTCATTGTCTTGATCCTAGCCATCTGCCAGAATGGGATGATAGATTCAACTGTTTCATATGCAAGGTCTTGAACCATGGGCCTCCCTGCATTTTCCGGTAAATTCTGAAGATTAAGGAAATACTGGAACGCCTGTCTGTTGGTGGGAAGCTGGGAACCACTGATAAAAGCTGAAGGGTATCCAACCAGGAAAGTTTCAGTGAGAGATCTGGTAGATGGCCCAGTTGACACCTGCCTGTGGACAGTACGTGGAGGTTCTGAGATATCAACTGTGCGCCCACGGAGCTCCCTCAGCTCCTTGCTTAATGCCATTGTGAAGTTGTAACTTGTAGATGGTTTTCTAGATTCTGATTGAGTTTCTGTTGTTTCCTGAAAAATGATAGATAATTATTATTATTATTATTATTAATTATTTATTATTATTATTATTATTATTATTATTTATTAATTTTATGCTCTTTCATTTGATACCTAATTTGTTGCTCTATCTTGTTTAGATCAAAAGTTAAAGTGCAAAACATAATTCAAGGGACCCCGGAATTGGCGCTTTGGCCGATTTCAAGGCAGAAAATTTAAAGCTCCATGCGGCAATGCTTCCCAACATCCTAGGTCAAAATAGTTGTGATTTTCGGCTTTTTCAGGTCAAAAAGCATGGGAAAATGTACAGAAACCTATGAAAATAAGAAAAAGTTGATTTTTGAACAGGCCTAGAGTTCCTGGCTATTTTTATACGGATATGGGGAAACAATTTATAGGCCGCGCTTTTCAGAACATGCTGACAGAGTTTAATATCAGTTACCACATAGCAGTTCTATACGTAAGGTCTCTTTAGCTGAAAGAGTTCAACGTACCATAAAGGATCGCATGCATCACTATTTTACACACAAAAACACATACAGATATATAAACATTCTGGAGTCCTTGGCATCGTCTTACAATCGTTCACATAACTGTACGATTGGCACAACACTTAATGAAGTTTTAGAAAGAGGTACGCGTACAGAAGTGAGAAGAGATGGAGCACCGCCACCACACTCTACACATTTCATAATCAATGATTATGTAAGGCTATCACGTTCGGGAAATAAATTCGCGAAGGGATTTGAGCAAGGATGGACACGTGAGATTTTTAAAGTTAGTACTATGAGACCTAAAGGCGAGATAATGATGTATTACTTTGAAGATTTGAATGGGGAAGAAATCGCAGGAGGCTTTTACCGGGAGGAGCTGCAGAAAGTGACATTTAATTTAGGAAAAAGTGTTTAAAATTGAAAAAATTTTAGGCAGCAAAAGTTCAGGAAAGAGAAAAATGTACCTGATGAAATGGCTAGGTTACCCAGCAAGCTTCAACACCTATATAAAAGTTGCTGCAATAATGAAGCTTAAATAGTATGCAACATGGCGCCTAACTACTTCTGTCACTCTCCCGTCCTCTTCTTCTCTGTCTGTACATCCTAACAACACCCTGGCCAACCTTGTAACAGAACTCCACGGGCCCATTGAGTTGAAACGTGATTCGTACGAGGTGGGTTTATGTGAACTTCAGTTAGCCACCAAATTTTTAACTCTTGAAAATGATCAGATCATAGAAAAGTCGATTAGTGTGAAAAATTAGGCATAACCTTAGACAATACTATGCGATCAGTCCTGTTCAGTGAGGTACAGTACTATAGTACAAATGTAACACTAGGAATCGGTCATTATGACACAGCCATGGACATTGTGACGGGGTTAAACAAGAGTGTTGAAAAGTCATACCTGACAAACGATTTACTTTTTGAAGTCGTAAACATAGACACGCCTGCACGCACGTTGAAGTTAAAATCAACGCTTAGGAGAAATATTAAAGACAAAGAGCTGTTCACAATTGTGGCCGAGGGTCGATATAGTGCAGCTCCAAAGAAATACCTTTCACGAGGCACAATATGACTTGTCCAGCTTAATGTATCAGCTGAAGATGGAGAAATTGGGTGAAAGCTGCCCATCCCCAGACATGTGCTATATTTACAGCAATATCGTAGAGCATCAATTTGTTGGGGACATCCAGGCGCGCCTGCTGCGCATTGCACACATCCCCAACCATAGAGGGAAAAGTTTGAGCATTATATATGACAAGCCCCATTATGTGAATGTTGCGACTTATCTCTTAGCCAATATCTCAACATACAGTATATAAGAACGATTGAGGGAAAAAATTTCCCATTCGGTGATGGGAGCTTAACAGTGAAGCTACACTTTCGTCGCTTTCAGTTATAATGACCTGAAGACCTTTCACAGTCTATCGAGGGGTGAGATATGAGCGTGAGAGTGGGCTTGGGTCCATTTTTTTCAACCATACTACGCACCGCTGTCCCACTGTTGAAGAGGGGGGGCTAGATACCTCGGGAGGAAGGCGTTAGAGTCAGGTTTTAACGCGGTAGAAGACATAATGGGTGGAACTAAACATAAGAAGCTCTAAAAAAACATTAAAGATGGTGCCAGGGCCCCCCAAATTGAGTTGGTGCCCCCTAGAAAAAATAGTAGGTACTGTGATAATATGACGTTATTCTATTTGAAATGTTTGTACTAAACGATGTCGCTTAAGTGGCTTATACCAAGTACTTCCAATGACTGGCAATTCAGCCACTTCCTGTAATTTACTTTTGTATTTGTATTTGTATACCCGTTCTAAAAGCTATGATCACACTAAACAGCTAAATATGAATGAACTTCGTGTATTTTCCGAAGCCAAAACAGGCGTCTTGAACTGTATTGATACTCGTGTTTTCTCGTGTCTCGTGTATTCCACTGCCTACCTATAAGCAGGCCCGGATTTAACTATAGGCGAACTAGGCGATCGCCTAGGGCCTCGCGCCAAAGGGGGCCTCGCTCAAGCCGTTTTGCACGTTCTGTTCAAGTGATATTAATGATTTAGAACTCTATGAAGAACTTAAAGTACTTTGCAGGTTTATACCTGAGAAAACAGATCTCGGAAATGCCCTTGTTTATATAGTGCAAAAACAACTAAGTGAGATTTATCCTAATGTTAATGTTGCACTTCGAATAGTATTAACCATCCCAGTTACTGTTGCTTCGGCTGAAAGAAGTTTCTCGCGTCTCAAACTTATTAAAACATATTTGCGTTCCACCATGTCTCAAGCGAGATTGCAATCATTAGCTATGTTATCAATAGAAACGATATAACAAATTCATTAGATTATTCTCAATTAATTGAAGAGTTTAGCTCGAAGAAAAGTAGAAAAGCATTGCTGTAATATTCAAGGAGCATCTGAACCAAATATTAAAGCATTAATATTTAGCCTGATAAGTCGATCGCTCACTATTATAAAAAATGAAATGTCAACATCTCTTATACATCACATATGAAAACGTTTGTATACTATGGAAAGTCATTACGTATAATATTATATAAATCTTAGAAATCATTGTCTTATATTTTCGATACAAATCTTGATTCATATTATAATTTATACTTATTTGTATGGTTTATTTATATTTCTTATACAATTTCCATGCGTGATTATTTTGGTTTGGTTTAATTTTTAAGTGCTGGCATAGTTCTGTCTATGCGGGATTCTAATATTGCTGGTATAGTACCGATAATTAAGTCCATATTTTCATATATATAGGCCTAGGGCCTCGCAATTTCTAGATCTGCCTAGGGCCTCGCAACTTCTAGATCCGGCCCTGCCTATAAGTACCTAGTACTGAATAAAAATTATTTGATTATGATCTTTTTTGTGTTTATGGTTATAGAGGAGGTGCCCCCCTAATAAACACAGGTGCCCCTCCAAATATTTTCGGCTGGCGACGGGCCTGGCGTGGTGGCAGAAAGAAGACGAAGAAGAGGGTTGTCAGGAAGAAGGGGTTACCAACACGTGGCGCTAAACGTAAAAGGACACAATGTGTAGTTCACAATGTTGTAAATCGGAGCTGTCTCTCTTTGATATACCCCCTACTCAGGTTTCTGAGCATAGCGACTTTATTACAATTAACCCAATAAACACAATTAGTTCACCGAGTGCCCCTATAGAATTCGTGATACCCAGCTCAGGCCCATACTTTTTTTATCCGAGCTGCATGCACATGTATGCTAAACTGCGTATAGCCCATTCAGATGGAACGGACTGCGATGATAGTTACTTTGCATTCCCTGAAACCAACTTTCTACACTCCATATTCAGCCAGTGTGAGGTATATTTAAATCAGGCTAACATCTCGGCAGGAACGGGTTATTATCACCTACGAGCCTATTTAGAAAATGTCCTCAACTTTTCAAAAGAAGCGAAGGACACCTTTTTAACCGCCGAGGGTTATTATCAGACCAAAGATGGAAGTAGTATAAAGGATAAATTTAAAATTAAAAAAAAAAGATATACGAATGTTTTAGGCGTCTTCATACAGACTTCACGTTCCAGGAGAAACTGCTTATGAACGGCGTCGACCTGAAACTAAAGCTCAACCGCACGAGTCCTGAGATCTGCATAAATCTGGAACCTGATCAAGAAGAGGGCGCAAAACCTGTTGTGATTCACATCATGGAAACATATTTACGTGTACGGCGAGTAAAATTAAGTTCCCCGAAATATTAACCCAATTGAAAAAAATTTAATACACGCAATTAACCCAATTAACAGAGTACAGATCAAGCTATACACGGTGCCCACCGGGTTGGCCTCGAAGCAGCTAGAAAACTAGCCCTGGGAGTTCTACCTTAAAGGATATTAATTGGAATGCAGGATCACGCATCGACGAATGGAAAATATAAAAAGAGCGCCTTTAAATTCGAGAATTTCGGCCTTAAAAATATAACTATACGTAAATGGGGTTGCATTGGGGGGGCCTATGGTTGAGGATTATTCATCAGACGATGTGCTCCCGCTCTGCGCGAGAGCTTATAGTAGTCTGGCTCATAATGCCGGTGCCTGTGACAAACTTGGGTTTGGCGTAACGCAGAAAGAATTTGCTGAAGAATTTAACCTTTACTCATTTGATATTACCCCTGACTTATCTGCTAGTATAAATACACACTTAAGTCCACAACAAAATGGAAACATCTCAGTCAGGTTGAAATTTGCCAACCCTATAGACGCGCCTATTAATGTACTCGTGTACCTCGAATCACAGGCTCTAATTGGAATTCACCGTTTCAGGAACGTGGTCACAGACTTTTAAAATGGACGCGAATACACTCCAGAGAGTAATGAAAAGTGACCGAATCACACGCTCCAAATTTATCGGCGTGTTTGCGAAGAATGAAATATTGAAATTGCCAGCTACGAGAGATTGGTATGGGATTATCGTCAACACGGACATTGTTGGTAATGTGGGAATTCATTGGTTTGCAATCTATTTTAAAAATGGTAGCCTGACAATTGGGAAAGACAATTGGTCGAATGACAATTCGCCGAACGACAACTGGTCGAAAAGACAATTCGTCGAAAGGACAATTCGTCGAGAAGGGTCAGAAATTTAAAATTGAAGGTAAAAAACGCTAAAGAAAAAGAATTTTTATTTCAATTACAGTTTAGTAAAAGTTTAAAATAGGTTTAAAAAGGCTAAAATTTTATAAATTATGGCCGATTGCCTTTAGAAAATCCAATCCATCTCCACGGTTGTAGCTACTTACAATCATTTTAAGACGTTCATTGACTCTATCATAATTCTTGTTTCGCCTAGAAATATTCATTCCCATGCTTGCATGCTCAATTGAAAGTTCATTGCCTGCTTGCTCTTTCCGTAATTTCCTTAGGAGTTTGAGTAATGTAGGATGTCGCTCGGAAACCCGTTTATTAAAGGCATGGTGCCAACCTTCTAGCGAATTGTTCGTTCTGGGCAAATTATTTGCTATTCTACTGTTGACCGACCAGATATCTATCAAAAGTTGGTCGCCTTCGTCTTCCTCTTTGAGCTATTCCCAGCCAAGTAGTTTCAAAGTAAACTAAAAAATCGCTCAAGGTTTCATCAGTATCGGATTCTAGTGACTGAACAGTCATTAAACAATGAACATACATCTTGAGGAGGTGCAAATACAAGAGCTTGTAGTTGCTTGATTAAAAATGCATTATCTAATTCTCTATACCAACCATGGAGTTCATTTGATTGAATATTTCGCCACAAACATTGGCCGAAATGGAAAAAACAACCATTGATAGAAACTTCCGGGAAAATTTTCTTAATGCTCTTTATGGCTGCTTGCTCAAAATCTACGGAAATGGAAGAAACATTCAGGCTTCTGCCTTGTTTCAAAAATTTGAATATGATGTCATATGTCTCCATCCTTTCTGCTTGTACAGCAGTATACCAATGGCAAGGTTTTACTTTCAGATATTAGTGCATGAACGGTATACAACTGAGTTCCAATCGGAGCGCAATCGAAAGTGCCGTCACAAAGCCAATCGCTTTTCTTAGATAAAAGATCTAAATTTTTAGCAGTACCAAAAATAGTTACTTTTTCGTTTTCATATAATTTAAAATTTTCTCCTCGTGTCGTAACACTTAAATTTTCATTTTCTTGCGTAGCCCTTTTTCTATTCACTACGCGTGAAAGGGAAGCTTTTTTAGGCAATGCTCCTGCAACACTCAAAGGTAAGGTACACGATGCATTATCTATTATGGAGCCGGTAACTTCTTCAGTTTCATGAGCCCTTTGCTTTATTTCGTTAACCACTTTCAGAGCAGCGTTACGAGAATCATATGGAGGATGTGAATGCTGGGAAGGATGACCTTGAATCACATCATTAAAAGTTTTCATTCTTGCACTGCACTCTCTGCGTTTTTCACATCTCCAATAAATCGTGCTATCACTTCTTTTATCAACTAAGTAAGCAAAACCTTCGTGCAAAAGTTTTCTAGCACCTCTTTCACTTTTAACGAACTCCATTTTTCTGTTGGGGTTTCGATGCACAGTTTAAGAGACCGGTTCCTTTGAAATTTGAAATGAGACTATATTTTTTGACGTAGTCGTGACTTCCAAGTTTGACTCGGTCGAGAGAGCGGATGGGCGGAATTTAATATAAACTCGCTGCCAACCAACCAACCAACATTTAAATTTCTTTTTTTTCTTTGTTTCGACCAGTTGTCGTTCGACGAATTGTCCTTTCGACCCTGGAGTGACCCTGTGGATGTACAATTTATCGAACAGATACATGTCCCTGAAATTGAATTCTTACCGCTCCCAAAGATATTTTAGCAATACTTGTGGCATGTATTGCCTTTCATTTCTCCTGCACATGTCACGTGGGAAGGGATTTATAATTTTTTTAAAATTATTCGATTTGTACAACACTGAGATGAATGATGAAATGATATGCAGACAAATAAAAAAAGGTTCCCATTTGTTCGCACTCGCTGTATTGTGTAAAGTTTTACGTGTATATATATTTGTAACTATATTGTGTAAATTTTTACGTGTGTGTATACAATTGTAAAATGTCTCCACTAATGTTAATCTTATTTAATGGACGCTAGTTCTGTAAGCCGATTTGTACTAAAACATGCTTTCTACTATTTAATAAATTAAATGAAAATACGTGTTTTGTTCTTAACCACAAAAAACTTACATTAGTTCCTCGATGACCTGGCATTCGTCGGATCTGATGCGCGCCAATACCTCGACCCCGGTATTCAGGTCACTGGGTTGGCTGTGCAGTAAAGCCACCAAATCATTTATTCCCCTTTCATCAAAGCTGTCACGAAAAGCTGCTATAACACGATCAAGCTCCGCATCGGTCCTTTAAGGAGAAATTAACATGACTAGTTCATACTGATTCTTTTTAATTAAGTCCAACTTTTCATAAATCGATTTATGTTCATAAATCATAGCTCAGTACTAATGCAAACTCGGCTATAATTGAGGATACCTGCTAATGAAACATTTACTATAAAATGCGAGTAGACAAAAAAACTTACATTAGTTCCTCGATAACCTGGCGTTCGTTAGACCGGATGTGAGACTACCTCGACCTCAGCATTCATGTCACTGGGTTGGCTGTGCGGTAAACCCTCCAAATAATTTATTCCCCTTTCATCAAAGCTGTCACGAAAAGTTGCTATAACACGATCGAGCTCCGCATCGGTCCTTTAAAGAGAAATTAACACGATTAGTTCATGCTGAATCTTTTTTATTTAAAGTTAAATTAAATTAAAGTTTAATTAAAGAGAAAATGCCGATTAGGACGCTCGGCAAATTTGACAAAATATTGAATGCCGTTATTCAATGCCTTGGTTAACCCTGGTTTTGCTTCCACCCGAATTATTCATTCTGACTAAGGTCAAGCTTGTCACTCCACTTTATACCTACTCTTTAACGTGGACTCGGAACCACCAGCAGCCCAGCGCCTTAATCACTAGGCTACCCAACCGTATATATTAACCGCTAATCACAAAGAAACGTCCCCTTAGGTTGAATACAATTGTCTGGAGCTAGCTGGAATAACAAGAAAAATAATAATACGGAAAAAAATGTTAAACCGAGTTAACTAATCTGAAAACCGGGTAATAAATAGAGAACGAATGTTATGATGTTATCTACAACATAATTAAAACGGTACAGATCGTAACTGTCAAATTTTAAAACAAAACATCCCAACTAACATTAATAAATAGACGTCCGTTAATTTTTTCGTTGTAGAAAATAAAAACTCAGAATAAAAGGAAAAAATGAGATTACTAAATAATTATAAACGTGAAAGTCCACCATTAAAATCTTGCAAAGTAACGTTCACTAAATTTAAAATATCACACCTTATCGAGTACGGATACAAGTTATGAATTATTAATTTAGTTCAGGTTAGGTTAGGATAGGTTAGTTTAGGTTAGGCTACGTTAGGTTATATTATATCTGGTTAGGCCATGCTAGGTTAGGCTATATTGAGACCCGGTTAGGCTATGCTAGGTTGTTAGATTATGCTATGACCCGGTTAGGATATGCTAGGTTAGGTTATATTACGCCCGGTCAGGCTATGTTAGGTTAGGCTATATTATGTCCTGGTTAGGCTATGCTATGTTAGGTTATATTACACTCGGTCAGGCTAGCTAGGTTAGGTTAGGCTATATTATGTCCCGGTTAGGCTACGCTAGGTTAGGCTATATTGTCCCGGTTAGGCTACGCTAGGTTAGGCTATATTACGACCGATATATATATATATATATATATATATATGGGGAGAGCGTTGCAACAAAAACGCCCAGCAATTATAATCACAAAGCAGATATCCTTTCACTTCGTCTTATTACGAATTTTAAAAAATTAGAACACTTACAATGAATGATACAATGCATAAAGCCCGAATCACAAATTAAATTAATTACTTACATATTAATGTCGTCTTCAATGCTCGGTTCTTGCACTCCGTCGCAAATTTCTGCAACGCTTTGTGTGGAGAGAAGATCGTTCCGGTCTGCAGCTGCGAAAATTACGAGCGATGCCTCTGCGTAGAAATCTTTATCTTCAAACAATTCCGGGGAAATGTAAAGCTGCTGTGACTGACTCATGGCGAGATATTTCTATAGCATTGGTCGATAAAAACAACTGTTGTGGATTCCTGTGATGAAAATGCCCCCTTTTATAGACGGGTCGTAACTGTGAACATCCCACAATCCCCGAATCGCAATTTTACTATTGGCTATCATTGAAATTTCGGTGGGGCACAACGTGTGAGTGATGCGATCCACCAACCAGAGGTCCTGGGGCTCCGCCCACAGGGTTGTGATTGGCTGTCCCGTGAAGTCTGGGGCGTGTCAAATATATCTTGCCCGTTCCATAAGTTTCTTCCAGAAGCGTAGAGAGAAACGCTTTGTTTGGAGAATAAATCTTGTTTTCTGGGGCGCCGATGAGGCGGGTGGGGGAAGGGAGATTTCAACATATAACAAGTACCTTTTATATATGAGGAGCTTAGCGAGAATAGAAAAATAAATTTGGAAATCGAGGACAGAATGTATCGGTTTAAGATTATGGTCACCCATCTAAATTAGCGGCCCGTGACGGCTACTAAGTTTTACGGCCTTACCTGTAACACTGTCGGGTGATCAGATAAGGTAGTATGAGGGATCTTAGTGACAATCGAAAATAAATTTGGATCTCGGGTACAATTCTCGTAGGTTTTTAAAGTGAGAGATAGAGAAGCGCTAAAACTGGAAAATAAATTTGAAAAAATTTATTGTATGTGTATATATGTATATACATACATATATATATATATATATATGTATAGAAACGACGTAAGTATAGAGGAGTGTTCTGCACACGAGGAAGAGAAATAACGAACAAATAAAAAATGAGGTAACCGCCCAGGAATCGAACCCAGGATCTTCCGATTGCCGGTCAGATATGCTATCCACTACACCACGGGCCTCGATCAGTCAGAAGTCGTAATTCTCCTACATAGGGCAGAAACCAATGCCTTGAGAGGGCACCCTCGCAAATCGTGAATATGTACATTTAACTGCAATGACCACGCAGTATATTAATGTATAGAAACGACGTAAGTATAGAGGAGTGTTCTGCACACGAGGAAGAGAAATAACGAACAAATGAAAAATGAGGTAACCGCCCGGGAATCGAACCCAGGATCTTCCGATTGCCGGTCAGATATGCTATCCACTACACCACGGGCCTCGATCAGTCAGAAGTCGTAATTCTCCTACATAGGGCAGAAACCAATGCCTTGAGAGGGCACCCTCGCAAATCGTGAATATGTACATTTAACTGCAATGACCACGCAGTATATTAATGTATAGAAACGACGTAAGTATAGAGGAGTGTTCTGCACACGAGGAAGCGAAATAACGAACAAATGAAAAATGAGGTAACCGCCCGGGAATCGAACCCAGGATCTTCCGATTGCCGGTCAGATATGCTATTCACTACACCACGGGCCTCGATCAGTCAGAAGTCGTAATTCTCCTACATAGGGCAGAAACCTTCTCTTCCTCGTGTGCAGAACACTCCTCTATACTTACGTCGTTTCTATACATTAATATACTGCGTGGTCATTGCAGTTAATGTACATATTCACGATTTGCGAGGGTGCCCTCTCAAGGCAGTGGTTTCTGCCCTATGTAGGAGAATTACGACTTCTGACTGATCGAGGCCCGTGGTATAGTGGATAGCATATCTGACCGGCAATCCGAAGATCCTGGGTTCGATTCCCGGGCGGTTACCTCATTTTTCATTTGCTCGTTATTTCTCTTCCTCGTGTGCAGAACACTCCTCTATACTTACGTCGTTTCTATACATTAATATACTGCGTGGTCATTGCAGTTAAATGTACATATTCACGATTTGCGAGGGTGCCCTCTCAAGGCATTGGTTTCTGCCCTATGTAGGAGAATTACGACTTCTGACTGATCGAGGCCCGTCGTGTAGTGGATAGCATATCTGACCGGCAATCGGAAGATCCTGGGTTCGATTCCTGGGCAGTTACCTCATTTTTCATTTGTTCGTTATTTCTCTTCCTCGTGTGCAGAACACTCCTCTATACTTACGTCGTTTCTATACATTAATATACTGCGTGGTCATTGCAGTTATATATATATATATATATATATATATATATATATATATATTACACTTCTTCTGTACTAATGTGTTGATGGTTATACTCCGTCGTTTTGTATATTATTAGATTATATATATGTTTCTCGTTCGTATTTCTTATGCTATTATTATTTTTTATTTAATTTTTCAATCATATATATTCCATGTGAATTCCAGTTAGGCCCCAAATTTTTAACTCTTGAACTAATTTCTGTAGTAAATGATAAATATTCTCGGTAAACTGTCTTATCCCACTCCCTGTATATTCAGAAATCATGCATAATTATTATTATTATATATATATATATATAATATAAATATATATATATTATATATATATATATATATACACACAGTAAACCCCCACTCGTGCCGCGAATAAAGGAAATCCGCGAATACGCCATACTCCATTGATTTTGTGCCTAATGTACAGGAAGGTGGTTCATATCCTTGCCTTTTAGTGCTCGCGGGCGGGCTGCCTTATGAATTAAGCCAGGCTTCACCATGTGACCTGCAGCAGTGGCACAAAAGAGAAGAGTTACACGATCTTTTGCGGCTTTGAATCCCGATGCATGACGCTCCTCCTGACTAATGTAAGTGCGTGATGGCAATTTCTTCCAAAAAAGGGCAGTCTCATCGGCGTTAAAGACTTGTTCAGGCTTATACCCCTGAAATCTTGACATTGTGCAGCGAAAACGTTTTTTGAATCTTCCAAACCAGCCTTTACTAGCTACAAAGCTTGATTCGGGAGTGGTGCTCGTTCCTTCTCCCTCAGCGGCCTTGAAGCAGTGACCGCGAATAATTGAAGCCGCGAATGGGGAGGGTTTACTGTATAAATATATATATATTTATTTATATATATATATATATGCGCCTCGGTGGTGTAATGGTTAGCGTCGCTGACTACGAATCCATCGGCCCCGGGTTCGAGACCCGACGGCAGCCGGCGCGCAGCAAAAACGCAGCTGTTTATCTTTCCACACAATAAAAGAAAGTGGTTGGTAGATAAATGGGTACCTTAGATGGCCTAGTGGTTAAGACACTGGGCTGCTGATGGGGCGTGGTTCGGATTCCACGTTAAACTGTAGGTCTAAGGTGGAGTGAAAAGCTTGACCTTCGTCAAAATGAACAATTCGGGCGGAAGCTAACCAAAGGTATATATGAAGTGGTTTACACCCATCTCTAGATATCTGTAGCCAATTCTTCTGAAAATAAATCGCCATAAACCTGGAAATTAGCTTTGAAAAAAACATATATATATATATATATATTATATATATATATATATATATGAGAGAGAGAGAGGGGGAAATAAACAAACGGATAAACAGACAAATATGACCGAGTCTTGCAATACAGTTTAACGGGGAGCCCAGCGTATTAACCACTAGGATACCCTGGGTTCCCATTTATCTACCAACCATTTGTGTGGAAGGATGTTTACACTCCACCTTAGACCTACAGTTTTAACGGAGATTCCAGCCTCTTAACCACTAGGATACCCAGGGTTCCCATTTATCTACCAACCGTTCGTGTGGTAGGATTGCTGTACACCGTCACCGGGTCTCGAACCCGGAGCATATAATCGTGCATATAGTTGTGTGTGTGATATTTTATGGGCGTATAGTCGGGAGTATACGTGCATTTGTGTGCGTTTGTCCAAACGCTGTATACATCTGTGCCAACTGGCTGATAATGCCTGGAGGCACTGGCTTCTACGCCAACTGGCGGATTAGGACCTTATACGACAGCAAGCGCTGGGATGAATTCACAATATGCGCTTGAGAGGAGCCAAGCGAACACACTCTCTCCTTTCTCTCTTAGGTTAGGTATACCCCTTTGGGGGGTGAGGCCGTCCCATCTTCTCCCCCCAAAGAGGTTAGGTGGACTCCCCCTGTTTTTTTGGCACCCTGGGGTTGGCACTGGGGGTCTTGCAACAAGGGGGAGGGGTTGGCACTCATTGCAACATTGATCAACATTACATTGCACTCTAACATTTTGCGGTCACACTACTACTCTACAATATTATCTCAGTTTTCTTTGTGTTGCCTAGTTAAAACCACAATATAATTTCAGTGTGCCGAAAGGGAAAGAAAACTTTTGTCTGGTTTCACTCCGCCCTAACATATACTGTATATATAAATATAAAGGATTATATATATGTGTGTATATATATATATAGGTATGTATATTAGGTAATAAAAGGCACACACGAACTTAAAAACACCGTGCCACACTTAATTAAACGAACAGAGGAGCTTAATATAGCCTCTCGGGAAACTAACATAAACCGTCCCTTACATCCCATAACGCTCCGTAACTCCGAAACATCGGCTTACATCCCGTAACGCTCGCCGGCCCTGGTTGAGCCAGTAACGACGCTGGGCCTGTCCAGCCGCTGAACCGTGACATAATACCTGCGTTCGCGTAAAGCAGTGGTGCACAAACTTTTTTGATGTGAGGGCCAAACCAACCATCTGTTTTATATGTAGGGGCCAGATATATAGATATTCTATTTTTTATAAATATGCATTTTTATAACCAGGGGTAATATTTCAGATTTTTCACTTTTTCATTGAATTGAAAAGACCCGTGGGGCCACTGAAAAGACCCGTGGGGGCCACATTTGACCCGCGGGCCAGGGTTTGTGCATCACTGGCGTAAAGCCACTGAACCTGCAAAGTTTTAACACCAATGTTCTCGCGCATCAGGCTTATAGTGTTATATACCTCGTTAACTTCGTTAGGGTTCCGTGCGTCGGTCTTTCTTCACACGAAGGTCAAGCTGGTTGCTCTCCACCGTACATAGCTAGGTACATTCAGCTCATCTGGTACCGTCCTGAGCCAGGCATCTAGTCTTCTCTTGAAGAATTCAACTTTGGTCCCTGTAACGTTTCTGAGGTCCTTTGGAAGCTGGTTGAAAATTCTTGGCCTCCTGACAACCAAGCTATTTTCCTTCAGAGTTGAGGAGGTCCGTTATCGGGCCTTTAATATGAGAAAACTACACATTCTACCTTTCCTATTTTCCAGCGTTGTTTGTATGGTAATTGAGTTTAGTTTGAGGTTTGGTACCAGTTTTTCGATCATTTTCCATATGTAGATTATGGTATACCCTCTCTCTCTCTCTCTCTCTCTCTCTATATATATATATATATATATATATGAATAGAAACGACATAAGTATTAAGGAACGTTTCTGCACACGTTCCTTAATACTTATGTCGTTTCTATTCATTTATATACTGCGTGGTCATTGCAGTTATATTAATATATATATATAATATATATATATATATGAATAGAAACGACATAAGTATTATATATATATATTATATTATATATATACATATATTATATATATATATATATATATATATATATATATATATATATGGGGCTACGTAGTGGCCGATGTCGTAACACCGCTTCTCGGAGATCAGCGAAGTTAAGCGACATTGGGTCTGGGTAGTAGTTGGATGGGAGACCGTCCTCTGCGCTCAGATTATGTAGCGACCCGTGGTTCGGATCCCACGTAAAGCTGTAGGTCCCCTCCGTCACACACACACACAGAGTTCTACAAACAGACCCACAACCACCACTACAAAAGCGTGAAGCCTCCGTATGTAAGTGAAAAACTTTACCCAAAATGGGAAGGACCGTATCGAGTCCTTGAAGATCTAGGGCCTAGGCCATAATAGCTTCAAAATTTAGTATTTACGTAACTTAAAATCCAAATTAAAATTTCTTTTGAAGGTTCTGTTCCTCCCCAGCCGAAACCTACTCCCTCTAAATTGGAAGCTATAGAGCCTTCCATTTCCAAGGATGGACTCGACGATTCTGACCAATAGGGATATTGCCTACAACCATCTCCATCAACCATACAGGAACAACTCGTTGAGCCCCCTGTAGAACAGGAACCCTTCTGTCTTGCTCCTTTTCCTCTACCCACTCCAGAAGTCGAAGTCCCCAGAAGAATTTCCAAGTTTGAAGGCCTGAGGGCCTCACAGCAAGTGCTGTATCCCCAGACTCGCTATCACTACCATCACCTGTGAACGACCGTAAACAAGACCCTACAGTTGCACTTAGAACTCGGCCTCACGACCCGTCACAAGATCCTTGGATTCGATCACGATCGCGAGTAACTGAGTCACTAGATCCTACACCTGTACAGGAACCTACACTAGAACTTACACCTGTACAAGAACCTACACCTGTACCAGAACCTACACCTGTACCAGAACCTAGCTCTGATCTCACACCAACACTCCAATCTATAACCAAGCCCTCACGCAAAAATTCTTTACATCTAAAACATTTACATAAAGTCCTGCTTTACAACATAAAATACCATTACAAACAGCCACTCCTCCTGCTCCTTCTTCACGAGTACCTGAGACGCTCGCAACTACATTTACCACCCACCCACCACACCAACTACGTCCACCCGAACAACCACTGACTTACCCTGAAACGTCAGCCGTGGACCTCTCGGTTAAATGGGGAACGAAAACGAAACCCCGGACCAAAAGCTAAATCTAAATTGAAATCGGTAATTAGAACTTGGTGTCGAAACCTCCCGAAAATAACGGATAACCCTCACCAGACTCAATCTTTTTCTGCATTAACTCTACCACATTATACTACTACCTTCCAACATTACAGCATTTCCAAAACCAGTGACATTATACATTATAGGCCACCTGACACTGCTAAATTCTTAAATTTCCCGTCAATCACGAATTTCATCGTGACGGAATTACAGAGCACAGCACGTGACTGAATTACACAGCACATCATAATTTACAGATTATTAGAAAATGTTGAGAGTAGTTATTTAATAGTTATCTTCTAAATCTCCCTCCCTCCCTCCTTATCTCCTCTCTCCTTTACTACCGAATAGAAAAAGGAAGATATTATTGATATATTTCTTTTTTAGATTATGAAACAATGTATGTGACGGAATTACTTGCCTCCAACAAATGTATTTATGAAATATCTCCAAATTGGCAGTTTCTCTTGATCTTTTTTTTAAAGCAAACAAAGGTCGAGTATGGTTGATTCTAGGTGTTTATAAATTTTGTCTAGGCAATGCTAGTTAAGCTTGGGTTGGTCAGTTATCGTGACGAAATTACTTTTTTGGGGTGTGAAAGAATTACTTTTCTGGTAATTTCGTAACAAGACAGAATTATATATAAATATGCAAAATATCCTTTATTCTTGACAAACATGAAGAATCGACTTCTCAGTTGAGTGATATATAAGTTGACAAGATTTTTTGAGACTAAAAATAACTTTATTGTCAAGATTCCCGTGGATTTCATACAATACAACCTATCATTTCCGTGAATTCTCAAAATTCATGTTATTTATATTAGTATACAGGGTGTCCGAGAATTATCTGTACAATTTTTGGCTGTTATTAAAAGTCAACCATGAAGTGTAGAAATTCCAGTGTTGTCCCATTTTACAGAGAATCTCATTAAGTTTTTTCTGATACCACGTTTTGACAAGTTTTTTAGAAATGTACGCGGGTGACAGACATTGATGATTTAAAAGCAAGAATCACAGCTGCTATTGAGCGAATTGATGTGGATATGCTGCAGCGTACATGGCAACATTTGGAGTATCGATTGGATGTTTTGCGAATCACTAATGGTGCACATATCGAATGTTTGTAACAACGTTACTTTAATAAAAGAAACTTTTGAAAATACAGATTCTAAATAACCTTGTTTAAGATTTTTACGTGTGTTATCAATAATTTTATTAAAAGATGAAATTGTACAGATAATTTTCGGACACTGGAATTTCTAAAAAACTTGTCAAAACTTGGTATCAGAAAAAACTTAATGAGATTCTCTGTAAAATGGGACAACACTGGAATTTCTACACTTCATGGTTGACTTTTAATAACAGCCAAAAATTGTACAGATAATTCTCGGACACCCTGTATTATTCCTCCAATCTAAATCATACCTTTCAGTCATTCGACTCCTCTATTCCCGTTCAACTGCAAATTAATTCTGATCTTCTGTCCATTCCCAAAAAACGTGAAGCAACCTTAAATTGTCCAAACAGCCGTAGCATGATTCAACCAAACCAAATTAGTAGAATTCACCCCGGTTGTCTTATAATTACTCCTCGTTTTACTCATCTAACGCCAAATTACTTTCTTATAACACCACACTTAATCTTGTACTTGCCTAAACTCCCAATCAGTTCCTATTTTCAATCTCTATCTACATTCTGTAACTCTCTTACCACCCTTAAACTATCCTTCTTGTGATCAGCATTTGGATTGCATTTATGGAAAAACTATATATGCTTACAACATGGTATCGTATGCGGTACCTTTATTTCCTAATTAAATATAAATTATTAATTTATTGAATTAAATAACTTCAAAATTGCCTCGGGAGTGGCGACATAGCCTATTGGCAATGAAATTAATTGCCATACAGAGAACCCAATATGGAAGCATTTGGCCCACATAACAAGAAAAATTTATTATTTCGTATTCAAAATTTTCCATTGCTGACTCATGAAAATACTTCGAGAGAAGAGTCAACGAATTTTGTAAAATCAGCTAATTCCTGAGACGATTTATATTTTTGCGGCACTGATCAGAGCTGCTTATGTTAAGCCCTGCTTTTAAGCAAGGAAGAAGTACTTTATCTTCCTATAACTTCTGAGTGAATAACAAGTAATATAAATCTAATAACTCAAAAGGATAGGCCTATACCTTCAGGAATTTAAATATAGTGACTGTCTATATTAATTAAACCAAATCAACTCGTTGTGTAACTCCATCGTACCGCGGCCCTTCATCGAAACAGAAGCGAGGCCCAACGAAATAATAAGGTAAGGTGATTTCTTTTTTACCATTAGGCAACCTAAAATACCGAAGGCAAATAAACTTAACGAGGTCCTTTGAAGACCTACACAACTGAGTACACATACATGACTAACGAAAAAACGCAGGGTATTGTCGTTAACTCTCCACTGAGATCTGCTGGAAATTTCCAACGGATGAGAGGTAACAGGCAATCAACCCATAGCCTTATATAGTTTTTTCACAGCATTAATGCAACCCTCCAGGAAAGATCTCACGTCCTATCCCACGTCCAGCCTCTCACTTATGCCAACGTTTCTACCCTTTCGATAATTCTCATCATCAGGGCCGGACTTTCACCTGCTGAGGCCCTAAGCTATATGAAATTTGAGGCCCTTCTCTAAAAAAATTCGGGTAAAAAAATTTAAAATAATGTCATTATTACTATAATTATTATTTTTTATATTAATGTTAATGATAAAGAAAAAATAATATATATATATATATAATTTTTGATGAATTAGTGTTAAAGAATAAAAACTAATGATAAAATAAAAATATATTTAAAAAAATGAGGCCCCCGAGGGTGTGTGGCCCTAAGCTATAGCTTATTTAGCTTATAGGTAAGTCCAGCACTGCTCATCATCTTCCTCATATGTCGCCCGTGTCAATAACTGAAGTGCTGTGCCCCTACTTCGAAGTCCTCACCCTCAGGAGAAGCACCGGACGGTCTGCCCTAATCTTCGATCACCTCATTAGCTGTTATTACATTACATTACATTTCATTTAGAAAACATGAAGCCACTGGGGCCTATCGAGGTTATCCAAGTTATGAACTATATTTTATTTTATAATAATAAAATCTTGCAAAACGTGAATCTCAAGATCCCTAGATCTTTCTAAATACTAAGTTAAATTAAGCTTAACGGTTAGAAAAAGAGCTATTTATACTCTAATAATCTCAATAAAGTAAAATCTACAGAATTAATAATATAATTCTTCAACAATCTGTAAAAAAACTTGGAGCACAGCAAAGTCGTTATTATTAATTTCATAATAATAATAAATGAAATAAAAATTCAGGCCCCACTCACCCATATTCAAATAACGTTCACTTTCAAAACATTTTTCTATTCGGCAAAAAGTTGTGAAACTTTAAGAAAATTCGAAACTTTAGCATTACCTGGGAGAACAAAATTGCAGTTACTGTGGTTTAGTTTAGCTTGCCTTTTATTAGTTCAATGCTTGCTTAATTTAAATTCGGATCACCTGAAGATCCGTCACCCCAACCTTTTTTAGTTAGCTTTATAAGGCTAACTAACGAAAATACCACAACTTAACCTAACCAGTCGTTAGGTCAACTGTACGCCCTTGACGACTGGTTAGGTTTGGTCGTGATATTTTCGTTAGTTAACTTTATAAAGCTAACTAAAAAAGGCTGGGGGCCCTGATCTTCATGTGATCCTTAAATTCTTTTGATTACTTGTCATGTCCATATAAAGGGAGATAGTGTACCCAGGGCCGGATTAGCAAATGCTACGGGCCCCGCACTTATGACAACCCCGGACCCATAAGAAAATTTTGCTTTGACGTGTTTCAGTACGATTGTTAAAAAAATAAAAAATAAAAAATTCGATACAAGTTCACAAAAAGCTCAAAAAAATTTCATAAAATTCAATTGGGAAAAAGGATACGAAACAGGGCCAGATTAATGTAGGTTAATGGGTATGAACGAATAAAAAATCACTTAGATTATTTATGAATAAAAGAAATATTTTGATATAAATACATGTTTCTTATTTACTACTAAAGTTTGAGAAGAGTGAATAAAAAAAATTAAAGAGACATATACAAAAATTCTATGCGTTAGAAATCAGCAAAAACACGGGTAGTCAAGATGAAACATTTGAGTTACAGCCTCATGGAGAAGGGTTGGCTAAACTTGCAGAAGGTAATGACAACAATGCCTCTTCGGTGGGGAGTGTTAGAAAATCGAGAAGAGGAAAAGCCATTGTTATCCCAAGGCGATATGATGACTAAGCTGATTGATGCAGCATTGTTTGTATATATTAAGTTAAGGTGTGTGTATATATATATATATATATATATATATATATATATATATCATAAGTGTAAGGTTAGTGAAAAATTCACTTAATTTAGAGCTAGCATTTTTGGGCTCTTGTAGCATCATTGTTTGGGCACTCTTGTGGCATCATTTTTTTGGGGGGCACTGCGCATCCTTCCTACTCGTTTGTTGAATGCGGCACTTACAGGGTGTGGTCTTATAGAGAGCTCTCTTACAATTCAGTTTGGTTGTTTAGATACAAGATTGTTGCATCGTGCAATGGTGCAGGTTGTGTTGTTGCAAGGTTTAGAAAGACCATAAATAGAGCCCCATTTGTTTTTTATCTTAATTTTATGCAACTGAGGCCTAAGGTAGGCCCACATCGAGTCAGCAACCCTGAGGTAGGACTTAATAGGAACTCCAAGTCCGTACGTTTAGTCTAGGCCTTCAGAGCTTGGTCGTTCACGGCTCAGCTGGAATTCTGAACCCAATAAAATAAAAAATATAACATCAGCTTTGAATCTTGCATAGTCTAGCACGACGTAACAAAACACTGTAGGCCGAGCGAGGTAACAAGACGTGCTCAATACAGTCTAATGCAAAGAATTAAAAAATCAACCAACCCGATTATCCAAGCTACCCATGAGTCCTGCCGTTTATCCTCTAAAGTCTAAGCTATGGAATTCTTGGTACGAAAACGTCTGTCTGTAGCTCCACTTAACTGCGACATTACTGTATTATTTCTAATCAGCTGTATGTATTTCTATCCTTAGTATGTGAACTGTCATTGTATTAATAATATTTGTCATATGGACTATAGTCTGCCAATAAACCTTTTCATTTTCGTTTCATTTTCAATTTGGTAATTGTTTTAGAAGTGAAATGTAAATCTTTCTCAAACTAGGACTTAAAAACCTTAAAACTATTGATAACTATAACGGTAATTGAATCGAATAACTAAGTTAAAGCCAGTTTAAAACAAGGATCTTTTCCGTTTGACTGCCGCCATTGAAACATAATTAAACTTTTTGTATTTTAACTGAAATGTCTTGATGATACAAAATAAGTTACTTTATAAAAAAGCTTTCCTTAATTTCCCCTTCAAATTTTGTTTCTTATAAACAATTTTAATTACTTTCAAGATCCATGCTTAATTTTTAAGTTTTAATCGTGTACTCAGAAAAATAAGGGGATCACCTGAAGATCAGGGCCTCCAGCCTTCTTTAGTTAGCTTTATAAGGCTAATAATTAGTAAATAGTACAGCCTTCAGGCGCCAGAATGGCGCCTGAAGGATTTAGTTGGAAAGGGACATATAAAGTGCACATGAATTTTATGGTTGAGGGACACAATTTAAGTGATTTTTATAATAAGTTAAATACTGATCTTTTTTTTTATGTAGAAGGAGGAGCCAAAGGCGGGCCCCGCAAAAATGCCCCTCCATATTTAAGAAAGGGAGAGCCGAAATCAAGGTCAACACGATGACGGTGGAGGGAACCTGCGAATTGCCTCCTTATGTACTTCATGAATTTCGACGTATAGTCATCGAACGTCTCTGATGTACCAGACTTAATCATGTTGACGATAGCTGCGCCGTCGATGACGCCTATATCCGCTTCAGGGTGCGAGTTCTCGGTGTCACCACTGTGTGGCACCAGATCTTCCAGGCATTGAAGCAGGTCAGACTTTGTACCGAGCCTCATTTTGCCGTACTCCGATATTGACAGGGAAAATGGCTGATTCTCCTGCCGGAAAAAGTCTTCAAGGTCAGTGTCACGTACTTGACTGGCGATGTACAACGGTGAAAATAAATTGTGGTCATGTTTGAAGGACATCAGCTGCTCCTGTGTACACGACTTTTCCTTCTCAGGATGCCGGCTGAACAAATGCAGTTTATTCTTTACTACTGTCTCATTGAGTGCAGTTGTGCGGTTCACCAGTCGAGTCTTGAAAAACTCGTTGCGCTGGTCTTCGCCAAGCTTTTTCATTTTGCAGACAGAATCAATAACTGCTGCATGTGCCACCTCCTGCCTATCAAGAACTAGGAGATCCCCGCTAGTATCAGAGAAGGGGGTGTCCATGTCGTTCATTGTCGCGATCAGAGACTTCACATTCTTGACGAATGTGCTTGAAAAAGGTAAGTGGTAGTTAGATAATTGTCGAAATAGTTTCACGAAATCAATAGAGCATACAAACATCCTTTGAGATACGTGTACCTGGTTTGTCCTCATGGTGACGGAGCTGAGAGGCTGTTTTCTTGTCAGTAGTGCCGCTGGTTTCACGGTTAGACCGAGTGCTTCACACAGGCATTGTTCTGTTCGCGGTTTTCGTTCAGACATTTTGGACAAAGGCCGGCATGTCTTGTTGACAGTGAACTTGCCCTCGCAAAACGCTGCAAATACATCAGGTTGTTTATCGCGTAGCGTCAACATATCCCGTAGGCATAAGCGTAGGGGCCCGATTTTATCCCGTGGGGGCAAGCAAGTTTTGCCCGAAAACAATAAGCGAAACTGAAAATCGACTTTTAAGTAATATTTTTATTAAACACTATTTATAGGTATACACAACTGTACAAATTCTGAGCACCAAACAAGTTACAACAATGGAGTAAGTTGTAACAGGTTATATCAAATGAGGTACTTAAATACTGCCGTTTTGCGTCAGGTTTTCCTTTCTATAATCAAATATTGCATGATTCGAAATCTGAAGACATACATGTCGGGCAAAGATATAATATCTATAGTGAACCTAGTTTTAGCCGTTTAAGGTGATAATGATTTAATTGTATGCAACGATTGATTAAGGCAATGACTGACTGATTACTTATTAATGAAAGGCTATTTGGGTAGATCCACCATACTATTGGAAGTGACCGAAATGGCAGCGAGGGTCACCAGCTTGATTTACGCCCAAGCAAATTAATATTAAGGTTATAAAAGACACCTTATGTTTTGTGTAGTTTAATTAAGAAAATATTTATATTAATTTTCACAGTGAAAATACAATGGTAAGACTGACTAGAAAGCTTAACAGTTCGATAATGACCTTTGAAATATGCGCTCGTTTATGTGAGGCTTAATGGTATACAAAATGGGACACCTTTGAAATGCGCTCGTTTATGTGAGGCTTAATGTTATACAAAATGGGACACAACCTGAAATATGAGATGGTGAATACAAAAATAATGCAGGCACGTAATAATATAACAAATAGGTTATGTAATACACCGATTAGGGAAACTACAGATTATGCATAAATGATCTGTGAAAGAGGCCTATTAATGACACCGTGAATGCGTACGTTTTGGTACTCTAAATAGAATAAGCCTCGGTACTTTATTTTGTACGTAACAAATCGTTACTTATTCACGGTGGTATAACAAAGAATTGACAGTAATTAATTGGTAGTTTGTTATGCTTATGGCATAGACCTAGGTAATAAAATGAAATGTTAATAGCTTAATTGAGGTAATACGTAATGTACAGTACTCATCGATGGTATGTAATGGCATGCAACATAGAACATTGAATGGGCCTAATAAATGCTATAAAGAATGCACGTGCGTTTGGTACATTGAATGGAAAACATGACACTGATTAAATAGGCTAAATGATTGTATGGATGCACAAGGAATAATTGATGCGGCCTAATTATAATGGATTGAAATGCTTGCACAAATATCATTTATATACAAGAACATTATGTGATGTTAAGTGATTACGTCAAGAGAATATTTAGTTAACACATAAATATGTGAATTGAACAGAATAACGGATGATACGCGGAAATAACGGTATAAAAATGACACTTGAATTGGATGACAGGCCTACCGTTCGGCCTAATGATAGTTGAGGGAATATACACGGTATATGAATTAGGCCTGCAGTAGAGAAACTATTTATCGCACAAATATTATAGTGAACACAACCGCGGATGATGTGAATTACAGGTTCTGAAGGACACTTGAATTAGAAAAATGGTCTACTGCGTTATTAACGGGAGTCAATGGGAACGTTTACTTACTCGCTTTGGGAGAGTAGCCTGCTGTTCGGCGGTAGGCTAAGGTAGGCCTCAAGAGTACTTAGAATATGATGTATTTAGCTTACCCGGACGATTTGACGTCGTGGAAGGATTGTTGAAAATGAATACCGTGAGTGTCGTCGATCGTCCTCTGGAAACTGGTCGCTCGCGCGTTGGTCGGGTCGTGGATTAGGCCTTTTTGCGTTGGAGATGTAGGCCCGGTTGTGATTGTCTCTTGGAAGTTCGTTCCGCAGGTCGAGGTATGATGGGCCTAATGGAGTCTCGTAGACGAATTAGGCCTTTTTGCGAAGGAGAATGTAGGCCCGGTTGTGGTTGTCTCTTGGAAGTTTGTTCCGTAGGTCACGGTATGATGGGCCTAATGGAGTCTCGTAGACGATCGTTCTTCGTAAAGCGGTAAAAGCTGACCAGATGTGGAGTGATTTGGGCTTGTAGCTTTCACCGTCGAGTCACGCAATGTGTCCCTTGCGGATGCTTCTGCCGGTGCTCTCGAAGATGCTTGATAACCGGTTTATGCGGTAATGAAGAGACCAAGGGGAATTCCTGATGCCGTTGGGGTTTCCTGCGGCAGTGTTGGTGGGTCACTTCCAATGATGCTTCGTTTCTTGAATGTGGTGTTGAAGTGAGCCTTGGTCTTGAGCCGGTTACAACTGATGAGGGATGACAACGTACAGAGTAGTCGAACGGAATGGAAGCGCCGGAGTGAGAGTGAGTGAGCGTGGGTGCTTTCTTTTATACGCAATTCCTGTGACGTAGAACTTCACGCCAATTATTAAGACGCCTTGTAAGCGCGTCCTTGGGTTGATAAAAACTTACTTTCGCGCCTTGGGAAGGAACAGACTTTCCATTGTTTGTTTGCCCACGTGTGTTCCAAACTGTTTTATGGTAGCGTGGAAAGAAAGTATGTCTGTCGATTTGTTGGTCTATTTCTTGTCGATCCGCTACAAGTAGTTCCCTCTCAGAGACGAAGGAACGATGATAAAAGGATCACCATTTCGGGGCGAAACTGACGCGGCCGCTCCGAGTACGGACACCCGTTCGTGTGTCTGGCGGTGTTTCGTTGGCGGGAGGGCGCGAGACATCTTCTTGTGTTGGGGAAATGGGGAGAAATGTGTCTGCTGTAGTCGGTTGTGGCGAAACTGTTGGGGAAATTGCGTCGTCCTCGAGGTACGCCGGCTTTAGGCGGTCGATTGACACTACGTCCTTGCGTCTTGCACGGTCGAGGATGAAAGTTTTGTCACCCCTCCGCAGCACAGGAAAAGGCCCATCGTATGGATGTTGTAGGGGAGGACGGATGGTGTCGTTTCTGACGAAGACGTGGGTGCAGGAGGACAACCGGGCGGGGACAAAAATGCGACGAGCAGTGGGATGACGCGGGGAAACCGGACGAAAATTGCGCATGGTCGCCCTTAAGGCGTCGGCGTACGTGCTGCCGTCCACCGAAGGATGTGCTCCTGACGAAGTGAAGAATTCGCCGGGTAGCCGCAGAGGAGTACCGTACACCAATTCGGCCGATGTACATTGCAGGTCATCCTTGAGCGCTGCCCGAATTCCCAGGAGGACAAGGGGAAGGGCGTCGGTCCAACGTGGGCCGGTGGTGGTCATCCTTAGGGACGCCTTCAGGTGACGGTGTAGTCGCTCGACGAGGCCATTGGGGAACCTACGAGGTTGGACAGTATTTTAGATTTAGTAATAACTACGGATGAAAGGCTAATTACTGATCTTCAAGTAATAGAACCGTTGAGCAATAGCGATCACAATATGGTAGAGTTTGTCCTCTCAGTAAGTCACTCGAAACCAACTAACTCGACTAAAATTCCTAGCTTCCAGCACGCAGACTTTAGTAAATTTCGAAATAAATTTTCACACGTCAATTGGGAAAACATAATGGGAACTCCAACGCAAAACTAATGTGGGAATCGTTCGTAAAGGTATTTAGGACTATAAATGAGGAATGTGTACCGTACAAAATTAAGCGTGCGAAAGTAAACAACAAGCCCTTGTGGTTTACTTCTAGAGTAGGAGACATTATAAAGAGTAGAGAGAGGGCTTATAGGCTATACAAGTCCGATAAAGATAATCTGTTGTTACGAAACAACTACATATCTCTAAGGCGTGAAGCTAAAAGTGTAATAAAAAAGTCAAAACGCGAATTTGAAATCTCCATAGCTCGTGACGGTAAAGAAAATCCCAAGCGATTCTTTCAATACGTCAATAATAGAAATCCAGTAAAAAGTGTCTTAGGTCCATTAAAAAATGGAAATGGAGATCTAGTCTCTGAAAACAAGGAAATGGCTACCTTGCTAAAAGAATTTTTTACGTCAGTTTTTACTATAGAAGATGTAACGAATATCCCTACGGTCATAGACATAATACCTTTTGATAATGGTAATATTTTGGATAATATTGTCGTTAGTGAAGGGGAAGTAATGCGCTATATTGATAAAATGAAAACGCGTAAATCACCGGGTCCGGATTCCATATATCCCATACAACTAAAAGAATTAAAAGATAGCATTGTTGTGCCGCTAACAAAGATTTTTAATGCGTCTATTTCTGAGGGGTGCGTACCAGATAATTTCAAGTTAGCGAACGTAACACCTATCTTTAAGAAAGGCGATAAAGGTGCGGCGGGAAATTATAGGCCAATCAGTTTAACGTCTGTTGTAGGTAAGCTACTGGAATCAATAATTAGGGATCGTATAGTCGAACACTTAGAAGTGCATAATCTGGTCAGAAATACGCAGCACGGTTTTAGGCGAAACAAATCTTGCTTAACTAATCTTTTAGAATTTTTCCAAAGCGTGGTTAACGTTTACGATAGACATCGGGCGGTTGATGTAGTGTATTTAGATTTTCAAAAAGCGTTTGACACCGTGCCGCACAAAAGACTGATTGAAAAAACTAAGGCTCATGGAATCAGGGGTGTAGTAATAAATTGGCTAGAAAAATGGTTGCGAGGCAGGAAACAGAGGGTGGTCGTTGATGGAGCGGAGTCGTGTTGGGCTAATGTAGCGAGTGGCGTTCCTCAGGGTTCTGTATTGGGCCCCTTGCTTTTTCTTATATATATTAACGATTTAGATGTCGGCCTAGTCAGTACAGTTTCAAAGTTTGCGGATGACACGAAGCTGGGTGGTAGGGCGATTAATGACGAAGATAGAGGTAAAATTCAGGAAGATCTGAATAAAATCGTTGATTGGTCAGTCACATGGCAAATGAGATTTAACGTGGATAAGTGCAAAATTATGCATATAGGTTCGCGTAACGGTAATTTTGCGTATAGTATGTCGGGGAAAGATTTAACAAGCGTAGAGCAGGAAAAAGATTTAGGACTTATAGTCACTGGTGATTTAAAAGTAGCGAAACAAAGTACAGCGGCGGTCAATAAGGCGAACAAAGTGTTAGGTTTTATAGCTCGAAATTTTGAGTACAAATCGCGCGATATTATAGTTCCTCTTTATAAATCATTAGTTAGACCCCATTTGGAGTACGCGGTCCAATTTTGGAATCCGCATATGCGCAAAGATATAGACAAAATCGAAAGAGTTCAAAGACGAGCAACTAAGATGATTCCGTCTCTTAGGTCAAAGTCGTACGGGGATAGGCTTAAAGAGTTAAAATTGACTACACTCGAGACTAGGAGGTTAAGGGGTGATCTAATCCAGGTTTTCAAAATTATGAATGTGTTTGATAACGTAGATAGAGATAGCTTTTTCGAAATATCTCAATATAATAGGACTAGAAATAACGGGTGTAAGTTGACAAGTAGAAGGTTCGAGACAGCAGTTGAAAAACTTTTTTACGCATAGAATAGTAAATAGCTGGAATAGTTTGCCGGTAGAAGTAATTAGTAGCACGTCTATAAACATGTTTAAGAATCGATTGGACGCGCATGTTGATAGAAAGGGTATAGTTTAAGGAGTAAAATTAAGGCTTTGTGGGGATAGATCCCACAGCTCAACACAAGTGTTGTGGGATATAGGGAGGCAGCGTCTTGGGTTAGGGGATACTCTCTGTCCTTACACACCCCATTTAAAGAGATTCCTCTGCCGAGCGGTGCCCCCCATAGTACTGTGAGGTATTGAAAAACTCATGATCTTCACTTGCCCCACAAACACCTTTAAATGAGAGACCCATAATGGGTGCACACACATTTCTACATTACTGTACAGTCTTTACAGCCACACCTACACTTTTCCTCGTATGTGTATACACAATACACGATTGCGAACACAGTTAGGTAGACCAGCCATGAGTGGATCCTAGGGTCTTTGTTGGTCTGAAACATTATAACATTATAACATTATATGCTGTAGTCCGAATCCGGGAACAACCTAAAATTTGTGTCAGGCTCTTCCACAGAGCGGATTCGAATTGCCGACCACGGTCAGTAGTGATTGTTGATGGGACTCCAAAACGGGACACCCAACCACTGACGAAAGCGCGGGCGGCGGATTCAGCCGTGATGTCCTTTATAGGGATCGCCTCAGGCCAACGCGTGAATCGATCGACGCAGGTGAGGAGGTACGTGTAACCTTCTGAGTATGGAAATGGGCCGACGAGGTCCAGATGTACGTGATCGAAACGTGCGTCGGGGGGACGAAAAACAGCTAAAGGTGCCGTCGTGTGACGTTGAATTTTTGCTTTCTGGCACTTTATGCAAGCTTGGGCCCAACGTCTGACGTCACGGTTGATGCTGGGCCAGACGAAACGAGAGGTGACGAGAGCCTGAGACGCGCGAATTCCGGGGTGAGAAAGAGAATGAAGCCTATTAAAAATTTCGCGTCGGAATTTCTCGGGGACGAAAGGACGGTGTGATCCTGTAGAACGTCGACCGTGAGGGTCCGTGAGGAAGAAGGCAGTGGAATTTCTTCCAGTTGTAACGACGTGGATGCACTACTGAGCTGCTGCAGTTCATCGTCTCCTCGTTGAGCTTCTGCTATGGCTTCGTAGTCGATGACGTCACCGGTGGCGGGAACAAGGGACGCATTAATCGTGACTCGCGATAGAGCGTCCGCTGCGGTATTTGCATGGCCTTTTATGTGACGAAGATCGCCAGTGAATTGTGAGACGTAGTCCAAATGTCTCATTTCCCTGGGGGAATACCGGTCGGATTGGGAATTGATGGCAAACGTTAGCGGACGATGATCCGTGTATATAATGAATTCTCTTCCCTCTAAGTAGTGGCGGAAGTGTTTGGTCGCCAGATAAACCGCAAGCAATTCTCGACCGAAAGTGCTATATCTGGTTTCCGTTGGTTTGAATGCGCGTGAGAAAAAGGCTAAGGGCTGCCAACCATCTCCTGACGCTTGTTGTAACACGGCGCCTGCCGCAGTGTCAGAAGCATCCACGACGAGGCTGATTTCTGCGTCAGGATGAGGGTGAGACAGCTGGGTCGCATCAATGAGGGCTGACTTAGCCGACTCGAACGCTCGCTGGGCCTCTTCAGGCCATGGAATTGACGTAGAGGACCCCCTCCTGCAGGGGCGCAGCAGGGCATGCAAAGGGCGGAGGAGGTGCGCGCCATGGGGAATGAATCTGCGATAAAAGTTTATCATACCTAAAAATTCCCGCAGTTTTCTTTGCGTGGTAGGGGGGGGAAATTCCTTAATGACGTCGACCTTATGGGGGTTGGGGGAGATACCGTTGCCTGTAATTTGATGACCGAGGAACTGCAGTTCGGGGACGCCAAACTGGCACTTGCTGGGGTTGATGACGACTCCATACTCATCGAGTCGAGCGAAAACCTGCCGAAGGTGTTTGACATGTTCCACTTCATCGCTGCTGGCAATGAGGAGGTCGTCTATGTAGGCAAAACAGAAGGGGAGACTCCGAAGGACGTCGTCGATAAATCTCTGAAAAGTCTGTGCCGCGTTCCGGAGGCCGAAAGGCATGCGGATGTATTCGAAAAGCCCAAAGGGCGTTATTATCGCGGTTTTGGGAACGTCCTCTGGGGCTACCGGGATTTGATGGTAGGCCCTGACGAGGTCCAGTTTGGAGAAAACCGTACACCCAGAGAGATTGGCGGCAAAATCGTGCAGAAGGGGGGGAGGGTAGCGGTCGGGCACTGTGCAAGTGTTGAGCGCCCTGTAATCGCCCACAGGACGCCAGTCGCCCTCAGTCTTCTTGGGGACCATGTGTAACGGTGCGGCCCAAGGGCTTTTGGAAGGCCGGACGATTCCTAGTTCGATCATGTGTTCGAACTCTGCCTTTGCGATGCGCAGACGGTCCGGAGCCAAACGTCGAGGACGAGCATTCTTCGGGGGTCCTGCAGTCTGAATATAGTGGAGCACTATGTTTCACTGGCACCTCGCGGTTGCAAGGGCGTGTCACCGATGGAAACTCAGCCAGTAGTGTACCGTACGGTGACTCAGGGCGAGCCACCGAATATACTGGCGGAGGCGCTGACGTACGGGAGAAAACGCCTTGCACGCTGAGGCTGGTCTTGTGGTCGATGAGTCTCCGGCGTCTAACGTCCACTCCTAAGTCGTAATGCTGCAGAAAATCTGCACCTAAGATTGGCTGTTGCACGTCGGCGATGAGAAAAACCCAACGGAAGGTTCTCCTAAGTCCGAGGTTGAGGGTAAGGGATTTTTGACCGTATGTTTGAATGGGAGTCGAGTTCACCGCGTGTAATTCAGTCTCCCAACTGGGATGTAACCGCTCTTGTGGGGAGGGGGGGAGGAGACTGACTTGGGCGCCGGTATCGACCAAGAAACGTATCTTGGAATGGGCGTCTGTGACGAAGAATAGGCGGACGCCGTGGAAGCCTTGAGCATGAGACGCCGTTAATGCTCGGCTGCTACGTTTCCCGCCCGAAGACAGGGGGCCGTGCATTTCCGGGCTTGATCGCCGAATGTCCTGTGGTACCAGCATACGCCCGGTTCGTCGTTGGAACGGGGGTGCGGGAACGGGAACGGGGTCGTGAGTTGCGGTGCTGAGGGTCGCGTGATCTGCTTCGTTCACGCGTTTGCAACCCGCGTACATCGCGAAAAAGTCCTTCTACCATGATGGTCAACTTCGCGACGGTCTCCACCAAGTTGTTGTCGGGCGCGGTTGGGGGAGGGGGTGTGAGGCGACTCCGGCCACTTGTGGCGTTTCTATGTCCAAAACCCTGTCCGCTATATCCGCCAGGTCCTTCAACGAAATGTCTGGTTTCGTCACCGCCAGCACTCGTTGGACCTGCGGTGGAAGGCGTTGTATGAAAAGTTGGCGGAAGAATGAGTGCTCAAACGTGGGCTGAATCCCCCAGGAGCTGCTGCATGTGTCGCAGGAACTGCGACGGGGATCTGTCGCCAAGCTCTTCGGTCGCGAGTAATTTCCGGAGGCGATTTTGCTCTGACATGGCCGTTCGCTCCAAAACGGCGGTCTTCAACGTCTCATAGGGGTTTTCTAGGGGCCTCTTGGCGAGAATGTCTCGCACCTCGCCAGCGACCTCTGGTGTGAGTTGCGCGGCTACGATGTTAAACTTGGCCACGCTTCTTGTTATGTTCTGGGACTCGAAATGATATTCGACCTGTAAGAACCATGTGCGGGGATCCGCGGGCCAAAAAGTGGGGATTTTGGAATCGCCGTAGGTGTGGGATGTAGTGGCGTTGTTGTTTTCCTGCTGCATATTTTTCGCGCGAAAACGTGTTATCATGTGCCAACAAAATTAACCGTAAATGTATTTGTGGCCTAATGTGTACGGGAAAATAACACCAGTCACAGATGTAGATAGGCCTATTGACGCGCCGTATATGTTGTACCGTGTATTAATTTAAATATTTGATATCACCGCTATTTTGTTATTTGCAATAAAAGAATACTTAAAATTAAGAAAATGTCCCTAACCACTAAACAACAGGTTCACTGTGAAAATTAACTTGCAATTACTTTCGAGTCACTCCGGGGTTACACCAATTTATAGTGGACCTAGTTTTAGCCGTTTAAGGTGATAATGATTTAATTGTATGCAACGATTGATTAAGGCAATGACTGACTGATTACTTATTAATGAAAGGCTATTTGAGTAGATCCACCATACTATTGGAAGTGACCGAAATGGCAGCGAGGGTCACCAGCTTCATTTACGCCCAAGCAAATTAATATTAAGGTTATAAAAGACACCTTATGTTTTGTGTAGTTTAATTAAGAAAATATTTATATTAATTTTCACAGTGAAAATACAATGGTAAGACTGACTAGAAAGCTTAACAGTTCGATAATGACATTTGAAATATGCGCTCGTTTATGTGTGTTAGAAAATCTAGAAGAGGAAGAACCATTGTTGGCCCAAGGCGATATGATGACTAAGCTGATTGATGCAGCATTGCTTGTATATATATTAAGTTAAGGTGTATATATATCCATCTCATAATTGTAAGGTTAGTGAAAATTTAACTTAATTTAGAGCTAGCATTTTTGAGCTCTTGTGGCATCATTGTTTGGTCACACTGTTGGCATCATTTTGGGGCGCTGCGCGTTCTTTCTACTCGTTTGTGGGATGTCGTACGTACAGGGTGTGGTCTTGTAGAGAGCTCTCTTGCAATTCAGTTTGGTTGTTTAGATACAAGATTGTTGCACCGTGCAATAGTCCAGGTTGCGTTGTTGTTGCAAGGTTGAGAAAGAAGACCATAAATAGTACCCTTTTTGTTTACATTAAAATTCATGTAACAAAGGTCTAAAGTAGGCCCGCATCGAGTCAGCAACCCTGAGGTTACCCTGAGGTAGGACCTAATAGGATCTCAAATCCGTAAGTTTTAATTTAGCTTTAGTTGGGCTTCAGATACTGGCCCTTTAGAATTTGGCCGTTCACGGCTCAGCTGGGATTTTGAACCCAACAAATAAATAAAATAACATGGTCCTTCAGAACCGGATTCTACCCCAAGACTGAGTCAGTGACTATTTTTCGGCAAAGTTCTGATTGTGCAAATTGTAGCCCAAGTTAGGCCTAGACGGGTTGAGTATTATTGAATTAAGGTCCCAGGGTAAAAAGTTTGGTCGCCCAATTGCGAAACTTGGCCAGTCGTCTGTCGTTGTTTTGGCCTACATTTTACCGGTTTGGTTAATTTTGGGTTATTATTGAATTAAGGTCCCAGGGTAAAAAGTTTGGTCGCCCAATTGCGAAACTTGGCCAGTCGTCTGTCGTCGTTTTGGCCTACATTTTACCGGTTTGGTTAATTTTGGGTTATTATTGAATTAAGGTCCCAGGGTAGAAAGTTTGGTAGCTCAATTGCGAAACTTGGCCAGTCGTCTGTCGTTGTTTTGGCCTACATTTTACCGGTTTGGTTAATTTTGGGTTATTATTGAATTAAGTTCCCAGGGTAGAAAGTTTGGTAGCCCAATTGCGAAACTTGGCCAGTCGTCTGTCGTTGTTTTGGCCTACATTTTACCGGTCTGGTTAATTTTGGGTTATTATTGAATTAAGGTCCCAGGGTAGAAAGTTTAGTAGCCCAATTGCGAAACTTGGCCAGTCGTCTGTCGTTGTTTTGGCCTACATTTTACGGGTTTGGTTAATTTTGGGTTATTATTGAATTAAGGTCCCAGGGTAGAAAGTTTGGTTGCCCAATTGCGAAACTTGGCCACTTGTCTGTCGTTGTTTTTGGCCTACATTTACCAGTTTGGTTAATTTGGTTTATTATTCGTAGGCGAAGGTTGCAGACCAGTGCGCCAGTTACTTGGGTGGAAAAATTGGTATTCCATACTGGTGTTGGTTAGTACCCCACCTAGCAATTCAGTTTATTTGAAAAAAGCAAAATTTACGTTTGATCAGTTTGGTTAGTATTTCTGCCAATTCAGCTCATTTGGCATTGAGCCCAATTGTGGTTTGCATTGAAGATGAGTGCATCTGAATTGAACAAGTTTAAAAAAAGGAGAAGCGCCTACAAAGGTCTAATTACAAAGGTCATTGCCACAATAGATTCTGCCATAGAGCAAGAGGATTTACGCTTAGTGACTGTGCAGCTTTCCATATTAGAAACTAAAAAGGTTGCTCTAAGTGAGGTAAATGCTAAAATTGAGGCTCTTATAGAAGAGGATGAAATAGAAAATAACATAATTTACTTTGAAGAGATTATTGATGATATAATTAACGTAGGCCTCCGAGCAAAAGAATTTAGTAGCTCAGTACAGTTAGAGACCAGGTCTGATAATGAAACACAACACTCAACAAAGGATGTTTGTGAAGTTAAGGTTAACAGATCTGTAGTTCAATTACCGAGGCTTGTACTCAAAACATTTTCTGGGAGTATTCAGGAATGGCAAGGATGGGCAGACAGTTTTCAATCAGCAGTTCATTCTAGTCAAGTGTTAAGTGCCGTGGAGAAGTTTAATTATTTGCGGTCCCTCTTGGAAGGGGAGGCAGCAAAGACTATAGCAGGATTAGCATTAACAGAGGCTAATTATAATGTGGCTTGGGATATATTAAAGAAACGGTTTGGTAAGCCAGAGATCTTAATTAAAAGCCACCTCCGTGCACTTTTAGCTATACCTCCTGTTAATAATCCTAATAGTGTCAAGGAGTTACGGCAGTTATATGATGAATTTGAAATTAGAACTAGGTCCCTGGACAACTTGGGTGTAGGAATGGAAAAGTATGGCATAATGTTGGTTCCTACACTAGAGTCTAAATTGCCTAGCTCAATTTTGCTTGAATTAAGTAGGGGGACACTCTGCAGAACATGTGTACATCCTCCTTCAGCAGATGTTAAGTCTTTTAGGCACAGAATTAGCAAGACGAGAGGGAGTTGAGTTTGCACAGTGGGATGGTAAACAAGGGGACAAAGGCAGGCACAGCACCAAAGTTTCCACAAAAAGGAATAGCCCAGGTACAGTGTCAGCTCTACATGCCTCCTCTGAGAATAAATTAAAGGGAATCAAGGAATGCATATTTTGCGAAGGCAACCACAAGTCATATAAATGTGAGGTGGCTGAGGCCTTACCCTTTGAGGAGAGAAAGGACAGGGTAACTAAGTCCACAGCATGTTTTAAATGTTTTTTGAAAGGTCATAGAGCAAGGTTTTGTAAGTTTAAAATTTTGTGCAAAAAATGTCATGGTAGGCATCAGCCATTATTGTGTGAAAACACTCTTAGTAGGCCTACCCCAGAAGTAGAGACATCAGTGGCACATGCCACTGCTATGCAAGGGAGTAAAAGTAAAGGGGGATTATTGCAAACAACTGCAGCCTTATTAATTGGTAATGAGGGAGAAGCTACTGTAAGTGTTGTTTGATAGTGGTAGCCAGTGTAGTTTTATTAAGACCAGAATTTCCAGAAAATTGAAGTTTAAAGAACTTAAGAGGGAAAATTTAAGAATTTCTGGGTTTGGGGGTTCCGTTCAAAACCGAACCAAATTTAAGAAGGTAGAAGTTCTGGTTAAAGGGTTCTTACCGCAAAGTCCCACTATCAAGGTCCAAGCTGTAGAGATTGAGGAACTTTGTACTCCAGTCACTACTTGTTTAGATATGGCATGTGTCCAAGAATTGCAAGTTAAAGGAATTAATTTGGGCAATAATAAGTTTGAGGGAACAGAAGATATTAGTCTTTTGATTGGAGCTGACTATTATTGGGACTTCATCACTGGTAATATTGTCCGTACATCTCAAGGCCCGGTAGCTATTGAAAGTAAGCTAGGCTGGATGCTACATGGTAGTTATTGCAATGAAATGGAAGTTAAGGCTCTTTTTGTTAAGATTGAGGAGAACAGCCATGGTCTGGAAAGGCATTTGAAAGCGTTTTGGAAACTTGAATCTATTGGCATAAAGGACAACCAGGCAAGTACAGTGAACAATGATGTTTTAGAGCAATTTGAAAAAGGGATTGGGTTTAGAGATGGTTGCTATGAAGTTGGCCTACCATGGAAGGATTCTTGCAAACCCGGTTCAAACCTTCAGCTAGCTAATCGGAGGTTGGAGACTTCATTGTACAGGCTAAGAAAAAATGAGGAGTTGTTAATTGAATACGATGAGGCCATCCTAAGTTATGTAAGGGAGGGCTATGCTGAAAGGGTGCAAGGTAAGCTGGTGAGCCAGGAGGCACATTATCTGCCACACCATGCAGTGGTACGGCGAGACAAAACTACCACCAAATTGAGGGTAGTTTTTGATGGCTCAGCCAAGGACAAAGGTGGTGTGTCCTTGAATGACTGTTTGGATGCTGGGCCAAATTTAAATGCAGATTTATTTTCCTTGTTACTGAGATTCAGGTTTGGTAGAGTAGCATTGATTGCAGATGTGAAGCAAGCCTTTTTGCGGATAAAGTTAACCAGAGGACAGAGATGCAGTAAGGTATCTGTGGGTGGATACGAAAGACTTGTTGGAAAATGAACCTAAGGTTCAAGCATATAGAATGAAGTCAGTGTTGTTTGGCCTCAGCTCTTGTCCATTTCTGTTGGCAGCTACTATGCAGTACCATTTTAAGAAATATTCTGAAGTCTATCCTAACACAAGTGAACACATAAGGAAAAATTTTTATGTTGATGATTTGCTGTGTTCCGTGGATAATACAGAAATGGCTAAACAGATATTCATGGAGGCTAGAGCTATAATGAGGGAGGCTGGCATGGAGCTTAGAAAATGGCAGACCAATCATTCGCAATTACAAGAGTTTATGAGTCATTCCTGTGTAGTACCTGATGCAGCAGAAAGTATTGAGGATTCTGGTATTAAGGAGTTGTGGGCAATAGATGCAAAGGTACTAGGCATTGTTTGGCAGCAAGATGATGATTTGTTTACCTTCAATGGGAAATCTTTAGAAGAGCTGGCTGAGAATGAGACAAGGTGGACAAAACGTACAGCTCTTAGTTTGGCTTCAAAGGTCTTTGATCCTCTTGGATTCCTGGCTCCATTTGTGATAAAGTCAAAAATTTGGTTTCAGAGCCTCTGGGAAATTGGACTTGGTTGGGACCAAGAGTTACCTGATCATATGGTGGTAAAGTGGAAATATTGGTTCAAAGAATTGGCACATCTTGGAGACATTGAAATCCCAAGATGGTACTTTGGAGAGTTGAACAATAGTCCAGACAATTTGGAGCTGCACATCTTTTGTGATGCAAGTGAGGAAGCCTATGCAACTTGTATTTATATAAGAGGCGCATTGCAAGAGGAAGTAAGTTGCAGGTTGGTTGCTGCAAAGAGCAGAGTAGCACCTTTGAAAAGGCTTTCGGTTCCAAGGTTGGAATTGATGGGTGCCGTTATTGCTAGTCGGCTTGCAATTACAGTGCGAAAGTCTTTGGCCCTCTATGAAATTCCAAGCTATTATTGGACAGACTCCACTATAGTTTGGCACTGGTTAAGAAGTCAGGCAAGGAAATGGAAACCATTTGTTGCCAATAGGGTGGAGGAAATTCAAGCGCACACAGATCCCAAGCAATGGAAGCATTGTCCAGGCATCCAAAACCCGCTGATTTACCAACACGAGGAATTTCAGTGAAAGATCTTTCACAGTCAAGTTTGTGGTGGAATGGGCCAGAGTGGCTAAAACTTGGAAGTGAAAACTGGCCTTCTAATCAGCCTATTGTAGGAGAATGCCAGGCTGAAGAAGCATGGGTGAGTGAGGTGAGAAAATGCGCTGTGAACAGTTGTCAAGTTATGCAGCAGGACCCCATATTGAGGCTTGAGGACATTAGCAGTCTGAAAAGATTGTTAAGAGTGACAGCATGGGTATATAGATTTACCAACAACATTAAGGGAGAAACAAGAAGGGAAGGAATTCTGAACAGTAATGAGATTCAGCAAGCCAGGAAATACTGGGTGGTATATATGCAGAAGGAAAAATTTGGTGAAGAGAGAGAATTGCTCACCAGCCATCCATTACAGGTTCTACCAACACATTCTGCGCTCAAGGGTTTGGATGTGTTTTTGGATCAGGATTTATTGAGAGTAGGAGGTAGACTACAGTTTTCTGGGCTTCCAGAGGAGAAAAGACATCCAATTTTGCTACCTTCTGGGGGGCACTTTGTGGACCTTTTGATCCTGGATACTCATCATAAGCTGTTACATGCTGGAGTTAGAGAAGTGATAATAGAGATCAGACAACAGTTTTGGATTCCCAAAATTAGACAAGTAGTAAAAAAGGTCGTGCATAAATGTGTGGTTTGCAAGCGTTGGAGTGCAAAGCCTATTATGAAAAGGTGGCTCCACTTCCAAGAGAACGGTGTGTCTATACTGCCCCATTTGATGTAGTGGGAGTAGACTTTGCAGGGCCAGTCTATGTGTATGAGCGAGGGAGTCTAACAAAGGTTATATATGTCTTTTCACCTGTGCTACCACCAGAGCAATCCATTTGGAGTTGGTAAGCAACTTAAGTAGTGATGTATTTCTTTTGGCCTTTAAAAGGTTTGTGAACAGAAGGGGTTTCCCAAATAAAATCATATCGGATAATGCAAAAACCTTCAAAAAGGCTGCAAAGGAACTCCAAGAAATTTGGTCCTTGCTAAAAGAGGAAGGATTCCAATCCTACTTTTCACACCAAGGGGTACAGTGGGAATTTATTGTTGAGAGAGCACCATGGTGGGGAGGTTTTGGGAAAGGCTAGTGAGAAGTGTAAAGTGTCCATTAAAGAAACTTTTAGCTAATGCTCATTTGAGCAAAGAAGAATTCTGCTGTTTTATGTGAAGTAGAAGCAATGGTGAACAGTAGGCCTATCACTTTTGTTTACAACAGTATGCAGGATGCAGAGCCATTGACACCAAATCATTTTCTTTGTGGTAAACGATTAACATCAAGCCCAGTGTGCCAGAAGACTTGCAGCCTATCCAGAGCACTCAAGGAGAGTTAACCAGACGGTTTAGGTACCTTGAAGAGCTACAAGATCAGTTATGGAAGAGGTGGCAGATGGAATACTTGCCAGAACTCAATTATTACCCATCAGGCAAGGTAAAGGGCTCCAATGCAAATTGTATCAAGGTGGGAGAAGTGGTAATGATTGGGGATGAAAGACCAAGGCAATGCTGGAAGCTTGGCATAATTGAAGAGTTGTTTGTTGGCAAAGACAATTTAGTTAGGTCTGCACTGGTAAAGACTTCAGGAGGAAAGTTAAAGAGACCTATACAAAAACTCTATGCTTTAGAAATCAGCAAAAACACAGATAGTCAAGATGAAACATTTGAGTTACAGCCTCATGGAGAAGGCTTGGCTGACCTTGCAGAAGGTAATGACAACAATGCCTCTTCGGTGGGGAGTGTTAGAAAATCTAGAAGAGGAAGAACCATTGTTGGCCCAAAGCGATATGATGACTAAGCTGATTGATGCAGCATTGCTTGTATATATATTAAGTTAAGGTGTATATATATCCATCTCATAATTGTAAGGTTAGTGAAAATTTAACTTAATTTAGAGCTAGCATTTTTGAGCTCTTGTGGCATCATTGTTTGGTCACACTGTTGGCATCATTTTGGGGCGCTGCGCGTTCTTTCTACTCGTTTGTGGGATGTCGTACGTACAGGGTGTGGTCTTGTAGAGAGCTCTCTTGCAATTCAGTTTGGTTGTTTAGATACAAGATTGTTGCACCGTGCAATAGTCCAGGTTGCGTTGTTGTTGCAAGGTTGAGAAAGAAGACCATAAATAGTACCCTTTTTGTTTACATTAAAATTCATGTAACAAAGGTCTAAAGTAGGCCCGCATCGAGTCGGTTACCCTGAGGTAGGACCTAATAGGATCTCAAATCCGTAAGTTTTAATTTAGCTTAACTTGGGCTTCAGATAGAACTGGCCCTTTAGAATTTGGCCGTTCACGGCTCAGCTGGGATTTTGAACCCAACAAATAAATAAAATAACAATGTGAGGCTTAATGGTATACAAAATGGGACACCTTTGAAATGTGCTCGTTTATGTGAGGCTTAATGTTATACAAAATGGGACACAACCTGAAATATGAGATGATGAATACAAAAATAATGCATGCACGTAATAATATAACAAATAGGTTATGTAATACACCGATTAGGGAAACTACAGATTATGCATAAATGATCTGTGAAAGAGGCCTATTAATGACACCGTGAATGCGTACGTTTTGGTACTCTAAATAGAATAAGCCTCGGTACTTTATTTTGTACGTAACAAATCGTTACTTATTCACGGTGGTATAACAAAGAATTGACAGTAATTAATTGGTAGTTTATGTTATGCTTATGGCATAGACCTAGGTAATAAAATGAAATGTTAATAGCTTAATTGAGGTAATACGTAATGTACAGTACTCATCGATGGTATGTAATGGCATGCAACATAGAACATTGAATGGGCCTAATAAATGCTATAAAGAATGCACGTGCGTTTGGTACATTGAATGGAAAACATGACACTGATTAAGTAGGCTAAATGATTGTATGGATGCACAAGGAATAATTGATGCGGCCTAATTATAATGGATTGAAATGCTTGCACAAATATCATTTATATACAAGAACATTATGTGATGTTAAGTGATTACGTCAAGAGAATATTTAGTTAACACATAAATATGTGAATTGAACAGAATAACGGATGATACGCGGAAATAACGGTATAAAAATGACACTTGAATTGGATGACAGGCCTACCGTTCGGCCTAATGATAGTTGAGGGAATATACACGGTATATGAATTAGGCCTGCAGTAGAGAAACTATTTATCGCACAAATATTATAGTGAACACAACCGCGGATGATGTGAATTACAGGTTCTGAAGGACACTTGAAGTAGAAAAATGGTCTACTGCGTTATTAACGGGAGTCAATGGGAACGTTTACTTACTCGCTTTGGGAGAGTAGCTGCTGTTCGGCGGTAGGCTAAGGTAGGCCTCAAGAGTACTTAGAATATGATGTATTTAGCTTACCGGACGATTTGACGTCGTGGAAGGATTGTTGAAAATGAATACCGTGAGTGTCGTCGACGTCCTCTGGAAACTGGTCGCTCGCGCGTTGGTCGGGTCGTGGATTAGGCCTTTTTGCGTTGGAGATGTAGGCACCGGTTGTGATTGTCTCTTGGAAGTTCGTTCCGCAGGTCGAGGTATGATGGGCCTAATGGAGTCTCGTAGACGAATTAGGCCTTTTTGCGAAGGAGAATGTAGGCCCGGTTGTGGTTGTCTCTTGGAAGTTTGTTCCGTAGGTCACGGTATGATGGGCCTAATGGAGTCTCGTAGACGATCGTTCTTCGTAAAGCGGTAAAAGCTGACCAGATGTGGAGTGATTTGGGCTTGTAGCTTTCACCGTCGAGTCACGCAATGTGTCCCTTGCGGATGCTTCTGCCGGTGCTCTCGAAGATGCTTGATAACCGGTTTATGCGGTAATGAAGAGACCAAGGGGAATTCCTGATGCCGTTGGGGTTTCCTGCGGCAGTGTTGGTGGGTCACTTCCAATGATGCTTCGTTTCTTGAATGTGGTGTTGAAGTGAGCCTTGGTCTTGAGCCGGTTACAACTGATGAGGGATGACAACGTACAGAGTAGTCGAACGGAATGGAAGCGCCGGAGTGAGAGTGAGTGAGCGTGGGTGCTTTCTTTTATACGCAATTCCTGTGACGTAGAACTTCACGCCAATTATTAAGACGCCTTGTAAGCGCGTCCTTGGGTTGATAAAAACTTACTTTCGCGCCTTGGGAAGGAACAGACTTTCCATTGTTTGTTTGCCCACGTGTGTTCCAAACTGTTTTATGGTAGCGTGGAAAGAAAGTATGTCTGTCGATTTGTTGGTCTATTTCTTGTCGATCCGCTACATATCCTATATGAAAATTATAAACAGTTTCAGGTGTAATCGTGGTGATTGAAAATATGTGTACTGGGCTTTTGCCCGAGTTTTCGGGTGTAATTCCCCGAAGGAATTCAATCGGGCTGAATTGGGGGGGGGGGGGATCAATTGAGCCCCTTGACCCACCCACTCTTACGTCTATGCCCGTAGGTGAACGGTCACAGTACGTGCATAGTTGTAGTGGTCAAGCACGTGGAAGAGCCATTCCAGGCGCATCAGGGCATCCACGTACAAGACGAAGTTCCCTTCATGGATGGCTGTGTCCCAGGTTATCACTTCCAACTCTATCTTCAGCACAAGCTTGCCACAAATGGAACTTGGGACTTTACTCTGTTCTCCGTTTGCACCACTCTTCGAAGGTACTGCAGCAGTTTCTTGTTGAGATGTTTTGTACTCAGCGTAAGATTGCTGTCGAAGCTTATACGGCGCAAGGGCGGTTCTCTTGACATGCGCTGCTTTCAGGAACGAGTTAGCAGTCCCTGACGTGGTTATATGAGCTTGCAGCGCCGACGTCCAACCGCTGCCGTCCAGAAGATCACCAAGTGCTTTGAGCAATATTATCATGATATGTAGTCCACCCAACATGACCACAGACGAGTCTTCTCCGTAGGTTTCCGGCCACGTCCACTAGATTTCTTTTGAGAGCTTGAACAATGGCTGATCAAATGCAATCACAGGAATTTGTCAAGGATTGAGAACTGCTACAGCCTTTTCACAAAGTCCATGGAGTGCCGAATCATCGCGACTGACTTTGAATCATCAGGGAGAAATGCACTGACTGCATCAAATCAATGGACATTGGGCATGATCAATATGAAACAGAAATGTCAGAAAAAATGGACTTTTATGACGCGGGAATAGGGGGTGGGGCCGCAGGGTCGGCTGTTCCCAAAACTTTAAAACCCTGAGGGCGACTTCTCCCCCCCCCCCAACGGTAGGGATCTTGCCCCCAGAACTTCAGAATACTTGCCGCGCCACTATACATTGTGATCTTTGTCTGCGTCAACGACGTTGCCGACGTGATCACACCAATTGTACTCTTCCGCCACAGCCTCATTCATCAGATTGCAGCCAGATTGAATCAGGCCGGGTACTTCAAGAACAGGAGGTTCCTTCTTAACTGTATTAATTACAGGTACTAGTGGGTAGCTGTCTGTTAGCTTGACTTTTTAGACAGACTTGCTGAAAGCTACGCCCGTTTGTTCAGTCCCTCGATTCTCAATGTCAGGGTGCTGAAACAATGAGATGCCCGTCCCGTGGACGTGCACTAGTTGCTGTTAGGTCGTAATCAATGTTGTCGACAGCTGATGTCGTAAACATGCCGATTTTGAGGTGAACACTGCTTCAACGCTCTCGAAGTGGTTAATGGCTGAAGTTTGCAGACACGCCTAGTACACGGTCATACGAAACAGACAATCCCAGCTTGTAATGTGTATCCAATAAATCTCTTGAATTTGTTTTTGAATGTACTAAAGCACCGAGAAAGAGTGGAAGTGGCGTCTCTCGCTGTTCGGTATGTCTGGTTGTCGAAGATGCTTATCGGCCCCGCATACAGCCAGCTGATATACTCATCAATTGCAACATGGACAAAACTGGCTGCGACAATATTTTGCTTGATTCTTGATGTTTGTCACATACAGGATCATTGTGACGAGCATCAGCAATGAGTGAGCCACAGATTTTTCATGACAGTCTTTTGTGAATGAACCGCTGAAAGGTAAGCATTTCTTTCTCAACATGTTACAGCTTCACTGCCATCGTCAAATTGGCACGCTCTTCTTAGAGATTTTCCGACAGTTTCGTTAGGAACGAGTAGCACGTCCCGACCTTCACTGTGTGCTTCCAACTCAGGAAAGTAGCTGAGAAGTTGTTTTTTAATCTAGTGGAGTGAACTGCAGAGGAGTCCTCTCCCAGCTGGTCAACTCTATTAGTATAAAAAATTTAAATACAGATAGTTGAAAAATGGGCAACTTCATCCTCAAGAACAGCTTGTATGTATGAAATAAATTCAGCAAACGCAGTGCTAGGGGCAGTGTTTGTGTCGCTGTTATCGTGTGATGTTCTGGGTCTATCTGTCTCTGTTGTACAATGACACCAGGCATTGGACGTGGTACTTTGCCTCTGTCGCCATCAGATCTCTTTCACTGACTTTTGCTAGCAGTTGCTCATCCTGTAGATTAAGAGTGCACTGTCTCACGCGAGTGTCAAGGTCAAACGTTGAGGCTTTATGGAGAGGTTTGACACTGGTCGTAGACTTGTCATAAAAGAAAGAGTTACCAACGGCGTCATCAGATGGTAACACTTTTTGACATGTGAATCTTTCCTTTGCACTAGAAGAAGAACTGTCGTCATTGGCACTCTTTTTTTTCCGTTTGGCTGCGCGTTTGAGTTCAGTTTGGTTGAATTTGAGAGTGCAGGTTCTATGGAGTTTTGCTTTCTTACGTGAGAAAGTTTGTTCTGGCCTATCGATATCGTCCATGTCACTTAGCTTCAGCTTTGCCGCCAAGCAACTAAGTCGTCGAATGCTTCTAACGTTTCAGCGATAGACGTATACCAGCTCCTTGGAATCTATCCGCGAAGTTGGCTGGGCACTGGAGTTTCTCGCTGTTGGCTTCCTGGCAGAAGAGACATTTATTCCAGGCCGTAGGCGTATTTTCGCTGGCCATGTCACCGTCTGGAACCAGTGTGATAACCTTCTTCATTGTGATTACCATTCGATTAGATGAGCATTCGTAACTATCTGAAACAAATAATAACAATTCAAATGCTTATAATGAAATTGCCATCTAGGAAAAATATATTTTGACATATAACATTAATTTATTAGGTAATATCAGTCCAGCGGACAGGTGCTCATATAGGACAGAATCGTGCATTTTATGACAAAAGCATGGAACTTGGCACATATATATCATACATCATAGCGCCATGATGTGACTAAAACCAATATTAGGTCATTTATACCTCTGTATTTAGCCCGCATATAGCAGTGTATGAAAAAGATATACTTCACAGAACAATCTGAATGTTTTTAAAGGAATCACCATCCAGGAAAACCTGTTTTGATACCTCAAGTCGGGCATATGAATCATTATTAAGTATTTTTGTCACATTTTCATGGTTTTGACACTGAAATGACCTCTAGGGGTCACATGTTTCATCAGAGTTCCATATTGAGGTCATTTATGTTATCCTTGGGGTTGATTTAAGGGGGAGGCAGCATTGAAATGTCAATAAAATATTATTAGGAGTGACTTTGGTCTTTGTCCATGCTCTCACACGAGGGAACAGGTCTATGGCGGCCATCTAGGAAATATGGCCGCCAAGGATGACACAGGGCGAATTAAGAGTGCCTCCAATCTTTAAAATGATCCCTATTATGTATGGTACGTGTGCCAAGTTACATGTTTTTATCATAAAATGCACGATTCTGTCCTATAATCCGCTGAACTAGAGAGAAGGCTGAAATTTAGACTGGAAATGGGCCAGGATAAGAGAAAAAGGGTGGTATAGAGGGTGAGGTTGAGACAGTTATGCTTTACCTATGGGAATGGTAAAAGGGTTTTAGTAAAATTTAATTAAACAAACGGAAGGAAATGCATAAACGTTTACTTCAGATGGCTGATGCTAAACTGCGGAATGTCATCTGCATTGCAGTTAAACTTCCACGGAGGTCGGGAGCAAAGAATTTATGCAATTATATATATATATATATATATATATATATATCGTATATAATGATTACATGAGATTACACGGTTGAGATGCAATGCATAGAAAAAACTGCAACACTCTGCGATGATATGACTAAAGAATTTTGATTTAACATGAAGTAATTCGTCATGAACAAACTCGTTTGGACCGTAGAATTTATGACTATGGGACACTCAGGGGTGTTTTAAACATCTGTGGGGCCCGTAGCATTTTTAAAAGAAAAATCTGCCAGAAAAAGTTCTTTACCGTCATTTTAATTTTTAAAACAACAAACAACACTTCAATCATGCCAAGCTTCCAGCATTGCCTTGGTCTTTCATCCCCAATCATTACCACTTCTCCCACCTTGATACAATTTGCATTGGAGCCCTTTACCTTGCGTGATGGGTAATAATTAAATTCTGGCAAGTATTCCATCTGCCACCTCTTCCATAACTGATCTTGAAGCTCTTCAAGGTACTTGAACCTTCTGGTTAACTCTTCTTGAGTGCTCTGGATAGGCTGTAAGTCTTCTGGCAAACTGGGGCTTGATGTTAATCGTTTACCACAAAGAAAATGATTTGGTGTCAATGGCTTTGCATCCTGCATACTGTTATAAACAAAGGTGATAGGCCTACTGTTCACCATTGCTTCTACTTCACACAAAACAGTGAAGAATTGTTGCTCAAATGAGTATTAGCTAAAAGTTTCTTTAATGGACACTTTACACTTCTCACTAGCCTTTCCCAAAATCCTCCCCACCATGGTGCTCTCTCAACAATAAACTCCCACTGTACCCCATGGTGTGAAAAGTAGGATTGGAATCCCTACTCTTTTAGCAAGGACCAAACTTCTTGGAGTTCCTTTGCAGCCCTTTTGAAGGTTTTTGCATTATCCGATATGATTTTATTTGGGAAACCCCTTCTGTTCACAAACCTTTTTAAAGGCCAAAAGAAATACATCAATACTTAAGTTGCTTACTAACGAAGGACGAAGGAGGACGAAGACTTCATACCAGACTCAGTCTGGTATGGTCTTCGTCCTCCTCTCTCCTTCCTGCCTCCTCCACTCATGCATTCACAATCAAAGCTCCAGCATTTGTGACTATGTAAACTTAGAAACCATACTGCACACCAAAAATAACCAAAGTTGACCACACACATCAATGACACAATGGCACATTGATATACGATGCTACAGTCATATTTAGGTTATATTTCAAACCTTTATGGTCAAATATAAGTAGGTAAATGGCTTTTTTAAACACTAAAGATATTTCTAAGTTTGCTAGATAATATGACATCATTTGAGCATTAATAGTTTTTGAATTGTTGACTTTACTAAAATTGACACACCCTAAATTACTGGAAATCAGAGGTGAAGGAGATGAGGACACACAGGTAGGAGACTGCAGTGTCAGACCCAGGAAGACTCCTGACATCAACCAAATGCCACCAAACTCTCGGAGCTTATTGACTGGAACTCTGGTGTGACTGACCCTCTTCTGACCTGCTCCCTCACCACTGCTGCAATCAAGGAGTTTCTGGATAGACCAATGGAAGTTCCTGCATGGCCCTCACACACACACAGTCAGTAGAGAGGTGTATAAGGATGACAACTGAAGCAGCACAACATGTTTACTCACAAGAGAGGAGGGAGGCGTACATCAGTGTCCAGGTGGCCAGTAGGGAGCTCATGTCCAGGAACAAGAGCAAGGCAGACATGGCATCCTTGGCAAAGTTCAAGAAACATCTATATTTCTAAGTTTTAATATTGAAATATAATAAAAAAAAATGTAATTGTATGTATGTAAAATGTAGTTACATATGGCGTCCTTGGCAAAGTTCAAGAAACCTATCTAAATTTCTAAGTTTTAATATTGAAATACAATCAAAATGTCTTTAATTGTACGTAATGTATATAAAATGTAGTTATATACAATAAAAAAAATACTTGCAAAAATTGCTGATTTTTCATAAACTTCAACTTCAAATATAAGTAGCTATGAGTGGTCAAATCTGGATTTTAAAGCCATATTTTGATTTAGCACATAAAAATGCATCATTTGGTACACTAGTAGTTTTTTGAATTGTTGACTTTACTAAAATTGACACACCCTAATACGCAGTGTCCTCCTTTTTAAATGGCCACCCTATCTTCAGCCTGGCATTCTCCTACAATAGGCTGATTAGAAGGCCAGTTTTCACTTCCAAGTTTTAGCCACTATGGCCCATTTCACCACAAACTGTGTAAGATCTTTCACTGAAATTCCTCGTGTTGGTAAATCAGCTGGGTTTTGGGTGCCTGGACAATGCTTCCATTGCATGGGATCTGTGTATGCTTGAATTTCCTCCACCCTATTGGCAACAAATGGTTTCCATTTCCTTGCCTGGCTTCTTAACCAGTGCCAAACTTAGTGGAGTCTGTCCAATAATAGCTTGGAATTTAATAAAGGGCCAAAGACTTTTGCACTGTAACTGCAAGCCGACTAGCAATAACTGCACCCATCAATTCCAACCTTGGAATAGAAAGCCTTTTCAAAGGTGTTACTCTGCTCTTTGCAGCAACCAACCTGCAGCAACCAACCTGCAACTCACTTCCTCCTTGAATGTGCCTCTTATATAAATACAAGTTGCATAGGCTTCCTCACTTGCATCACAAAAGATGTACAGCTCCAAATTGTCTGGACTATTGTTCAACTCTCCAAAATACCATCTTGGGATTTCAATGTCTCCAAGATGTGCCAATTCTTTGAACCAATATTTTCACCTTACCACCATATGATCAGGTAACTCTTGGTCCCATCCAAGTCCAATTTCGCAGAGGCTCTGAAAACAAATTTTTTACTTTATCACAAATGAAGCCAGGAATCCAAGAGGATCAAAGACCTTCGAAGCCAAACTAAGAGCTGTACGTTTTGTCCACCTCGTCTCATTCTCAGCCAGCGCAACTAAAGATTTCCCAATGAAGGTAAACAAATCCTCTCCTTGCTGCCAAACAATGCCAAGCACCCTTGTGTCTATTGCCCACAACTCCTCCATACCAGAATCCTCAATACTTTCTGCTGCATCAGGTCCTACACAGGACTGACTCATAAACTGTTGGAACTGGGAATGATTGGTCTGCCATTTTCTAAGCTCCATGCCAGCCTCCCTCATTATAGCTCTAGCTTCCATGAATATCTGTTTAGCCATTTCTGTATTATCCACGGAACACAGCAAATCATCAACATAAAAATTTTTCCTTATGTGTTCAATAGTGTTAGGATAGACTTCAGAATATTTCTTAAAATGGTACTGCATAGTAGCTGCCAACAGAAATGGACTAGAGCTGAGGCCAAACAACACTGACTTCATTCTTTATGCTTGAACCTTCGGTTCATTTTCCAACAAGTCTTTCGTATCCACCCACAGATACCTGACTGCATCTATGTCCTCTGGTTTTAACTTTATCCGCAAAAGGCTTGCTTCACATCTGCAGTCAATGCTACTCTACCAAACCTGAATCTCATTAACAAGGAAAATAAATCTGCACTTAAATTCGGCACAGCATCCAGTCATTCAAGGACACACCACCTTTGTCCTTGGCTGAGCCATCAAAAACTACCCTCAGTTTGGTGGCAGCTTTGTCTCGCCGTACCACTGCATGGTGTGGCAGATAATGTGCCTCTGGGCTCACCAGCTCACCTTGCACCCTTTCAGCATAGCCCTCCTTTACATAGCTTAGGATGGCCTCATTGTATTCATTTAACAACTCCTCATTTTTTCTTAGCCTGTGCAATGAAGTCTCCAACCTCCTATTAGCTAGCTGAAGGTTTGAACTGGGTTTGCAAGAATCCTTCCAAGGGAGGCCAACTTCATAGCAACCATCTCTAAACCCAATCCCTTTTTCAAATTGCTCTAAAACATCACTGTTCACTGTACTTGCCTGCTTCTCCTGTTTGTCCTTTATGCCAATGGATTCAAGTTCCCAAAAGGCTTTCAAATGCCTTTCCAAACCATGGCTGTTCTCCTCAATCTTAACAAAAAGAGCTTTAACCTCCATTTCATTGCAATAGCTACCATGTAGCATCCAGCCTAGCTTACTTTCAATAGCTACCGGACCTCGAGATGTGCGGACAATATTACCAGTGATGAAGTCCCAATAATAGTCAGCTCCAATCAAAAGACTAATATCTTCTGTTCCTTCAAACTTATTATTGCCCAAATTAATTCCTTTAACTTGCAATTCTTGGACACATGCCATATCTAAACAAGTAGTGACTGGAGCACAAAGTTCCTCAATCTCTACAGCTTGGACCTTGATAGTGGGACTTTGGTAACAACCCCTTAACCAGAACTTCTACCTTCTTAACTTTGGTTCGGTTTTGAACGGAACCCCCAAACCCAGAAATTCTTAAATTTTCCCTCTTAAGTTCTTTAAACTTCAATTTTCTGGAAATTCTGGTCTTAATAAAGCTACACTGGCTACCACTATCAAACAACACTCTTACAGTAGCTTCTCCATCATTCCCAATTAATAATGCTGCAGCTGTTTGCAATAATCCCCCTTTACTTTTACTCCCTTTCATAGCAGTGGCATGTGCCACTGATGTCTCTACTTCTGGGGTAGGCCTACTAGGAGTGTTTTCACACAATAATGGCTGATGCCGGCCATGGCATTTTTTGCACAAAATTTTAAACTTACAAAACCTTGCTCTGTGACCTTTCAAAAAATTTAAAACATGCTGTGGACTTAGTTACCCTGTTCTCTCCTCAAAGGTAAAGCCTCAGCCACCTCACATTTATATGACTTGTGGTTGCCTTCGCAAAATATGCATTCCTTGATTCCCTTTAATTTATTCTCAGAGGATGCATGTAGAGCTGACACTGTACCTGGGCTATTCCTTTTTGTAGAAACTTTGGTGCTGTGCCTGCCTTTGTCCCCTTGTTTAACATCCCACTGTGCAAACTCAATTCCCTCTCGTCTTGCTAATTCTGTGCCTAAAAGACTTAACATCTGCTGAAGGGGGATGTACACATGTTCTGTAGAGTGTCCCCTACTTAATTCAAGCAAAATTGAGCTAGGCAATTTAGACTCCAGTATAGTGACCAACATTATACCATACCTTTCCATTCCTACACCCAAGTTGTCCAGGGACCTAGTTCTAACTTCAAATTCATCATATAACTGCCGTAACTCCTTGACACTATTGGGATTATTAACAGGAGGTATAGCTAAAAGTTCGCGGAGGTGGCTTTTAATTAAGATCTCTGGCTTACCAAACCGTTTCTTTAATATATCCCAAGCCACATTATAATTAGCCTCTGTTAATGCTAATCCTGCTATTGTCTTTGCTGCCTCCCCTTCCAAGAGGGACTGCAAATAATTAAACTTCTCCACCGCACTTAACACTTGACTAGAATGAACTGCTGATTGAAAACTGTCTGCCCATCCTTGCCATTCCTGAATACTCCCAGAAAATGTTTTGAGTACAAGCCTCGGTAATTGAACTGCAGATCTGTTAACCTTAACTTCACAAACACCATTTGTTGAGGGTTGTGTTTCATTATTAGACCTGGTCTCTAACTGTACTGAGCTGCTAAACTCTTTTGCTCTGTGGCATACTTTAATTATATCATCAATAATCTCTTCAAAGTAAATTATGTTATTTTCTATTTCATCCTCTTCTATAAGAGCCTCAATTTTAACATTTACTTCGCTTAGAGCAACCTTTTTAGTTTCTAATATGGAAAGCTGCGCAGTCACTAAGCTTAAATCCTCTTGCTCTATGGCAGAATCTATAGTGGCAATGACCTTTGTAATTAGACCTTTGTAGGCGCTTCTCCTTTTTTAAACTTGTTCAATTCAGCTGCACTCATCTTCAATGCAAACAACAATTGGGCTCAATGCCAAATAAGCTGAATTGGCAAAATACTTAACCAAACTGATCAAACTCAAATTTTGCTTTTTTCAAATAAACTGAATTGCTGGTGGGGTACTGACCAACCACCAGTATGGAATACCAAATTTTCCACCCAAGTAACTGGCGCACTGAAGTCTGCAACCTTCGCCTGCGAACAATAAACCAAAATTAACCAAACCGGTAAAAATGTAGGCCCAAAACAACGACAGACTAGCGGCCAAGTTTCGCAATTGGGCGACCAAACTTTCTAGCCTGGGACCTTAACTCAATTATGCTCCTCCCGTCCAGGCCTAACTTGGGCTACAATGTTCACAATGAGAACTTTGCCGAAAAATAGTCACTGACTCAGTTTTGGGCTAGAATCCGGTTCGAAGGACCATGTTATATTTTTTATTTTATTGGGTTCAGAATCCCAGCTGAGCCGTGAACGGCCAAGCTCTGAAGGGCCACACAACCCTAGTTAAACTAGACTAAAACTTACAAACTTGGAGGTCCTATTAGGTCCAACCTCAGGGTTTCTGACTCGATGTGGGCCTACTTTAAGCCTCAGTTTCGTAAAATTAAGATAAAAAACAAAAGTGGCACTATTTATGGTCTTCCTAAACCTTGCAACAACAACACAACCTGCACCATTGCACGATGCAACAATCTTGTATCTAAACAACCAAACTGAATTGCAAGAGAGCTCTCTATAAGACCACACCCTGTAAGTGCCGCATTCAACAAACGAGTAGAAAGGAAGCGCCAGTGCCCCAAAAAATGATGCCACAAGAGTGCCCAAACAATGATGCCACAAGAGCCCAAAAATGCTAGCTCTAAATCACTAACTTTACAATTATGAGATGGATATATATACACCTTAATATATATAAGCAATGCTGCATCAATCAGCTTAGTCATCATATCGCCTTGGACAACAATGGCTTTTCCTCTTCTAGATTTTCTAACAGCTGATGAGTCCACAAACTCTGCCTAATCGCGTAGGCCCTAAAAGGTGTCTTCAATACCGTTCAAACTCATTCTCCCGTTAAGACCGCAGTAGGCCTATTCAAGTGTGGTACCAATATCGTACTTTTGTATCACCTTGTTATTTTGTTCATTCATATGATTTACTTATTTTGTATCCGAGTGTTTATTTGCTCTTTTATGCATTTCATTTTTAATGACCCAATCCATTTACTGTACCATACCGCACTTTCATTGTTTCAGTTATTATAGGCTTAATTACTTATTCTGTGTTCACCGCTGCATATCTCATTAGCCTACCTAAATTAGTGTTCTTACTTAACGATTATACTTGCTGAACTTGTCCTTATTTAACGATTAGACTGTATAACCATTTCTTATTGCTAATAACCAGTCATCTGTAATATAGTATAAATACCGTTATAGAATTGTTAATCACTGTGAAAAAATAATTAATTTATTTTTCTAATTAAACACGAAAAACAAAGTAGTTTCTCTCTCCTTATTAAATATTGTTTGTTTGGGCTGTATTTCCAAACTGGTGACCCCTAATTATTCATTTCAATATAATTCATTAATTATAGTAAGCCTACTTTGTTGACCACATCAAACTGGTGTTCCGTAGGCCACTATAAATTAGTGACCGCGGAGTAACCAGTTTGATGTGGCCAAGAAAGTAGGCTTACTATAATTAATGAATTATGTTGAAATGAATAATTAGGGGTCACTAGTTTGGAAATACAGCCCAAACAAACAATATTTAATAAGGAGAGAGAAATTACTTTGTTGTTTTGTGTTTAATTAGAAAAATAAATGAATTATTTGATATGAAAATGAAAATGAAAAGGTTTATTGGCAGACTATAGTCCATATGACAAATATTATTAATACAATAACAGTTCACATACTAAGATAGAAATATATACAATTGATTAGAAATAATATAGTAATGTCGCAGTTAAGTGGAGCTACAGACAGATGTTTTCGTACCAAGAATTCCATAGCGTAGAGGACAAACGGCAGGACTCATGGATAGCTTGGATAATCTGTTGGTTGATTTTTTAATTCTGTGCATTAGACTGTATTGAGCACGTCTTGTTACCTCGGGGAAGCTCGGGACATTGCGGGTAGCAAACATTTGTGTAAAAATGAACAATGAATAATTCCTAAATAATTCTTATATGGATCCTTATATTCATTGTCTTCATACAGTACTTATGATGTATGGTTTTTATGCTTGAATGTTCATTTTTACATGAGAAACCAAAATCGCCTGAGCGCGTTTGGATAGAATTTCGATTTGTGTTTTCTAGTGTGCTATTCTATTATGGTTGTCTTGCATCTAACCTTCGTCCCTAAATTTTATTAGATTATGCATACACATTGCATATAACAGGATTGGAACCCGTAGTTGTACTTCTTAGTCCTTAATACCCACTCTTTCTCTCTAATTCGTCTCCTTTAATTTCTCCCAATAATGACTTATACGATACGTACAAAGTAAATAACTATGACGTCATAAAAGTAACTTAATTTCCTTCACGTTTTCCACACCTTGAACACTGAATCACGCGTTTAGTATGTGGACATCTTCCGTATTCAATGTATTCTTTAATAATAATAAAAACTTCATTCTCTAATAAGTCATTATTTATATGTTGTGTCCTGTCTGGTGTTATGTAGTATAAATATTATTATTAGACCATATTCATCCATACGTCCATATCTTATCTTGACCGTTATTCTTTATTAATTTTATTACTTATTCATTCTCCTACCTATTGTCTACTGATGCCCTATCAACCTATCAGTCCATGTTTACTCGTGTCTATATTACGCACACAACCTATTGTGTTACGTACCGATATGTGTACAATACTTTGTGCATTCGTACATGTCCCCTGATGATCATGATTACGTACATAGTTACGTACATGTAAATACGTCCACATGTATTCTTTTTACTTTTTCTTTTAAGTGCGTTCACCTCTCGCAAGCTGCTCATTCATGCTGATTCAAGATGTTCGAATTCCGATGACGTCGCCAAAAGCAAGCATCTGAATTCGAAATCTTCTCTCTTGCTTCTGCTACCAATTTATAACGTTAAAATGTTATGTTACATTATGTTATGTTATATCATAAATGTCCGCGTACTTCCGTATCTTATTTCAGTATCAGATATGTCATTTAACAATTTGCTAGAATTGTAACTGTAATAATTTAATATAATGTAATTAATGTACTTTAATGAAACTGTAATTGACGATAATAAGTGAATGTGAATTAATCCGTAATTGTAATCATAGTTGTTGTAGACCAAAATTACAGTGTACTCAGTGATGTACTTAGATTGTACTCAATGTACTACTCCGAAATTATGTCGCCCTTTAGAAATGTATACTCGGCGAAAATACGATTATTTTTTATTATTTTTTAAATTTTTATTTGGAATCTTTCAAAATTTTGATCATGTGTTTAAAGGGGGGAAACTTAACCTTCAAACTGCACTCCCCCAAAATTTAGATTATATATAAAGCATGTAATTGTAAAATAATGATTACTTCGACTGCTTCTTCTTCTTAGACTTCACTCCCAGAGGAGGGGGCAGAGGCCCATTTCCCCCTTAATTTTTTAGATTCCGGCCTGAGCCATGGTCGAAAGAGGTCGAACCTCTACCCCTGTAAATTCAGAGCACTACCTGTACATTTTTAGAAGTAAATTACAGTGAAAGAAAGTTTTTTTTTATCTTTTCCTTCGAGCCGTGCCCTCGTCCAAGAACTCAGTCAATAAAGTCGATAAGTTATAGAAAGAAAATCGGCGAACCTTCAGAGAAAATATCAGAGTATTATAGAAAGGGGGGTTAACAGTCTGTCGACCCTATAGCGAGAAAAAAATTAGAATGTTATAGAAGAAAACTATCGCGAGAAATATCCGTTGCTGCCTCCTAACCAGAACCCCCGTCGACTCCGAACCAACCCGGACCTTTTAAATTCAAACTGATTAGGAGATGTCCATAGGTAATAATTTAATCGGAGTAACAGGAGTTTTTCTAGTAGTTTCGAGAATATGTGTGTGTGTTGACTGGGTTTGCAACTATTACACGAGCAGCAGCTCCTGGGGACTCGGTGCACACCATTGAGCATTCTTTCTTTCGCCAGCTCTTCATTCAGCGACTGCCACCACATATTCAACGAGAGCTTGTAGTGACGGGGCGACACACCCCTTTGCAGGATCTTGCAGACATGGCGGGCAGAGTCATGAAAGTCGAAGCGCTGCAAGTGGCCGCGGCTGCCCTACCACCCCCACCCACTCTCCCACCTGTTCCCGATAACACCCCCTCGAGGAGTCCATCACGAAGATGGGGGTGATGATGGAAAGCCTCCTCGGCGATGTGCATGACCTGACGGCACGCAACGGAAGCCGACCACGTACCCTCCAATACCAGCCCGCAACCCACGACCCCGTTCCCGTCCCTACACTCCCACCTCCTCCGACGAAGCGGGCATATGTCGGTATCGCTGGAAATTCGATGATCAAGCCCGAAAGTGCACCGCTCCCTGTCGCCAGGCGGGAAACCCATCACCCGAGCATTAACGGCGTCTAATGCTCCAGGCTTCCCCGGCGTCCGCCTCTTTTTCGTTACCGACGCCCACTCCAAGCTACAGTTTTTGGTCGATACCGGCGCCCAAGTTAGCATCTTCCTCACCTCCCATCAAGATCGTTTGCATCGCAGGTTGGAAACCGAATTGCACGCAGCGAATTACTCCCCGATACAAACCTACGGAGAAAAATCCCTCACTCTCAATCTCGGACTCAGGAGAGTTTTCTGTTGGGTTTTTCTTATTGATGACTTGCGGAAACCCATCTTAGGAGCCGATTTTGATCTTGCAGTAGATCTCACACGCCGGAGGCTTATCGACCAAACGACCACCCTCATCCTACAAGGCATCCTCTCCCATACGTCAGCGCCTCCGCCAGTGTATTCAGCGACTCGCCCTGAGTCACCGTACGGTAACCTACTGGCGAAGGTCCCATCGGTGACGCGCCATTGCAACCGCGAAGTGCCAATCAAGCACAACGTTCTCCATTACATTCAGACTTCAGGCCCCCCAAAGAATGCTCGCCCTCGACGCCTGGCTCCGGATCGCCTGCGCATCGCAAAGGCCGAGTTCGAGCACATGATGGAAATGGGAATCGTCAGGCCCTCCAAAAGCTCTTGGATGTCACCTTTACACATGGTCCCCAAAAAGACTGAAGGCGACTGGCGTCCTGTGGGCGATTATAGGGCACTCAACACTTGTACAGCGCAAAGTTTTCTCCAAAATTGATCTCGTCAGAGTATACCACCAAATCCCGGTAACTCCTGAGGACATCCTCAAAACCGCAATTGTCACGCCCTTCGGACTTTTTGAGTACGTCCGCATGTCATTTAGACTCCGGAATGCTTCACAAACCTTTCAAAGGTTTATCAACGACATCCTCCGGGTCTCCCCTTCTGTTTTGCCTACATAGATGACCTCCTCATCGCCAGCGTTGACGAAGTAGAGCATGCCCACTACCTTCGGCAGGTTTTTGCTCTGCTCGAGGAATATGGCGGGCAGAGTCAGTTTGGCGTCTCCGAACTGCAGTTCCTTGGTCATCACATTACAGGCGACGACATCTCCCCCAACCCCCACAAGGTCGGCATCATCAAGGATTCCCCCCCCCCTACCACCCAAAGAAAACTGCGGGAATTCTTCGGTATGGTAAATTTTTACCGTAGATTTATTTCCCATTGCGCCCATCTCCTACGCCCCCTTCACGTCCTCCTACGCCCCTGCAAGAGGGGCTCCTCTACGTCAATCCCATGGTCCGAAGATGTCCAGCGAACGTTCGACCCGGCCAAATCGGCCCTCATAGACGCGATCCAACTGTCTCACCCTCATCTTGACGCAGAAACCAGCCTCGTAGTGCATGCCTCGGACTCCGCAGCAGGCGCCGTTTTATAACAAGCGTCCGGAGACCGTTGGCAGCCTTTGGCTTTCTTCTCACGTGCTTTCAAACCAACGGAAACCAGGTATAGCACTTTCGGTCGTGAATTGCTTGCGATTTATCTGGCGACCAAACATTTTCGGCACTACCTCGAAGGAAGGGAATTCATCATCTTTACGGATCATCGCCTACTTACTTTCGCAATTACCTCCCACTCCGACCGTTATTCCCCCAGAGAAATGAGGCATTTGGACTACATCTCCCAATCCACCAGTGACCTACGGCATATAAAAGGCTACAAAAATACTGCCGCTGACGCTTTGTCACGTTGACAATTAATGCGTCCCTTTTTCCGGCCAGCGATGACGTCATCAGTTACAAAACTATAGCAGAGGTCCAACGCCGTGATGATGAACTGCAGCAGCTCCGTAGTTCACCAACGTCATTACAACTGGAAGAGGTCCTTCTGTCTTCTTCTACGATGACCATCACGGTCGACGCTTCTGCGGGAACGTTTCGTCCCCAAAGAATTCCGACGCAGTAGGCGTTCGCGCCTCTCAAGCCCTCCTCACCTCACGTTTCGTATGGCCCAGCATCAACCGTGACGTCAGACGTTGGGCCCGTACCTGCATGAAATGTCAGAGAGCCAAAATTCGTCACACGACGGCCCCATTAACTGCTTTTAACCCCCCCCCCCATCTTGACGTTGTCGGCCCACTTCCCCACTCCGACGGTTATACGTACTTCCTCACCTGCATCGATCGTTTCACGCGTTGGCCTGAGGCGATTCCCATAAAGGACATCACAGCAGAATCCGCCGCCCACACCTTCGTCAGTGGCTGGGTCTCCCGTTTTGGAGTGCCATCAACAATCACCACTGACCGTGGTCGCCAATTCGAATCCGCCCTATGGAAGAGCCTGACACAACTTTTAGGTTGTTCCCGGATCCGGACTACTGCATATAGGCCCATGGCCAAGGCCTCGTCGAGCGGCTACACCGCCACCTGAAGGCGTCCCTAAGGATGACCACTGCCGGCCGCGATAGACTGACGCCCTTTCCCTCGTCCTCCTTGGAATACAGGCAGCTTTCAAGGCCGACCTACAATGCACATCGGCCGAATTGGTGTACGATACTCCCTTGCGGCTACCCGGCGAATTTTTCACTTCGTCAGGAGTCCACCCTTCTGTGGATAGAAGCACTTATGCTGACACTTTACGGACGACCATGCGCAAATTTCGCCCGGTTTCCCCCGTCATGCCAATAATCGTCGCACTTATGTCCCCGCCGATTTGTCCTCCTGCACCAACATATTCGTCAGGAACGACACCATTCGCCCTCCCTTACAACACCCACATAACGGGCCCTTCCCAATACTGCAGAGGAGTGACAAGACTTTCACCTTCGATCGCGCTGGACGCAAAGACGTAGTGTCGATTGATCGCCTGAAGCCGGCGTACCTCGAGGACGACCCCATTTCCTCAGCAGTTTCCCCACAACCCACTACAGCAGCCCCAACACTGCCCTCTCCCGCAGTCCAGGAAGAGCTTTCGCATCCTCCTGCGACAGTAATACCGCCAAATGCAAGGCCTGGCGTCTGAACTCGGAGTGGCCGCGTCAGCTTCGTTCCGAAATGGTGATTCTCCTTATTATCGCTCTTGTGCAGTCTCTGAGAGGGGACTACTTCTAGAGACCGATCAGAGAAATTCCTTTCCTCGCCTTTCGCAAACATCTGGGAATCATCAGAAATCGAAAAACACACGTGGTTTTCAAGGAAAGAGAAACAAAAGGGTGCTTGTTTTTTTTCCCCCATAAAGGCCCGCGAAAAGTTAGCGTCTTACGAGCCTACATAAGACAGAGTTCACTGAAAATCGCCCTCACTCTGCTCGTTACTCCTCCTCGTGAATCTCCCCTTTCACGTAGCGCCGCTTCGACCTCAGTTTCTCAAGCAACACCTCAACCATACACGAAGCGAATCAACACTTGAGGCGACCTACAATTTCATCCCGCCGGAAGCAAACATCACCCTACCGGCCTCATCCTTCTGGCACTGGCTTCACTCCTTCACTACAATTCGATCGGCGCTCGTTCAAGAAGCCCATCAACGGGCCCTCAGCACATTCTCCTGCCGGTAGGCCATGTCTTCAGAGGTATCTACGGCGAAACGCAATACGGTCAACCTTCACGTAGGCCCTCGTCAGTCTTCAGAGTTATCCACGTCGAAACGCTGGACGGTAATCCTCTTGTAGGCCCTCGCTCGGCTAACAGTGTTTTGTTACGTCGTGCTAGACTATGCAAGATTCAAAGCTGAAGAGTCCACAAACTAACTCTGCCTAATCGCGTAGGCCCTAAAAGGTGTCTTCAATACCGTTCAAACTAACTCTCCCGTGCCTAATCGCGTAGGCCCTAAAAAGTGTCTTCAATACTGTTCAAACTAACTCTCCCATTAAGACCGCAGTAGGCCTATTCAAGTGGTACCAATACCGTAGTTCTATATCACCTTGTTATTTTGTTTATTCATATAATTTATTTATTTTGTATCCGATTGTTTATTTGCTCTTCTATGCATTTCATTTTTACTGACGTAATCAATTTACTGTACCATACCGTACTTTCATTATTTCAGTTATTATAAGCTTAATTACTTATTCTGTGTTCACCGCTGCATATCTCATTAGCCTACCTAAATTAGTGTACTTACTTAACGATTATACTTGCTGAACTTGTACTTACTTAACGATAATTATACTTACTTAACGATAAAACTGTATAACCATTTCTTATTGCTAATAACCAGTCATCTGTAATATAGTATAAATACCGCTATAGAATTGTTAATCACTGTGAACAAATAATTCATTTATTTTTCTAATTAAACACAAAACAACATAGTAATTTCTCTCTCCTTATTAAATATTTTTTGTTTGGGCTGTATTTCCAAACTGGTGACCCCTAATTATTCATTTCAATATAATTCATTAATTATAGTAGGCCTACTTTCTTGGCCACATCAAACTGGTGATCCGTAGGCTACTATATATATATATTTTTTACACACAACACAGACAGACCGTGCATGGAACAAGGAACTGTTCTGGCAAAATTAAATATAGTAATAGTTGTTGTTGTTGTTTAGCCGATCAGCCCACCCTGATCGAGCAAGCCGGCGGCACGCAGGTAACCGATCGCCCTCTCCGGAGTGGACCAGAGGTTCAGCGAACTAGTGATGTTGTGTTGTGTTCGTTGTTGTGCTAGAGCGGTACAGTCTGTCATAATGTGTTCAATTGTTTGTGGTGTGTCCTGGCACAGGTGGCAGGTGTCGTCTATGGAGTTGTCTAGTCTGTGTTTATATGTCTGTAAGTTGGGGTGATGTCCACATCGGAATCGTGCTAAGTTAACTCGATCCGATCTGCTCAGGCTGATCTCTGACCTGTTAATGGGTGGCGGCTTCTCACGTAGGACCGTATTCGGACCGAGTCGTGTCAGTGCTTTGCGGGTGTGTGTGTGTATGTGTTTTCTGTACTGTGTGATGTCTGTGGGGCGTGGTATGGAATGGAGTATTTGGTTATAATGTCTCTCTGGTGTTACCTTAATGGTGCGAGGTGTTGGTGCATGATTGTACATGTAGTGGCAAGGGTGTTGTGGGTTAGTTGTCGCTGCTGCCATGAATTGTGTTCCCCTCATGTCTAAATGTTCCCTAACTTTCAGTATTTTTGTTTCTGTGTACAGGTGTTCTATTGGTGTTGTTTGAGTGCATCCTGTAATGATACGAAGTGCGTTGTTTTGTATTGTCTGTAAGGTGTTTATGTGTGTGTTTGAGATAATGGGTGCCCAGCATGGGCTAGCATAGTCCATAACTGAGCGAATATATTGTTTGTATATGAGTGTTGTTGTTTCCTGCTGGTGTCCAAAGTTTGTGCCTGTTAGTACCCTAAGAGTGTTAAGTCTTGACGTACATTTGTTTTTAAGTGTCCTGAATGTGGTTTGCAAAAGATAATGATGTGTTGTATGTGACCCCAAGTATTTTGGTCCTGTGAGTGTGTGGAATGTTGATGTTGTTTAGTGTAAGCTGTGGAATTACCTGGTGTTCTTTTGTGTTGCTTGTAAGCAAGGTGATGGTTGATTTTGTGGGCGCTACTTTGAGTCTATTGTGTGTGAGCCAGTCTTGTATACTGTTTATGTATGTTTGTAGGTTATTTGTAGCGGTGTCGGTGTTGTTGTGGGTGGATGTTAGAGTGATGTCATCTGCATATGATGATAAGGTAAGCTTGTTATCTATGGGTGTTGGAATGTCATGCATGTATAAGTTGAAGAGTGTTGGTGAGAGAACAGAGCCTTGAGGGACCCCGTTCGGAAAAAGCTTGTTTTTGGATGACTTGCCATTAAATGTGACATGTGAGTATCTTCCTGAAAGATAGTTGCTCAGCCACCTTTTGGTGTTATTGTGCATGTTTGTGTTGAGTATTTTGTTTATGAGAGGGAAGCGTGGGATAGCATCAAATGCTTTACTAATGTCTATTGTTGTTAATAGTGTACGTTGAGCTGGTCGTTTGGAGTTGATGCCATCCATGATGTGCTGCGTGAGGTTAGTGAGTAATGTCGTGGTTGAGTGGTAAGGTCTGAATCCATGTTGAGTAGGCGATAGTGGAATGTGTGGGTTGGTGATTTGTAAGATTAGTCTTTCTGTTACTTTGGAAGGTGTGCATAGTAAAGTAATGGGTCTATAGGAAGCTGGTTCTGTTGGATTTTTGTTTGGTTTGAGTAGTGTAATAATTTTACCTTGTTTCCATATGTCAGGAATAATGCAGTGTTGGTATGAATATATGCTGATATTTGTGAGAGCTAGTATTCCTTGTGGGCCCAAGTGTTTAAGGTGTATGTTAGATATGTTGTCTGGTCCAGTAGCCTTCGAATTCTTAATGTTTTTGATGATCTTGGTGGTCTGGTCTGTATTGAAGGGTGTAATGGTCGTGTCAAGTCTGTAGGTTTTCTTGTGTCTGGCTGTTTGTCTGTCTGCGTGTTTCTGGTTGTTGTCTCTGTTTAAGTGACTTATCTTTGCGTAGTGATTAACTAGAATGTTAGCTTGTTGTGTGTATGTTGGGATATTATTTTGGCTGCGACAGATAGCCGCGTGTGAGGTGTGAATGCCGCTGTTAGAGTGGGTAATGCTGTTTATAGTCTTGTATAGCCTGGATGTATCTGTGGAGTGGTTTAGTGTTGTTATGAATTCCCTGAATGTTTCTGTTTGTTTTTCTTTGAGTTTGTTGTTTATTTCTGTGTTGAGCTGTTCTATCTGCTGTTTTATGGCTTCTGTGTGTGGTGTTTGTGTGTTATATTTGAGGTTGTTACGTTGCCTTATGAGGTGGGCTATTTCTCTAGTGTAATTTGGGTTGTATTTCCTAATTTTGCCCTTGGGTATGTATTTGTTTGCATTACTGATGATCTGATTAAATGTCTTAAGTGTTGTATTGATGTTTATGATGGGTGTGCTGTTTAATGTGGTGAATTGTTCCTCAGTCTGTATTTTGAACTGTTCCCAATCAGCTTTCTTGTAATTTCTGTAAGTGTGCCTAAGGCTGTTGGGGCAGAGTGTAGAATGTGTTGTAATGATGATGGGCAGGTGGTCTGATGACAAATACTGTTTTTTTCTTTTTCATGAGGGAAGTCCGTGGGCAATGGGTCACTAGCACGTTACATCGAGCTTCCATCATGAAAAAGAAAAACTTTAATATTTGTCATTTACCATTACTTATTCGGACTATAGTGAATGTAATTTTCCCAGAACAGTTCCTTGTTCCATGCACGGTCTGTGTGTAACAAAAGTTTCTCAGGTGACCATTCTGAGTTGTAGCACATGTATACCTTTCAAAGGTTCCGTGCGATGAGTCCTCATTTCACGAAGGTCAAGCTTATCGCCCCTCCCCTCGAGTTGGCCTGGTGAAGTAGTGAGTTGGTTTCTTGTATCTCCACCTCATATAGCCAGGTACGCCTGGCTCATCGGGGATTGTTCTGAGCCAGGCGTCTAATCTTCTTTTGAAGATGTCCACTACAACACCACTCGTGTTTCTTAGGTCTTTGGGCAGCTGATTAAACAGTTTTGGTCCTCTCACGACAAAACTATTTTCTTTCAGGGTTAAGGATGTTCCCTGTCAAGCCTTTAATTTTGGAACACGACACAGTCTTCCTTTTCTACTTCCCACCGTTGTTTGGGGAGTTACAGGGTTCAGAGTAAGATTAGTGACTAGTTTCTCCATTATTTTCATTATATTCCTATCCTTTCGTTTAAAGGTTCTCAGTATCTGCCCAGTTATTCTCGTTGATTTGTTTACTGCTATCTTATTTTATGTTTCAAATTTCGCATCATCACTCATTACAACCCCTAAATCTTTTGCTCTAGAATTTCTCTGAATTTCCTGTCCATTTTGGGTATAATATTCCATGGATTTTAGGTCTTCTCTCTTTCCGTACCGTAACAGCTGAAATTTCTGTGTTAAACTTCATACTGTTGTCTTCCGTCCACTTCTAGATTCTGTACATGTCGGTTTGTAGAGATACTATATCTTCTGGGTTACTTATTTTTCTACTGAACTTTGTGTCATCGGTAAAGGATGTTACTGTGCTGTCTCTGGTGACGTCCTCATCTATGTCAGTTAGCATGATTATGAAGAGTAGTGGAGCTAATACTGTTCTTTGTGGTACTGAGCCGAGGACCTCTGAGTCTGATGAAGATACTCCTCGTACTGTAACGACTTGCCGCTGCTCACTAAGGAAATTATATATCCATTTCTCTACTTTTCCTGTTATTTCTATATATTTCAGTTTATGTATGATGATTCCATGGTCACATTTGTCGAACGCTTTGGCAAAGTTTGTGTATAGTACATCATAGTTTTCACTACTTTCAAGTGCATCAATAATGTTGTTGTAGTGTTCCATTAGTTGTGATAGGCATGATCTGCCTGACCGAAACCCATGTTGGTTATCATTTAATTTTTTCCAAGTTTCCAAAAAGTCATAGATTTCTCATGGTTTCTCTCCCTTCTCCTGTTATTCATATCTGAAGATCCTACAGTTGGTCGAAAGCTTGTGTACATCAAATAAACTAAATCTATTTTATTGTGGCTTTCATTCCCTACCAACTCACGTCTCTTGTAATTGAGAAACACATTTGCTTTGAGGAGTTATCAATTTTTTTTACAGCAATTTATAAATACGATATTTTGCCAAGTTTTTTTATGGAGGAAGGAGGAGCCAAGGGTGAATTCCCATAAAAACGACCCCCCTCCAGGGCCTCCACTCGTCATAGAGGAGAGAGAGAGCCAAAATCAAGGTCCAGGGGTTTTCAAGATGTCTGGACACTCTACGTTTAAAAGATTGGAGGTCACAGACAGAGGGAAAAGATGGGTTGAGGAAGATTGTTCCAGAGTTGTCCGGTTGAGTAGACGAAAGAGTGAAGCTACCGATTAACCCATGCGTTAGAGAGTTGAACAAAAGAGGAATGAGAATGTATCGAAAGTCTAAATACCAGGTGCTCTCCTTAAAGGAGGAGGCATGCAGTTAAAGGGTTCAGAAGAGCAGTGTCCGTTATAATAGTGATAATAAAAATTGAATGAGGTAACATTGCGGTGAAGAGAAAGAGATTGAAGATAGTCAGTAAGAGGCGGGGAATCGATGAAACGAGAAACATTTGATTCCACCCGGTCGAGTAGAGCTGTGTGGGTTGAGCCACCCAACACACGAGACGCGTACTTTATACAGAGGCAGACAAAACCCCCGTATAGAGACAGGAACTGAGTGGGGGTGAAGAAACTGCGGAGCCGGTACAGCACACCTAACCCATTAGAAGCTGTTTTGGTAAGAGTATATTTGATCTTTCGAGAAAAAATCAGGAGAAAAGGAAACGCCAAGAACGTTAAGAGAAGAGGAAGGATTGAGTTGTGTATTGTTGGAGGTAAGGGGATAGTTGCGTGGAAGAGTGCGATGAGTAGACAGATAAAGGGACTGAGTTTATGAAGTATCGAAAGCCACAATATTTTCTCTGCCCCAATCAGAGATAGTAGAAAGATTAATTATTGGTCAGGTGCATCATAGCTGTCCCACGCGAAGCATGAAGTGACTGTTGAGAAGGACGCTGAGAAGTGAATTATGGAATTATGGGATAGGAGAGGAAGTTAATAGTTGGATAACTATTAACCGTTAACTCCGTGCAAGATTATATCGGGGGGGAAAATAAAAATACACCAGCCATGGTTTGGGTGTTTGTTATTAAAGATGTTCCGTTGTCACCTGGCATTTTATAAACAAACAAACAGAACTTAAGATAACATTATTAAAAAAAAATCTATGAAGTAAATTTTTCATTTTAAACCACATTATAAGAACTTATCAGGATTACTTATAGGTTTTTAACCTTGAAAAGTAATTCACTGATAAATTTTTTACCACAAAGATTACCTTCGTGGTATAAAAATTATAAAAGAAAAAACACGTCACTAACGACCAAAAACTTTTGAACAAAATAAACATTTTATTTAAACAAAGAGGCAGCGAAAACAAAGTTACTAACTAAAGCTACATACAAATCGAAGTAAAACCGTAAAAGTATCCCAGTATCAAAGAGAAAATACGTTCTTCAACCACCACATTTTAAGTGTTAATTAAGTCTGAAACCTTTTTACCACTGTATTTACAGGTTGAGCGAGTCATTTGGCTCTACGTTTCTGAAAGTAACAGTTCAAACGGAAGGTTAACCTAAAATACTAATTGCGTTACAGTAACTATAATTACAAATGAAAAAAACATGCATAACAAGTGGAAAAACCAACCCGGTCTTGGGATTACAAATAATACTACTAATAATAAAATAATAATAATAATAATAATAATAATAATAATCAAAGTTCAAATGACTTGTTTCTATTCACATGAAGTCCTGAGGTATTTATTATATTTATATTATCATTATAATAATAATAATGAAGGAACATTTACAATGACGTACTACCATGCAAAAGTACGGTCTGTTTCTCTTGATTACATCTTATAGCGTATTAACTCAAATGAATATTTCTTTCTAATTTTATTTAATTATTCAGTAGAGGCGTAGTTTTTCACTTTTACTATTCATTCAGTTTGGTCAAACATATTTGAATACATGTTTTTAACATCTTTATGTACATAAACATTTTTATTACATCATTTTTTAAAATCTGTATATGGAGCCTACATAAAAATTATACGCGAGAGCTTTTGGAAAATTGTACCTCTCATTTTGTATAATAAGTTTCAAATACTGTTCTACAGTATATTTTTCTCCAGCTCATTTTAAATTGAAGAAATAATTCCATATACATTTCTTAAATATTATTTTTTATTTTTTTTTTTAATATTTATTTACCGAGAGATAAAATAGTGTTTAACACTATTTTTTTCGTCGATCAGAAATCTCAGTTCTGTTTCAAATATTTTAATACGTGTGTTTGGCTTTGAGATGATTTAAAAGGTTGTTCAAAGAATGGACATGAGCCTTACAAAGCACACACACGCGCACACCCTCCACATTATGCTCTGAATGAAAATCTACGTGTCTTATAAGGTCCTTTCCTTTATAAGGGCAAATTGGGCACGAAACCACGCTTGAACTACATTCATTTAAGTGCAAATTAAGTTGCTTTTTCGTTTTAAAACTTATATTGCAATTGTAACAAAAATACTTTCGCTTTATTCTAGGAGACTGATCGGGAGGAAGATACTCTACGTCCTTTTCTTTAAAGCAAACTTCGCATGGAATAAGACCCAATTCGTCTTCAAACTCTTGAGCAAGTACTTCAAATGGAGTATATTCTTGAAATTCTTCGAAAGATTCGATGGAAGACGAATCTTCATTATTAGTCGGACGTCTCCCGTTATTGTGTAGATTGAATTTACTATCAATAAACTTCCTTTTAAATTCCGAAAGTCTTATATTGTCTGATTCAAAACCTTCAAATCCGTGATCATCCAAATCATAACCCGGGATAGGAGTGGGTCTCGAGGGGATGCTCCTAACCGTATGTAACTTGATAATGCCTCTTGCTTCGAGAGATTTCAGTTTAACCTTCAGCTGTCTTAACTCCGCTGCGGAATACCCTTTCCAATCCTGGAATAAAAAAGAAAATTACGAATAATAATCTGAACTTCATAATCCCAACTTCAAAAAAATCCAATTTTTAAGTTTACTTTTAAAAGAAAGTTGCTTTTGTATTTGTAATTCCATAATAAGCAACCTTGGTGTGTATTCGAGAAATGGCAAATTCTATCTCCGTATTTGAGGATGAAAGCAGTTGAAATTGCATATAATGTACCAATAATCTCAGTTCCTTAATCTAGCCCACTTCTCATTCGGTCCATCAACTTCATACGGTCATGAGTAACTCCACCCTTTAAGATTTATACTTCTAACCCACGCGCATTCATACACCAACGTTTGACCTCGCGGGCCAAGGAATATTGGCAAATCTTTAAGTCACTGTACTCTTTGTCTAATATGTTGGCGTGGCAATGCTATTACATTATATCTTATATCAGAATTAGAAACACCTAATATTGCGCACTTCAAATATTGCACGAGATGCAGTGATACTGCTGTCCCAACAATTTGGACGAAGAATAATTTCAAGATTTGTTGATATTCCTTGGACTGCGAGGTCATCAGACTTGAATGCACCAGATTTTTTGTTATGGGGTCACATGAAAATCTGTGTATCGAAATAAACCGCAAACGCTAGAACTCAAACACAATAACCGTCAGTGCATCGGGGCTGTCACAAGAGAAACGCTAGCTGCAACAATGAACAGTGTCCTGGTTCGATACAGAGAATGTGTGACCACAGATGGAGAACATCTGAAGAATGTTATTTTTGACAAGTGAAAAAACCTGGAGCCACGAGTGTTTCTCCAGAAATAAATCTCCAGATAATGTGTATTATGTAATTAGCTTTAGTTTTATTAAATTATTTAAAAATAAAATGTTTACAATTCGTGGACCACCATTAACATGAAATCTTCTCTAGCATCAACTATCACACGTTCGTTTCAGATTTTGTAACTCGTAATCGTATCTTGTTTACATTTTACTCTATACTTTCACCTTTCAGATGTTAACAAAAATTTAATGCGAGCACACTTCACTGTTTCTGATATAATTAAACATAATAATTACTGTACAAAGTTTATCTCAGAAGGGTCATTGAAATCGTTTATCTATTTTACTTAATGCTTTAATGTGAAGCACTTTTAAATTTAATTATAAATACACTTATGCGAGGTTACATACAATTTTTCCAAAGTTCACTGGATGAATATTTTCTTTTTTTACATTATTTTCTCTATACAATCAATAATACAAAGAAATTAAGTGTCGAAGTCCACAGTTTCTCCACTTAGGCTGCAGCAATAATGATTCCTAGTTCGGAATTTACGTTTTTACTTTCCCGCAATTATATTGAGGTATAAAAAGAGTATCTATCACACAATATGTTAATATTTCTTGAAGTATGAACGCAAAATATAAGAACTGCTTGCATTTAAGGACATAATTGGGAGGGACTGACATCAAGCCAAAGGCTAAATATAAGTAATGGTAAAGTTCTGGTGTGTACAATGAGTAAATACGGAGAAGAGCATAAACTGTTTCATATCCGTGAATCCTTCATTCGGTCTGTCTTGCGTTATTCAAAGATTTCAAATTTACACTCTTAGCATTTCGTTAGCATAATCCACGAAATACGTCGTAACGTTCTACGCAATGAATTTAAAAATCATGGTAAACTGAGCCCCCCAACCGCGCATGATACACTGTCGAAACCTCAAAACAAAGTGCATTGTTATTCTTCAGTTTTATACAAAATCGGTATAACAGTATAGGCTTACGTCCACGCAAATTTTCTCATTAAATGACAAATTGAGGTCTTGTTCGGCACCTTCCAGGTTCGACATTCCGTCCTGAATGCCGTTTGGCACTTCTTTGTACGACTTACATTTCGCGCAACTTCAAAATCAAAGTGCATTCCTGAAGAGAGAACATTTTGATTGTAGTCCATGCCTCAAGGTCCCCCTACCATATTATTCTGATTTTGTACAAAATTGAAAATAACACCGCACACTATGCTAAGCTTTCAATAGTTGAGTTGTGCGTGGCTAACGTGCTAAGCTTTCAATAGTTGAGTTGTGCGTGGCTAACGCCCTTCACATTCGAATGCAGTGAAGCGGTAAATTAAACAAAAGGATGAGTTTAGTCGAAATGATTAGTCATGTACTTAAGTTGGTACCATCCTACTATAAAAGACGATTAGTATGATACTACTCATACTTACTAAAGTAACGGGTACTTTTCATTCTACTCAGCTTCAGTTAAAACTGCAAAAGATTTTGTGTTGGGGTTTAAATTTGTCAATAAAATAATTAAAAGCCAAATTAGTGATTTGAATTATATTTCATTATAATGTTGCCGATATCCGGAGAGATATTTAGCAAAACTTCTCTAAACTTAATAGAACATGAGATTATTATTATTTTAATATATATATATATATATGAAAAATTATTTCACGAAAGTGACACGTGAAAAATATTTATGATGAATAAAACCACGAAGGGAAAAGAAACACAAAGTGGTGCTCAAGCGCTTTCGTCTAATGACATCCTCAGGAACACGAAATATAAACGCAATATAAACGAAATATAAACGCAATATATAAAGAATATATATATATACAGTATATGCATAAGGGAAAAAATTACCAAAGGTTTTTATAATTATTGTCTGACCTACCGATTTTTCAGACAATAATTATAAAAACCTTTGGTAATTTTTTCCCTTATGCATATATATATATATATATATATATTCTTTATATATTGCGTTTATATTTCGTATATATACCTTATATATGTTGTATATATTTTTATAGTTCTTTATATATCATCTAGGCATCATTTTGTTTTCCAATTTATATTTACTTGTACTTTTTATTCGTTTGTGACCATAGTATGCATGATTCAGACAATAACTAAAAAACCTTTGGTAATTTTTCCCTTATAAATTGGTGTGCCTCTCTTAAAATTTATTTTTCAATTTATTATTATTTTTTATTTTTTTTTTGGTTTATTTCTTTATTTCTTTGTGACATATATATCAATTTGGCATCATCTATTAAATTGATTGTAAACTTTCCTTTTGAGCTTGAATTTGTAGACTCCACTTACAATTTTGGTTTTTTATCTGTTGGTTTATTTCTTTATGGTTATTTAGGCTGTGACATATATATCACTAAGGGATTATTTTGTAATTTTTTTTTTTTTTTCCAATTTATATTTATATTTATTTTTATTTCTTTATTCTTTTGTGACCTGTTTCATAAACAAGCCATTTGAATTTATATTGAATTTCGGCCAAAGTGCTAAAAGTGTCATTTTCCCATACAAATGTGTTTGCTCCTCCCACAATTTTTTCTAGACTTACTATATATATATATATATATATATGTGTGTGTGTATATATATATGTTTATTTTTGTAACCTATATATTGCCTTGAACGATCCTTTCACTCCAGTGTTCCTGAGGATGTCATTAGACGAAAGCGCTTGAGCACCACTTTGTGTTTCTTTTCCCTTCGTGGTTTTATTCATATATATATATATATATATATATATAATATATTATATATATATATTATATATTAATAAAGGTAGGGCAGAAAACTTGCACGGATTTTCATTATGGTAAAGATAAAAATAGTAATCGCGGGTTAAAAGTTGAACAGATAATTTAATTGGCTTGAAATTGTTATAATATTCTTAAAAAATGCTCGCAAATTAACACTAGATTTTTAGAGATTTTCTTAAGTGCATGCAAAAGCTTCACTGCCAAGCCTAAGTGCGCCGCAGCGTGGCAAGAAAATTCTATTCACTTGCAACAAATTACAGGCAAATTGCGCAACTTCATACAATCCAATCTTAAGCTAGCAAACACCTCAAGGTTCGAATCCTGTTAATTATTCGGTTTGAAGGAACATGCAGGAGATGGTGTGCCGTGGAACCAGAATCGACAATATGCAATAACTGAAGGAGAGGATAGTAACATGCTGGCCACAGCTAAGTCAACGTTACGTCCATGTTGCAATTTCCAAGTAGCGCAAGAGGCTATTACAAGCTGTTGTTGAAGTTGATAGTGGACATATAGAACCCTCTACCCCACCACGACTAATAACCACCCTCAACACTCCATTCTAATTGCAAGTCGAAAGAGAAGCAACTTTTCCTATATACATTAGACTTAATAAATCAATAGCAGCAGCGAACTCTTCATGAACTCCAGAAAATCTTTAATATCTTGCATTTATTTGCCAATGTTTTTAGAAAACAGTACAATAAATTGAATCCAACTAAATTATCTATCCATGACCTGTCTAAATCACGTTTAGGTTTTTTTTCAACACTAAAGAGACAAACAATGAAAATATGTGCGACGTTTTTAGCGTCATTTTGTATACATTTGTTACAACCTAGAATGCATATTCTACATATGAAATAGTATCTATTATTAATTAATGAATATAGAGAAATAACACTTTGTACAGTATATACAGTGGTAGATGTTACTACTAAATTATGGACAGAAATAAAAAAGAAATAAAATCAACACAAAATACCAATTTTGTCTCTTAAATTTTAATAAGCTTAACATGCAGTATCTTTCAGGTTAAAAATGCTATAAACATCATGTACAGTTAATAATATAATTACAATTTTTAAAAGATACAGAATTACTGAAATTCTGAAACAAAATTATATTTACATCAGTGTAAAGCTTTTACAATATTTTTCAAAGACAGCAAGTGTATACATACAAGTACAGACAACTCGAGAATGGTCGCACTCCGAATGATCACATATCCGCTTCTTCACATTAACCCATATATATATATATATATTATATATATATATATATATATATATATATATAAAACCTCCGAATCATCGTACATCATTCCCGCATCATCGCATCATTACACTCGTCCTTTGAGATTTTGGATACTCATCGCACGTCTGGAGTACGATAACAGCTTGGCGTCTCGTGCGATCTCCCGCCATCTTCCGCTTTTCTCTAGGGCCCCATATGTTAGTCCTTTGTCAGCTGTTGAACGTGCATTGCGTGACTGTTCGCTGTGCATCATTAAACAATGCTCTTCATCCTTTTCCTATCATCAATTTTGGCCTCAATACTCGTCATAAGGCAATATCCTTTCAGTCGTAAACATGAGCCAAACCATGTTTTACTAAGCTTGCATTACATACAATCTTATCCACAGTTATGTACACCTTAAATAATGTTAAGTCTTAAGGTAAGTACACTGTACAGTATTTTATATTGTAATGGATCTCCACATCACCGCACTTTTCGCTTCGTCGTACATCTTGACCGCCCCATTACTGCAACGATTCGCGAGTTGTCTGTACTTACAAGATTTTTACCAAATATGTTTCATTTAAGTACAATATATACAGCGTGTCCCAAAGAAATGTATACCCACTTTGTTCGATAATACCAGCTATGAGGATAATACATATATTACTTTTTATATGTTTTTTAATAAAGAATTTTCTCCTGAATCTAAATATGTAATTATTTTTATTAAAAATTGAAAAACAAAAAAGTTACAGATGTTTAAATTATAATTATTATTTTCGAGACTTCATGTGCGATATTTTCTAATATTTTTGCACGTATACGAGATAAGTTTGAAACCGACGGCACTGTGCAAAACTTACAAAAACGTTCTGGAAGACGTCGAACATCTTAGATAAAGTGTCATTTAACCATGGAATTGTAAATTTTTTGAATTAACTAATAATTACAACATTTATGCTTCAATATCAACACTAAACATAGTATCTCAAAACATCGGTTAAAATATTAGAAAATATCGCACATGAAGTCTCGAAAATAATAATTATAATTTAAACATCTGTAACTTTTTTGTTCTTCAATTTTTAATAAAAATAATTACATATTTAGATTCAGGAGAAATTCTTTATTAAAAACATATAAAAAGTAATATATTTATTATCCTCATAGCTGGTATTATCGAACAAAGTGGGTATACATTCTTTGGGACACGCTGTATATATATATATATATATATATATATATATATATATATATATATATTATATATAACGTATTCTTCAGTGATATTCTCACAAACGTTTTGCATTACTATTCTTCCCATTCTAAGACAATCAAGAGGATACTCGGGTGAACTGAAACTGGATAAAAAAGTATACACGCAAACAAATCACCCAAAATTTAAGCTAACCACCAAAATGTGCCCGTTTAATATTGTTTCGTTTGGGCCAAATGAAAGAGACATATTTTTACTTTTACAGAGTGGGAAAGGTTAAGGTTAGGTTAGTTAACTCACAAGTAGATTTATACCTAAACGAATTTACACAATCGAACACATCTTGGCGTAAACGCTACAGAACCAAAGAAATTACTATGAACCAAATTTGAATTCATATGTAAGCTGAGAAAGTAAATTTTTACATCTTTCAAAAATCTTTTCCTTGAAGAATAATTAAAAATATCACTTTGAATGAAAAAAAATGAATATATATTAATTTTCCTTCGCTTCTTCCTATAAAGTATGAGTTTAACTTTGAAAAAAAAAAATTATATAGGACATACATAAGCTGTGAAAACCATAGAAAAGTGTTTCTAATAATTCCTAAAGTTCCTAAAAATAGTTTAATAAGCATAAACATTATATAGAAAATGGATACAAATTTCAGAATACGGATTCTGAAGTGCATTTTGGTAATATATTTTTCTTCAAATCTTCCAATATAAAAAGGTGCTACATGCACCACTTGAAGAGAATACAAATCCTATTATTACACATATATACACACACACGAGCGTTCATCCACCACCCATCACTGTTCAGAACAATGCCCATCATCGGATATGTACATATAAAAACTAGAAAAGCAAATTTTTACATACAAAACATCCATCTACAGTAGCTACAAACTAATCTTGGCGCAAATAGTTTTCGTGAGACTGTAAAACGTGAGATATAATTTGATATTTATACGAGCTTCTGAAGGAACAAACGGGACAAGTGAAAGGTTTTTCGCCCGTGTGAAGTCTGATGTGTCTTTTTAACAACCACTTCCTTCCAAACCGTTTTCCACAAAAGCTACAAGAAAATCGAGATTTAATGCCACAAGCCCCTGACGAAGGGGGGTCAGGGAGCGTTTCGTTGCTCAAACTACCAGCACTGAAAAAGGATGACGTCAGGGATGACGTCAAAGGAGACGTCAGAGTCTCGGCCTGGCTGGAGGCGTCGCTGAATTCCGCGTTCAGCATCCGCGTGACTTCGGCCGACGCCCAGCGCTCCTCCATCGCCGTGACCTGCGTTTTAGAAAGCACAGTGTGAATGCCTCGTACCGAAGCCTCCTTATCGTATTCTATTCTACCCCCCCCTCTCTCTCTCACACACACACATATATATATATATATATATATATATATATGTGTGTGTGTGTGTGTGTGTGTGTGTGTGTTACATATTACAGTATATATTTGAAAGTAAGTCACAACCTAAATAATTTTTTAAGAACTTAAATTGTTGCATGCATTCTAACTGCCAAAACTTGGCTGTGTGTGTGGTGTGTGTGTGTGTGGTGTGTGTGTGTGTGTGTGGTGGAGTGCATTGCATGACATACCTTGATTTAATTCCTCAACACACACACATATATATATATATATAACCGATTTTATAAAATGGATATAAATGTATCTGAGAGTGAAAAGAAAAATCCAACTGGTCTACATTTAGTAACGACAAGAAAATACAAACATGGAAAGGGTTTGTTTACCTGTTGACACATCAAAAAAAAAAAAAATGAGAGTTCCCCATTTCGCCCCAAGGTGAACAGATTGGGCGACTGGGAGAGTGGGAGTGAAAAAGAGTCAATTCTGATAAAATTGCTAAATGAAACCAACTAATGATTAATATTACAACATCCGCGTCGCCGTTGGCATTTCAATATTTCATAACCACAGTTTAAGGACAAGATTTTGTTTTTTTTAACTACGAGTACAATGTTCCATGGATTGTATTCTATGAAGGTCATTTAAATTTCAGATTTATAGTTTGAAATAATAATATTAATAAAGTATCACGAACAAAATATTTGGAGTAAGATGCTCGCGATTCGCATCTGAATGTAACTCCTGGATTTGGAGTTCCTACATCGATATCTATTATCTACTCGATTGCTTCAATAATTTTATTGTACTTCGAAAATCTAGTTTATAAATGTCAACACTTTACGACTCCAAATTTCATTTGTGACGAAGGCTTTCAAAGTCAATAACATATAAATAACATAAAGTTAAAATTTTTAAAGTTTAAAAATGTTGACATTAAGCACGTGGTATTATTGGAGGTGCGTAAAAAGCGTTTTTAACTTGTTAATCATCCTTTTTTTGCAATTTTATACGCATCAATAGACGATATAACGCGTCGATAAAGCTTAAGAGGTAAGAAAGATGACTCAAAGTTATACGGTATAAGGCAGTGGTGGTTCCCAAACTTTTTTTAAGCCAACGCCCCCTTATCTTCAATATCTGCTGGTGTTCCCTCATGAAGATAATAATATAACAGGATAAGTGATAAGTAGTTTATTAATATAACAATTTTAGTTTCCTAGTGCCCCCCTTAAGTTTCTCAAACGCTCACTGGGGGCCGGTGGCGCCCACGTTGGGAACCACTGGTATAAGGATAGCACATCAAAAGATATCGTAGCAATACATCGTCGAAACAGTTCTTAAGCGAGTGCTTAGTAACAATCGGTGAAGAGCGTTGCCTATAGATAGGAACACGATTGATTATGTCGTTAACTTTATGGGGTTGGAGGTGGGGGAGTAAGAATGCGTTTGTTTGAAACCTTAACAATTTGTAGCGGTCGCCCATAGAGAGTTAATAAAATTTCACTTCAATGATACGCACAAGACTCCAATTTCTCACATTTTGTGTAAAGCGTCGAAAAACAATGAAAATAAATGTTTATCTTGACGCAAGAAAGGGAGATGAAAACGATCGAATTTGTTACAATGTTCTTCAACGTTTGCTTTTTGGCGACCGTTTAGAATAAGGTTCAAAATTCCCTCGCGAGTTTATTCGGTTGAATGCCACAATTAAATTGAAAATAATTGAGGAAAACAAAATCTTTCGGCAAAACTATTACCATCATCAAGTAAGAATAAAAGAAGTGAAGAGGAGTGACCTGTAGTGAGACCGGAGAGGAGGAAGAAGGTGAGGGGAGGGATTGGTCGTTCAAAGAGAACCGTTGGCATATCCTTGACAATGACCAATAATAATAATAATAATAATAATAATAATAAAATAATAATAATAATAATAATAATAATTCCATATTCAAACACAGGAGTGCTCATAATGTATCTCCGCTGTTAGCTCATCTACTTCACAAAAACATCTTAACAAATTAACCTGACCCACACCCACGATTCTATGGGGACGAAACTTAAAAAATATCATAATTAATTTCATCAGGAGAATAAAGACCAAAATTCCCTATTATTATCATTATTATTATTTGTTGGTCACGGCTACAACCTTAACTTACCAAAGGATGTTCAGGAAACTTGGTGGAAATGTTGTCACTATAAATGGATCTGCAATTTATCCGAACCGGCTGATTCCCATCATTTTTTACTACAAGTCATTGTATCAACTTCAAAATTGTTGTCCGAGCGAACAGAGGTGAGAGAAGTGAAAATTTTCTCCTTGAAGCAGAAGCTAATACTGTCATCTCAAAAATTTTGCTATTATTGAAAGTAAAGGCTTGAAACAAAAAAGCATTCAAGTTCTCCTATAGAATATGAAATTTGAATTTTATATCAGTCTGTAGGAAATCATCTCTTCTACATATGGTACAAAATTTATTTTTATATCTATTAGATTTTGTTATATTAAACTAGTACATTACCCGTCGCTTCGCTGACGGTTAGCTAAAGACCCGCCCTACGTGCGGGTAGTAAAACATATCCAAGTAGAGGGCCGGAATATTTTTTGTAGTTCGAAGGCTGTTATTAGCTAGGTTAATTGAATGGTTAGGTTAGGTTAGGTTGGTTAGGTTAGGTTAGGTTAACCTAACCAATCGTCAAGGGCGTACAGTTGACCTAACCGGGCATTCAACACCCAGGTGCACAACTTCGGGACCTAATCAATATGTGTGTGAAGTTTTATGTTTGTAACTGCTTTCATTTTGGAGCTATGGCTGGAACACACACACACACACACACACACACACGCACGCACGCACGCACGCACGCACGCACGCACGCACGCACACACGCTGAAAGTGTGACGGACAGACGGACAGCTCTCTTATTATAGTATAGATTCTGAAGAACAGCTTTCATATGAATCTGAAGTTTTAGGCTGTTTTAGGCTTAAAACAGAATTTTAGAGAAAATTCTCTCAAAGAGATCAATTTTTTTGTACCATTTTAAAGAACAGAAAAAGATTTATCATATTACATACTTTTTATTATCAGATGTTCAACTCCATCATTCAATTTTATCGAAAGCAAGTTTGTTTTAAAAATGTTTTGCGTTCAACACCTAATAACGTCGTACATATGGGGTGAAGGTGATGGATACACCGTCTGTATGCCAAATTTCATCAAGTTCTGTTCAATGATTGTTTGTAACATGAAATGCGAAAAGAAGGTGCTGAAAAGTCGTTCGCGGAAAATCTTACTGAGCAGTAAACGACAACTGTGGATGTAATTTATGAGACCGAGTGTATGAACCGCTATTTTTTCAGTTGAAAGCACTTACGAATGTATCTCTGACATTCACTAGTTGCAGTTCGTCTCAGACTGTGAATGACCATTCATTTTTCTGCATGAAATGAAAATAATTTCGTTATATGTGATGTAAACCCACGGAAAAAAAAAACATCATTCATTCATTTCACGTGTTTAATTGCGAAATTCATCCCATATATATATATATATATATATGCGCGTGTGTATCTGCATTAAATACGTTTTTAATCGGATCGTCATGAAAGTTGGTATGAATGTTACCACCATACCTGGTTCAGGAATTTAGAGTAAACAGCTAATTTGGTCCTTTTGTGACCACAGATCATTGTATGAACTCGGTACAAATTTGTTGGCGAAACTTTAAGGAATGTTTAAAATCTGTTTTTACCACAAGCTAATTACTTTCATCTCAAATTATTGATATTGATATTGATATTATTATTATTATTATTGCAAACGTCTCTGCCACTTCAGTTGGTCACTATGTGTGTGCGTGTATATATATATATATATATATATATATATATATGTGTGTGTGTGTGTGTGTGTGTTAATGAATAGCATTAAATTTAATGATATTTTTCCCGTGAAGAAGCCCATCAGGGAGGTATTTGAGGACTAATGTTTCTTTCTATGACCCCACATAGGAAATAAATCACACACACACTCTTAGAATACAAGTGTTTCATGATTCGCGTAGAACGGTTATTGCGCACTTGACCTCTGATCTTTCCCCAATCTCTGATTGGGGAACAGAAACCTTGTTGCTTTCAGTGCTTCAAAAACTCAGTTTCTTCATCTGTCTCCTCGTCACAATCTTTCACACGACTATACCCTTATCTTCAACAATACACAACTCAATCTTTCTTCTCTTAACATTCTTGGTGTTTCCTTTCCTCGTGGTCTTTCCTGGAAAGATCACATATACACTTTTTCTAAAACAGCTTCTAAGAGCTTAAGTGTGCTGTACCGACTCCGCGCAGTTTCTTCACACCCACTCAGTTGCTGTCTCTGTACTGGAGTCTCATCCGACCCAGTATGGAATACGCTTCTCACGTCGGTAGCTCAACCCACAAAGCTCTACTTGACCGGATGGAATCAAAGGCTGTTCGTTTCATCAATTATCCGCCTCTTACTGATCATCTTCAATCTCTCTATCTCTTCGCCGCAATGTTTTCTCACTCTCTCATTACTATCACTATTATAACGGACACCGCTCTTCCGAACTAACTGCATGACTCCCCCTTTAAGGCGAGCAAGATTTTCGACACATTTTCATTCCTTTTCTGTCCGACTCTCTAACGCAAGGGTTAATCGGTATTTTCAATCTTTCATTCACTCAACCGATCAACTCTGGAACAATCTTCCTCAATCCATCTTTTCCCTTGTCTATGACCACCAATCTTTCAAACGCAGCGTTCAGACATCTCGAAAACCTTGGACCTTGATTTTGGTTCTCTTTTTCCTCTATAGGTCGGGGTGGAGTGGGCGTTTTTGTAGGAATTCACCCTTGGCCCCTACTTCCTCCCTAAAAAAAAAACCTTGACAAAATATCGTATTTATAAGTTGCTATTAAAACTTGAGAACTCATTATTATTGTTATTATCTTTTGAAATTGTTCGAAATATTTTTTTCTTTTTTCAATTTCGCAACCTCTCCACCTAACTCCAGTCCAACCTTTACTGCCCTCTTCTCTTCGAACGGATATACAGGGCGTCCCAAAAAAATGTATACACACTTTAACAGCTGATAGCTCAATTGATGTTTCTTTCTTTCCAAGTTAAACCCATTAGAATTAATAATGGCAGTCAGACTAAGCTTTGAACAAAGGAAATTCATTCTAAAATGCTACTGGAAGTGTGAAAACGCAGTTGAAGTGCAAAGACAGTTTAGGAGGGAGTTTCAAACAGATCCACCAACGCGACTTACCATCACTCGAATTAGAGATAAGTTTGAAGCCGATGGAACTGTTCAGAATGTCCACAAGAAGCGTTCCGGAAGACCACGGACATCGACAAGCCCCACAAAGCAAGAAAGAGTACTGGAAACGTATCACCAAAGTCCAAGAAAATCTGTGCGGCAAGCGAGTCGTGAGGTAGGAATTTCAGAATCGTCTGTCCAACGCATTTTGAAGCGCTGTCAATGGAAAAGTTACATTCCAAGATTAGTCCATGCTATTAATGAAGATGATCCGGACCGAAGAGTGGAGTATTGCGAGTGGTACTTGGCACGATGTGGATTGGACGAAGGGGTTTCGTAGAATACCATCCGCGTTCACCAGACCTCACACCACTAGACTTTTTTTTATGGGGATACTTAAAAGACAAAGTCTACGCTATAAAACCTGCAACAGTCGCTGAATTGAGAGCAGCCATTGAACGAGAATGCACACAAATACCAAACGAAATGTTTCGTGATGTTTGCGATTCCATTGCTTCGCGTTATCAGCAGTGCCTGGACCAGAACGGACGTCAGTTTGAAAACAGGCGTTGACAAAACAATTAAATAATGTCTGTAGATTCTATTACATTTTGAAAATGAAATGTATTTTAATAAACACTGCCTTTATAAGTATTTAAAGTGTGTATACATTTTTTTGGGACGCCCTGTATATGTATATATATATAATATATATATATATATATATATATATAATATATATATATATATATACACACACCTCTATTACCACCACACCTGCATAAGATTAAATCAAGTGTTCAGCACAGGTGAATAAAGAAATATACCTGCATCATAACCAAAGTCTAATAAAACGAAATAACACACTCTTTTATTTATTGAAGGAATGCTATCATAACATAATGATAACAAATTACAGTAAAATATGATGTATGTATATACATATTGCACATAAGTAAAACGCATTAACAAAGATTAAAACTGCGCAGGGAACCACGTCCAACAGTGGTTACCCGCAGTCTCAAGCTTTGCGGGTTTCTCGTTAAAGTTGTTAACGTTAAAATAATACATGTAGTGTCCATATTTTATTTCAGTACCGTTCATATTGGACCGACAGCTATTCTTGTTTTAGAAAAACACATTTATGACGCAGGAATAATACATGTTTTGAATTACCTTATCGTCTTCATCATTACCATCGTCATCATCATGATAAATAGCAATAATTTAACATAACGAGTGTTGTTGAGTTATTCAGAGAATGATGTAGTAGTAGTAGTTACGAAGTTAATGCTCGGATGATTACGTACTAAAAAAAAATTCCATCTACACCGTAAATCTTTCAGGCCTAACCGATGAAACAGTGTTGCAGCAGTGTGCCTTCATCGAACAATTATTTCGCGCAACAACTACGTACATTATTATTTATTAGCTCGTATTCGCAGTACTTTGATTAAGGTACTCTCGAGACATTTCAGATACGGTGGTACAAAATAAAAAATTGGGTATAAGTTGGTTGTTTAACGTTAGCAATACATATTTACGACACAATGGGCAGGGCATGTGATGATGTATAAGGAACTTTTAAATATGGAACATAACTGAGTATAATAAGGTGTGATATTAACTTAATAATTTAACATGAACAGAGCCCACACTCTAGATTACATTCTTAATTTGTTCAATAATATGTAATTTCAAAAACAAACCATTTTAAAACTTTAAAGATGAAGTAACACTATTATATATATATATATATATATATATATATATATATATATATATATATATATATATATATATACACAGGGTGAGTCAAAAGTCCGGAAACATAGGAAGGATAGGAAACTTTTATTGAAAAAAGACATGTGTAACAAGTAATGTAATAAGATGTGCTTTATATGTTCTCCTTTCACTTCCAGATATTTCTGGACCCTGTTTCCCCACTCGACATGGACTCTTTCACCCTGTATATATATTATAGTGTTATTCCCACACTAAAAGACGAATTTATTCGAAATATTTATCGTAGCAGTTGTGTGGTACAATTTGAACAGTAAATATAAGGGTGATCCAGAGAAATGGGACCCAAAAGAAACCCCTGTAACTCTTAAAGTATAAGTCCTTTTATAAAATCATACGCATCATTCGAAAGAGGATAATTACAAGTTTGTACAGGATTGTATAGGTTTTGACAATACAAGACAAGATAAGATACAAAACAAAATAAAAGTGTTAGTTAAAACTAACCCTTCAAGATGACTGCATGGACTGTGGAACAGCTGCGTTTCATAACTGAGCAATATTATGAGCATGGAAGAAGTGTAGTTTCAGCTCTTAGAAGGTGATTTTGACATCTGAAAATTTGTCTTGAAAGATCTTTGAGCTGAAACTACACTTCTTCCATGCTAATATTGCTCAGTTATGAAACGCAGCTGTTCCACAGTCCATGCAGTCATCTTGAAGGGTTAGTTTTAAGTAACACTTTTATTTTGTTTTGTATCTTATCTTGTCTTGTATTGTCAAAACCTATACAATCCTGTACAAACTTGTAACTATCCTCTTTCGAATGATGCGTATGATTTTATAAAAGGACTTATACTTTAAGAGTTACAGGGGTTTCTTTTGGGTCCCATTTCTCTGGATCACCCTTATAAATGCTATAATAATTTATTTCTCATTGGCTCCGCCCACTATGACGTAAGTAACTAGGATAAGTATAATGAGATGTTTGCTAAGTGACAATGCTATTGTGGATAAAATTGCAGAAATTTGTTGCTTCATTCTTTGAATAAATTAATTTGGGAGAAAAGGGAAGGTCATTTTGTAGAAGTAAATTCGAAGCTTATTTTGGATAATTTAAAATTTATATAACGACATTTCGAATGTTGAACTTCTGCGTGAAGTTGAAGACACGGTGATCCGAATGTCGGATAGAAGTGCTCTGTTTAAACGCGAGAGTCCAGATAAATAGTGGGTTGGAGGGGTTGCGTGAGGAATATATTAGAATTCTGTGCTCTCTCCAGGGTGCAACTTGCGAATATGAAGCTTTAAGTTGTTCTTCTGATTCGTTCTCCTGTCGCAGTAGGGACATTGAAAAGGTTTCTCTCCCGTGTGCGTCCGTACGTGAAGAATGAGGTGGTCCTTTCGCTTGCACTTCCTCCTGCAAAAGGGACAAAAGTACTCCGCTTCGGGAGAAGAAGAAGCCGGAGGGAGGGACGAGGAGTTTTTCCGAGGACTCCCGGCTCTCAAAGGGGAATCCCCGGAGTTGCTTAAATCCTGAAGAAAACTATTTCCGCATCTTCCTGACGCAGCAGCGGTTGTCCTCCAGCCAGGGGCGTCAAAATACTGCAAGAAACGTCTCAATGTGAGGTCTTTTAATTTCAAAAAGACAGATAACATTTTTTTTTTTAAAGATTCGCTGAAGTCACAAAAAAGACATGAATCAACGAATCAAAATTCTAAAAGACCAATTTTCCTTTTCAAAGTTTTCACTGTAAAAATGAATTTCAATTACTCCCCAAAACAACCATATTTAGCATATCACGCGACGATGCCTCAAATAACTAGAAATTAGTTCAAATCCTGAATGAACCACCTTAATCCCAAATGTCTGCAGACACAATCCTTTTTTTCGAATTTCAGAATTATTTTTCAGTGCACAAATGACATTAATATTGAAGGCCCTACGTAACTTAACTTTGCTGATCTAACGGGAAGCGGTGCCACGACGTAAACTTATAAGGTCTTAGTATAATCATGGTCATTTGCATCAGAATTTGAAGGACACGTACATTTTAGGGTTTGAATAAGTTTTCTTGACCAGTATATAATATATATATATATATATATATATATATATATATATATATATATATATATATATATATATATATATACAGGGTGGGCGGAAAGTAGCTCCCTATTTTGGATTGGTAAAAAAATACGTATATTATCCATTTATTTCAGAAGAAATAATATGAAAAGGTAGGCATACATGGTAGGTTTTCTCTAAAATTCAATGTGGGCTCCAACTCTTTCCACCAGCTTCTGGAGCCGCCCAGGAATGGCGTCCACTGACTTTAGCAGGAACTCCGGCGGGATGGAGGACATGACTTCCCGAATTCGGTCCTCCAGTTCTTCCAATGTCCTCGGTTTGGTGCGGTAGACTTCTTCCTTTACCCACCCCCAAAGAAAGAAGTCGCACGGTCTGATATTTATGCAAGATGGCGCCCCTCCGCACTTCGCTCTTGTTGTCCGTGAGTGGCTGGATGCCCACTTCCCTGGGCGTTGGATGGGTCGTCGTGGTCCACATCAATGGCCAGCCAGGAGCCCCAACTTGACACCGTGCGACTTCTTTCTTTGGGGGTGGGTAAAGGAAGAAGTCTACCGCACCAAACCGAGGACATTGGAAGAACTGGAGGACCGAATTCGGGAAGTCATGTCCTCCATCCCGCCGGAGTTCCTGCTAAAGTCAGTGGACGCCATTCCTGGGCGGCTCCAGAAGCTGGTGGAAAGAGTTGGACCCCACATTGAATTTTAGAGAAAACCTACCATGTATGCCTACCTTTTCATATTATTTCTTCTGAAATAAATGGATAATATACGTATTTTTTTACCAATCCAAAATAGGGAGCTACTTTCCGCCCACCCTGTATATATATATATATATATATATATATACATATATATATATATATATATATACTGGTCAAGAAAACTTATTCAAACCCTAAAATGTACGTGTCCTTCAAATTCTGATGCAAATGACCATGATTATACTAAGACCTTATAAGTTTACGTCGTGGCACCGCTTCCCGTTAGATCAGCAAAGTTAAGTTACGTTGAATCCGGGTAGTAGTAGTTCGATGGGAGACGTTCCTCTATGTTCGGAAGATGTAGCGACTCCTGGTTTGGATTCCACGTAAAGCCGCAGGTCTCCTCCGTTATATGGCCATAGATGTCACACAGGAGGTTAAACAACTCCAAAAAACAACTAAAATCCTACAGTTACCCCTTCCTCGGGGTGAGTCACATCACAGAGGTCTTTCATAAATCGAAATCTACAACCGGAAGCGTATTTATTCTGCCATATACTTTAAATCAGTTGAGTGGGGCGGACCCTCAATTAAATCTGTTAAATATTTCTTTGAAACACTTAACTGCATGGTTACCCTTCCGTTGGCATATTTTTCCCTGAAACCTCTTTGTTAATATGTTACGTTATGTTTGGTTAATATATTTACTGTGACAACAACAACGAAAACCGTGAAATTCTTGCAAAAGGTCAATACACTACATATGACCAGAATTAATGCCTTGTACAATAATGAGGGGCCGCGTGCAGTTTATTCATTTACTCTTTACTCTCTCTCTCATATATATATATATATATATATATGAGAAAATAACTGTGTGTGTGTGTGTGTGTGTGTGTGTGTGTGTGTACAGCCAGCGCATTGATTTTGCCAGACTTAATGAGTCTATTTTCTTGGAGAAACACTGTAATTTCGTGGAGTTTCGAATCACCTCGCTACTTCTACACTTGCAACATTCTTCGAGTGAGGTACTTTGCGAGTTTTAAAATTAAAATATCTTAAAAACCTGTACGTACGTGAGGTTAGGTTAAGTATAAGTACTGTAGTTAGTTTAGCATAATTAAGGAGTTAACCTCGCAAGTCAGGCATAACGAACGAACGAACGAACGAACGAACGAACGTACGTACGTACGTACGTGTGTGTGTGTGTGTGTGTGTGTGTGTGTGTTTTAAAACAGATGTCCTTTCATAGTATAATGAAGGTACTTAAATCAATAATGAAATGTATTCAAATTTCACTCATGATGTTATGCACATATACACAATAGCTTTATTCTATTCATTGAGTTCATGCTATTTATTTCTTTACTTCTACATTTATTTTTACCTTAAATAAGAAATGGTAGTCGCAAATGAGAAGATTTCCACGTGAAGTATAAAGCCAATCATTATTCCTAAATCACCCAAAGTTGTGCAAAACTTCTACCACAGCAAAGATAAAGTTTTTGCAATTAATCCTTCCTTCATTTGCTTTCTTATACTTATGATATATAAAAAGTCATAATATAAAACACAAATGACAATTAAAATTTTCGATATATATATATATATATATATATATATATATATATATATATATATATATATATATATATATATACTGCATATATGGCAAGAAGGGAAATAACTGAAGAGCTCAACAGTTCAGATGCTGAGTAAAGACATGTCTGTCTAAAGTGTTCTTCTGCGTCGCTCTGTAGGGGCAGAAGGAGCAGGAGTAAGGCTTCTCCCCCGTGTGGATTCTGATGTGGATCTTTAGATGGTCACTCCTCCGGAATTCCTTCCCGCAGAAGGGACAGTGGTGCCCCCCTGGTTTCCCTACTTCGGGGAAGTATCCAAAGATCCCCCCTGGGAATGCCCCTTCTCCCCCGGAGTTTAAAATTTCGTTCAGGGGAGAGGGGCGCTGAAACGAAGAAATGCCATTAAGGCTTCCAAACACGGAAAATACATTTCTATTCTAAGGGGAAAACTACTACCATCAAGGATTCGAAACTCCTCGAATTCCCCCCAAATACTTGATTTGGAAATGGATTTAGAAACCGATTGTCATTACTGCGTTAAACTTTTCGTGAAATACGGAATACAAAGTTATTTGCATAACGAATTTATGCATTTCTTTTGTATAAAAAAACAAATTTTGAGTGATGTACACGACATGTGCATAAAATGAAGGAACACTATCGAACACTCGCGCGTACAACCAGTGGCGCACCAGTGAGTGGGGGCAGCCGGGCATTTGACCACCTTTCCCAAGATTAGACCAACTTCCTTTCTTTATATAAAAATTAATATAAAATGCAGTACGACGTCATCGACGAGCTCAATAAAAAAAACACGAAGACTGGATGTTGTCATTTAAGGTATGTGAAATTGTAAAAATAAACAAACACTCTTTCACACATACATGCAAAAAAAATAAAAATGTTTTAGTTGTCAGCCCCCTCTCAAAGGAAATTATTCCTGGCTCCGCCATTCGGTACGACTAATACAACGATGTATTCCATTTATGAAAGGGAAATACTGAACTTGCGAACGGAGTACGATGTTTTACGAAACTACAGACGAACGTTTTCGTATTGCGATGCTCACACTTTCGTAGATATATAAATCATGATGGATTACGAGTGTAACTTCAGTAAACTACGTGGGTTGATTCTTTTTATTAGACTGTACTATATAAACACGACATTGACCTCAGTTACTGGAGAAGCCAAATATCACAAGGAGGCAATTCGCGCAACAGCCTAAAAGATCTATTAAAAAGCAAATACGGGTCATGTTTAAAATCAATCCAAAATGGTTGGCCACAAATATCAATGCAAATGGTATAAAAAGAGTGTCTTTAACTGGACTCTTACGAAATCTGATATTTTTAAAGGTGCTTCTACATTAGGCGGATAAAGTCCGTGAACAGCAGTGGGTCGGACAAAGTTCAATGAACAGTAACATTTCCGTTATTAATTAGGCGGACAAAAGGGCAATCTAATTTTGTGCAAAGGAGAAAGACACTGTATTGGCGCAAGTAACGAGTACATCGTCCATTGTTATTGCCTATTCCTGTAAAAAGTGAAGGAAACGTGGTAGATGATGGGTCAGGATTGTTTTTACCAAGAGAGATGCTCATGGTGCATTTAATTCAATAATGAACTATTTAAAATTGCAAGACAGGGCTGGGTTCAAAAATTTTGTTCGGATGACTCCAGTAGATTTTGAAAGTTTGTCGAGTATAATGTCTCCGTTGAATTCTAAACAGGACACACGCTTTCGTACTGCAATAACCCCGTCAGTAGGAAAAGTCCCATGAACAAGGTTAGTGTTCTCCTTATAAATGGATCTCGCCGGACATTTCCCGCGGACACGATTTCTGTTTACTACGGGCAAACCTCGTCTGCCGGACAAGACAAATGTTCGCCAGACCTTGTCCGCGGACGAGGTTGTTGGTTGGTTTGCTCATTGTATCAGTTACTCGGAGACACTAGCACCGGACCGGCGGACATATCTGCCAAATGTAAACGCACCTTAACGGACATCATATTTCCTTTAGTATATAAATTCTGGTTCCCGGTAGTTCACTGATCTCGGTGTTGGACTGCTGCTGGAACCTGGGTTCGGTTGGGCCGACCATTTGCCCTGTTAATGCTCGGGCGACCCTTGGGGCACACTCACCTCGACAAGGTGGGGAAATAAGTTCGGATGTTTTCATTTTTATATAATAAATCCTAATATTACTTCCTTATGCGACGCGGTTACACACGGACTTGGATACTCCATTTTTGCTTTCTTCAATTTTTTTTCTCCGTTCAACTCGAATGTAAGCCGACCTTTGTCGGTTTTGAGGTTTTGGAAGAAACAAAACTTTTTGTCTTCGTAACCTCGAAATCATTATCATGCTTTTCTGCGTCTTTCACATAAAAAATGAACGTAAGACAATATTATAAACACGTACTAAGAATTCAACATTAGATAAATTACAGAACATCTTTGACCTCATTGGGCTAAACATTTAACTCATCAATATACATATTTAGGAGTCTTCGGGTGATAGTCGGGAACCTCGTTCTACTTCTATAAAGATGACCTAAAATATGCCGAAAAAGAATTTGATGTATCAAACATCCACGTTCACTACTTAAACTGGAAGAGTGAAATCCTTCAGACTTTCTGAAGAAAATATTGTGATTCAGAATAACTTTCAATCGTGTATTTTGCTTTATCAATAAATTAACCGTAAATATGATTACTTTCAAATGCAAGTTCCTTCACAACAAATGCGTGAATTAGTTGAGCGAAACTTCATCAGAGAACCGAACTGCTTTGGAGATAACTACTGATAATCCTTCAGACAACGAAGTCTAATTTTCTAAACGACGCTAAAGAGGAAGGTACGGTAATTGGCTTGAAATTATCATCATTGAATAAAAATGTCACTATATTTACTATTGACCGCAGACAAGATACAAACACAAACTTCGTATTTGTAATTTCTGACCACTCGTGGTAGGTCGCGGTTCGGATTCCACGTTAAGCTGTAGATATTCTAAGGTGGAGCAACAAATTTGACCTTCGTGAGAATAATTCGGCCGGAAGCATAACCACTGTTATATCGGGTGGTCCAAAAACAACGCCTTGAGATTTGAACATCAATAACTTCAAAAATATGCAGTTCACACTTCCAAAATTTACATAACTTTTACCTCTATCTATTGATAAGCCATCATAAAAATTTCAGACCTCTACATAAAATCCTTTTTCCACAGCTGAGGGAACAATGAGGTATGGTGAAAAAAATGAATATCATAAACTGAAAAAATTGTATTATTCACATCTTATCAACAAATATGATCAATTATGTCCGCCGTCCTGCTTACAAACTAATCTTAACCTTTCCTTCCACGACATGATACATTTTCTGATTTCTGCTAATGTTATTTTGTCCCAACATTCGAGTATTTTTTTTCTTTAATTGCATTTCTGTAAACGTTTCTGTCTGGCCTTCATAAATCTTCTCTGCTAGGGCGTTCCATATGTAATAATCCATGGGATTACAATCAGGTGATTGCGGGGGCCAGTCGTTTTTTCCAATGAAGTTGACTACATTCTGTTATATACTGTAATCCTGTATGAACTTGCTAGTATGAGCTGTAGCACTATCTTGTTGGTCCGTCGGAGTATGAAATCGTTTCCATAATACAGACGCAGACAATCAGGAAAGAAAGATTCTCCTCTAAGAGATTTACATAGATTTCTGAATTAATTTTTTTATTTTCTGAAATGAAATGAATTTTCGTCTTTCCATTCCACGATACACCTGCTAATACCATGATTTTTTTGGAAAACCGACTTGTCTGGTGGTAAAGTCTCGATGGAGGAACGTCTTTCTTACGCCGACCAGAAACAACATCGTTCCGGGAATTTCGAGCAATCTCGATGGTGAAGTCTTTTTCATCTGTAAAAACTATTTTTTTAACATCATTGGACGAAAGTCTATCAAGCACTTTTCTACGACGAATTTTTCTTTTAGCTCTTACATTGCTGTCACGTCTTGAAACACGGATCCTTTTAAATGCTTAAGTCCTACCGTTCTCTGCATTCTTTGTATGGAACTTCGACTGATACCTAAATTTCTTACAATTTTCCTCTGAGAGCAGTGTGACCCAGGTCGATCCTCTTGAGATAGGCTCATCATTTCGATCATTGCTATATTGTCTTGAATGTAAACTGTTTTAGGCCGACCACTTCCACGCTTCCGTGCCGTCGAACCGGTTGCTGGAAATTCCCTCAAAATTCTTGCCCCAGTCCATCTTTTTTCCAAGAAACACTTTTCAATCACCGCTTCTTCACCGTTAGTTAAAACCATAATTTGAAGGATAAGTTTAAAAAACAGTATTTAAGATGGGTGTAGCCTATATCATCTGACGTTTTTCAGAGACTAACAGATTATCCATAGGCTAAGGAAACTACTACGTTGATGTAGCTCGTAGCGTAAACTAACCCACTTTTTGTTTAACTTTACCTACTTCTTTTTTTTTTCTTATCCTCTCCTTACTTGCATGTCTGTAACTCTCTTTACTCGCATGTCTGTAGTTTGCATGGTATGACAGTGAGTTAAGACTGTGTTTGCATGGTTTGTAAGTGTTCTTATTTTACTTCTTTTCATCTTTCACCCCTTTCCTATTCTCTCCGACTATTTTTCTGACTTGTCGGCAGTGGCCGGCGGATGATGATAGTGAGTCTTTTTTCTCTTTTTCTGAATGAATGTTAACCCACGAGTGATGGTGTTGCTACTTACTTAACCCTTTATTCTCTTCTCTTAAACCCCTACTCTTTCCTTTCTCTCGGGCTAACCTTGGAGTGGATCTTAGGGTCATTGTTAGCCTTAGCTTCTGTAGATCTGAAGTCTTAGAATAGTTGCCAGGTACAGCTATACACATTTAGGATTTAGGATATTCGTTTTTTTCACCATACCTCATTGTTCCCTCAGCTGTGGAAAAAGTATTTTATGTAGAGGTCTGAAATTTTTATGATGGCTTATCAATAGATTGAGGTAAAAGTCACGTAAATTTTGGAAGTGTGAACTGCATATTTTTGAAGTTATTGATGTTCAGATCTCAAGGCGTTTTTTTTGGGCCACCCGATATATGTCAGGATGGCTATTCATTCCTTCATTAAGAAAACGTGGATCACGCTGTACAGGAACTACAAAATTATATTTTACACAAAACGGCGTATATAATTAACGTTTGTCTCACGCAGAAAATCCGTAGGTATTCGTTTTCAAAAAATCCTTCACTTTGTTTGTCAAATGATAAACAAAGCGAAAAATATGATGAATTTCCCATCTGCTTGTCTCTCGTTTATATTAGTCTGAAAGAACACACGTCATTTTTTGCACTTGTAAAAGCGATACTACGGTCAAATTCTGAATACTGTACTTCTTTGCCATCCGCGGACCACATTGTGAATGCTCCAAATGGAAAATTCCAGACTTGGGGGAGGGGGGTGAGCCGTGACGCAATTACGGCCTTGAGAGGTATTTCGTATAGAAATTCTAACCTAAAACGGAAAATCCTAAAGTGGGAATGGGAATGGATCAATTTCAGAATCGCCTTCCATCAGATTCCCATTTCCGGATTTCTCAATCTCATTTTTGGGCGAAAAATGAAACGGGGATGACAATGAACGGGAAGAGAGGCAAATGGTGGCTGGGTGACTCACCCGGTTGGTTATTAACACAATTATTTTAAACAAAGTAATTTATTTCTCTCAATTAATTGAGCATATTTTAGTACTTAGTCATTTACATTCAATTTCGGAAGACTTCAACCAAACTTTACAAATATATATATATATATATATATATATATATATATAATATATATATATGGGATGAATTTCACAATTAAACACGTGAAATGAATGAATGCTGCAAACCCACAAGGAAAAAGAAAAACGAGTGTTTGGAATCTTTTTTTTTCCTCCTTGTGGGTTTGCATCATATATATTAATATATATTATACACAGACCGTGCATGGAACAAGGAACTCTTCTGGGAAATTACATCCACTATATTTCGAATAAGTAATGATAAATCACATACTATATAGTTTTTCTTTTTTCATGATGGAACTATTGTGGATGTAATTTCCCAGAAGAGTTCCTTGTTCCATGCACGGTCTGTGTTTAACATATAAATTTCTCAGGGGACCATTCTGAGTTTGTATATATATATATATATTATACACAAACTCAGAATGGTTCCCTGAGAACATTATATGTTAAACACAGACCGTGCATGGAACAAGGAACTCTTCTGGGAAAATTAAATCCACTATAGTCCGAATAAGTAATGGTAAATGACAAATACCATAGTTTTTTTCCCCCTTTTTCTTTGATTTATTCAACACGACGTGAATGCAACGAGTCTTTTACTTATATAGAGGTTCTGAGTGTAGGGATCTAGGCTTGCTTTAAACCCTAGATCCACGTCCCAAAGCTGGATCCTGTCTGCTTTGCAGATAGCTGGTGAGGGAAGCTATATTTATGGGATCTCTTTGCGAGAGACCCGTTGCCCACGTCGGGCTAAAATCATGAAAAAGGGAAAAAAACTATGGTATTTGTCATTTACCATTACTTATTCGGACTATAGTGGATTTAATTTTCCCAGAAGAGTTCCTTGTTCCATGCACGGTCTGTGTTTAACATATATATATTATATATACGGTATATTAGTGATGGGACGATACCAAAATTTTTAACGATTCCGATTCCGATACCACTAAAAAGTCTCGATTCCGATACGATTCTCGATTCCGATTCCGATTCTCAATATTTTTAAATATAATTCTATACTTGTTTTTCTGGAAATTGTCATATTTTACTCTGGTAAGATTAACTATTTACATTATGAGTATGGTAATATAAATTATAAAGATTGGTTTAAAAATAAAAATCAACTGTAAGTTGTAACAATTCATTTTAATCTTCTTGATTACACATCATGGATATACATGTTTTAATGTATAGCTACAATACAATAAAAAAAAATTTGTTATCCTCTTTCATTTAAATTTTAAAGTTTACATTGCAAAACTGGTTCAATTAAAAGTTAAAGAATCGTTTTAAGAATCGGAAATCATGGTACAATTCTCTCGATTCCGATTCCTGAAAAATGCTCGATTCTCCCGATTCTCGATTCCGATTAATCGTCCCATCACTAATATATATATAATATATATATATATATATATATATATATATATAATATATATATATATATATATATATATATAGTAATAATCTTTTAATGTTTATTCTTACAGCATTTAAATTCGTTTCGAAACTCATTCGTTTCATTATCAGTATCTATAAAGAAACAACAGGTACATATTAGAATTACAATACTAAAACGTTACAGCAACAGCATAAAAACAATACTATACACATTAAAATGATAACAGATACAATAGTTATTCAATTCTAGGGGTAATATCCTAATAATAAAAATTATGACCCAAATTCTCACTCATGAAACAACATAACATGAAAATATTGATAATTTGCTTCTTCTGAAAACGGAACAATTCATTACAGTTGTTGTTTTTACTCAAATTTGGAAGTTTAGAATTTGAGAGATATTCCATTATTTTCAAGTCGTAGTATGTGCCCTTCTGCGAGAATTTTAAACGACGCTTTTAACCCGTTAACTACTACAGATAGATACATAATATATATACTTTCACATTAGCGCAGGGTCCGTTAACCCTTCAGTAGCAATTACGGATTAACACTGGATGGTGATCGTTGTCAATTGTATAAATTAGCGTTCGTACCAATAGCTAGGTCATATGGCAAAGCGGACCTATACGCAGTTTAACATTGAATGTCACCCACTGGTCGCTACATTATCTCAAAAGCCAAGGACGGTCACTGACTGTCGGTCAGTCATCCATCCGTTACACAGAACAATTTCCCTACATCAATTACTGGGTTTTCAGAATAAGTAAATTTGCAACATTTTTATGTTTTGTTGTTTTCATGAGTGAGCATTTTGGGTCATACATACGAAGATTTTACGCTAAAATTTAACAATTAATTAGTTTGGCTTTGTTAAGATTTCAACAAGTCTGTTTTGATTGTTTTAACGTCTTACTACTATAATTTAAATATGCGCCTGTTGTTTATGGACACTGATAATGGAACAAAAGAATTCCGAAACGTTGGGTGTATATATATATATATATATATAATATATATATAATATATATATAACGAAAATAACCACGAAAGAAAATGAAACGCTTCGTCTAATGACATCCTCAGAACACAAGTGTTCCTGAGGATGTCATTAGACGAAAGCGTTTGAGCACTATTTCCTGTTTTCTTTTTTCTTCGTGGTGATTTTCATAAATATTACTCACTTGCGACTTTCGTGAAATAATCTTATATATATATATATTATATATATATATACAGGGTGTCCCATAAGTCCGGCATCATAGGAAAAATAATAAAAAAAAGGGCAAAACAAAAGCTTTTATTTACAGAACGTGCTCAATATGTCCACCATTGTTTTCAATACACAAATTCAGACGTGATACCCAGTCAGCAAGCACACGGTGAATGATGTCAGGAGTAATGGTGTTACACGCCCCAATAATGCGCTGCCGCAAATGTTCAACACTCCTAATTTTCTCTGCGTATACCAGCGCTTTCAAGTGGCCCCAGAGATAAAAATCTATGAGTAGAATTATCTGGATTCGTTCTTCCTTGCTCACAGACATTGTGGCCTGTAGAAAGAGAAAAATATGAATTATGGTTTGTAGAAATAGAAAAATATGAATTTCTCCTATGATGCCGGACTTATGGGACGCCCTATATATATATATATATATATATATAATATATATATATATTATATATTATATATATATATATATATATATATTTGTGTGTGTGTGTGTGTGTTCTTAAATCGGAAAATTCCTCCTACATTTTCGTCGATTGGTCATGAAGTTACATTAGCTCCTGCATGTGATATCTTTTATTTTTTATATTTTAATCACTTACACTTGCGTTAAGGTATGGGGGGGTTCCATTATAAAGTTTTTGAAAATGCGCTTTTTGTATATAATGATTATTTTTTCGAATTTCACTCGCGTTAGGGTTTTAATTAAAAAAACTTGAAATCAGATTACTACTACGAGTACTTCATGCTACCTCAGAATTTTATACACCCAGTTCTTTGTTTTATTTTATTTTATGTTAGGTTAGGTTTGGTTAGCCTAACCTAAATTGAACTCCCCCAAAATCTCTTACAAGAACGTAGTAGCTATTTTCCGTGTAGGAGGAGTGATACAAAAGATAGCACCGAATAGGAGCGAACGTAGGGTTGGCGCAAAATTCGCGCATCATAGGAATTTTCAGTGTTGATTATAATATATTATTTTCTTTCTTTTACGTAGGGAATGGCTGCGAAATTAACAATAGACGAGAGGCTGAGTTTGGTTTTTAATGCATGGAATACCAGGTATAACAAATCGATGAATCGGTACAGAATTTAAATGCTGTACCGATTCATCGATTTGTTGTACCTCGTATTCCATACATTAAAACCAAGCTCACCCTCTCGTCTATTGTTAATTTCGCAGCCATTCCCTACCTAAAAGAAAAAAAATAATATATTATAGTCAACACTGAAAATTCCTATGATGCGCGACTTTTGCGCCACCCTATATATATATATATAAAATTCGCAATAAGAAAAATAAATGTGTTAAAAAGAGCTAAAACTAAAAAAAAAAAAAGACGGGCTATAAAATAAACTAGGAAATAAAATGAATGGGTAAAAATTCAGGTAAAAATAAAGTAGAAAGGCAAAAGGTAAAACTTGAAGGCCGATATAATTATATATAATTAGAATTTAAACGTATAAAAGTCCAAACTATTATAAACAAATTTATTCTTTTCGTACACAATTTATATAATTATAATTCAAATGAACAAATATTTTAAATGGCAAAACATTCTATACCCCATCGCACTTTTTAATAATTCTACCTTCATCCCCAACAATCTCATGATTACATTTTTTTCTGTAAAGCTGCTCCTGCGGAGGGTGACAACACACCTCCGACACAACCAACTCTTTCGTCTGAGTGCCCTCAGTTGGACGAAGGAAGTTAATGGAAGAACCACGCAACCAACTCCTCACGTTCAACGCGACAATTATTTTTATTTTCGTCTTCACTCATCCGTAAACCATAATATTTATTAGACTATATTCGCAAATTCTTCGCTGAAGACCATCTGCCTCGCCTAGTTATTAATTATCACGAGCTTTACTGAGAATAGCATAAATATAACGAGTACAGTATCAATATCTTTAGTAATTTTGTCTAACACATCCGCCAATATTATTAATGGATTAGGAGAAAAGTTTCACATTATTCGCGTTAGTTATTTACACGCAACAATAAGTACCACACCTATGTAAGGTTCTCAATGTTCGACGTTCTTTATTTTCGGGGTAACCCCTTCTTACTCCCCGTATGTTTTCTAAATTCGGCGAACCAGCGCGGCCGTCGATCAATCAGATTGTTGGAACGCATCACGTGGCTCCCCGAGAACGGAAGATAACTTTACTATACTGCACAACATTGTACGCTATGTACTACATTATTTCTCGCCTAATAAAGGTATTTCAAACTTTTGACATAATTATATTCAATTATAAAACAATTTATCAACAGTAATACGTCCCAATATTTTTACGAGACCCTGATTCTTCTACCCGGGCGCGGCGGAGGAGGGCGAATTTTCTTTACATCCGGCGGGTGTCACTTTCCGGTGGTTGGTCAGGTCGGTCAGTCTCAATTACGTCAAAGATGAGGAACCTTACATCTTCAAGAACAACATTATTAACCATCCTTTTCTTGCACCTTTTAAAAATACCTTTTTTAGCAGCAGAAAAAGATCATTAAAAATCTCACGAAATCCCAATTTACAGAAAACATTAATACCTTCAATTTCTAGGTTTTAATTTTTAAGAACACGGTATTATTATTATTATTATTATTATTATTATTATTATCATTATAATTATTATTATTATTATTATCATTATAATTATTATTATTATTAGCGCCTTTTTAGTTAATTTCTATTGGGTTTTTACTAGCATTGTGGGTTTCAGCGTTTGTAGTATTCTGGTTTTAAGGTTTCAGAACTTTGTTTTTTTTCTATTCCGTGTTTTCCTTTTACATATATATATATATATATATATATATATATTCGTCATCATGTACTTTCTGGGCCCATGATTGGTCGAAAGTTGGTCAGTTGGAAAATAACTAACCAATCTAGAATGACCACCA